>JACAXG010000012.1:13238963-13758278 GCA_018881555.1 Amblyornis subalaris | reverse complement strand
AAAAGGCCCTGCCCTGCTTACAGGGTGGGCTGGGGGCCGGCAGAGCTCCATTTCCCCCCTCAGGTGCGGAGACAGGGGCTCTCACCCTCCTTACAGGGTTGCCCCTCTCTCCGGGCAGCCAAAGGAGCACGATGGCAAAAGGCCAACGACAGCAAAGCAAAGACCCAGCCCTGCTTACAGGGAGGTCGCCCAGCGCAGAGACAGCCGGGGCACCCTGAAGGTGCCCACCGCACTCTTACGTCTCCGTGCCCCGGCCGTGCCGGGGACGTCCTTTGCCCAGAGGGCCTTTCTCGTGCACCCTCTTGAGCTCGAAGACGCCGCCCTTCTTGTTCACTCTTGCCTTGCCAGCCGGCCCACGGCTTCTGCCAAGGAAGGAGGACGCACCTAAGTAGGCCTGACAAGCACCAGCTCCTGCGCCTCAAGGGAACCGCACCCAACCCCCCGGGAGGGAGTGCCCCAAGCCAACACCCGCCCACCCGCAGACCCCCCAGCTCCACACAACCCTCCAACTTCAGCTTGTGTCGCCACAGCGACGTCCGGCACAGTCCCATCCGGTGCCAGGACCCAGGCCCTCTGGGCAAATGAAGYTGGGCACGCAAAGCAGCGGCCAAAGAGGCTGCACCCCTGCTTACAGGGRGCTCGAGCCGCTGCCTGGACTGCCTGCAAAGCGCCCGGGAGTCCCGGCCACTGGCCCCGAGTTACAGGGCGGCCCTGGTCCCAAAGGCCCACGGAGGCTCCTTCTCTCCGCTTCGGGGGCACTGCCCGCTAACGGGGCGCTCGCCCTGCACAGGCTGCCAGCTGAGGGAGCACAAAGGCTCCCAGACCCGCGCCCTGCTTACAGGCGTGTCTGCACCTCAGTTTGCATTCATGATCAACAATAATTTTTCTTAAAAATTTTTTTTTCGCTAGCTTTAATGTAATTGCTTCAGTAGCGCTTCAGAACTGTCTTATAGTATAATACTTGTTTTAGGTCTTCTGGTATGCAGGAATTATTTCTGATTAAATTATTTTCATCTTATCATTATCATCACCATTCATTATATTTACATGAATCTCTTTGGTTTAACATCTTTAATTGTGACATACAGTTTTTTAAGGTTGAATTGCCATTCTAAAATCTTTTTGTCATATTCCCTTTAGAAAGTTGGAGGCTAAAATTGGGTTCAGCTGCACCCAGCTTACTCTGAGGAGTTTAGAAAGGAAGAGGCTCCTCCCTGCTCCCTGTGACTCAACGGGAGGGTTTTTCTATGTAATTTTGTCTGAAGCTCCCACTCTGCATGCAACAGTAGCCTTCTAAATTAATTCAGGTTTTCAGGTAAAAATCTGTTTCTGTCTAAGTTATTTCAGAGTTTCTGTCAAAAATGTTGCCTCTGTCTTCTGTTTTACAACAGGCTTTCCCTCAGAAATGCCGATTTTTCCTCTATAAGTTACCTCAGATTCACCCCTCAAAAATGTAACTTTGTTTCCTCTAAACTACCTCAGGTTTTCTTTCAAAAATTCCCCCCTCTGCCCCCTCAATAGCTTCCCTCAGATTTTCCCGCCAAAATTACCTCTAGCTGTGTCCTATAGGTTACCTAAGATTTTACCCAAAAAACATTCATTCTGTGCCTTACAGACTTCCTCAAGTTTTCCTTCTGAAATGTCACCTACAGATTTCCTCAGATTTTTCCTCCAAAATATCCCCTTCAGATTATCTGAGATTTTACTCTTGAAATGCTCATTCTGGTCCCTAAAGATTACCTCATATTTTCTTTCCAAAATGTTCTGTTCCCCAGAGAATACCTTCAGATTTTACCTTCATAACGTCCCCATCTGCCTCTATACATCATCTCTGATTTAATCCCCAAAATACCACCTTCTATTACCTCGGATTTTACCTCCAAAATATACTTTTTGTCCCCTACTAATTCCTCTCAGATTTTCCCTCACATATGTCCCCTATTTGTCCCATACAGATTACCTTATATTCATTCAGTCCCTTGCAGATTACCTGAGATTTTCCCCCCAAAATGTTCCTTCTGTGCTCTAAAAATTACCTCAGGTTTTATCACAAAATTTTCTCCACCTGTCCTCTACAAATTACCTCAGACTTTTCCCCCAAAATTATCCCCTCGAAATCACTTCAGATTTTCCTGCCAAAATGTCCACTACCTGGGCTCCACAGACTACCTTAGGTTTTATTCCCACAGTCCAGTGATTATCACAAATTTACTTCCAAAATGTTCGTTCTGTGCCCTACAGGTGACGCCAGTTAATTCCAGCGTTCCTCCCTATAAAGTTCTTTCTGTTCCCTCTAAGCTACTTCAGCGTTTCCCCTCACACACTAAAGCACCTTGCAGTCCAGCGGCGGCGCAGTGCCATCCTCCTCCACGTATCTCAGCCCAGGGCTGCCCCAGGGCGACGCCCACAGCGCTTATGGCAGCCCGCCCGGCGCCGCGCCCAGAGGGGCGCACACAGCGGCTTCGAATTCCCGCCCCGCGGCTGAGGGCACCGGCGGGCAGGGTGCCCGCTCCTGGGCGGGAAACACCCCCTTGCGGCGCAACGGGGACCCCCCGGCCCTGCCCGTGTCCCTCAGGCCGCGCCCGCCTCCCCTCAGCGACCCTCACGTCCCCTCAGCCACACACGGCAACAGCCGTCTCCCCCTCAGGTGACCCTCACGTTCCCTCGGTGACCCTGAGGTACCCTCAGAAACGCGGCGGACACCCGCCTCCCTCTCCGTGACCCTCATGTGCCCTCAGTAGCGCGCAGGACACCCGCATGCCCCGCAGAGACCTTCATGGCCCCTCAGCGAAACACGGGGCACCTGCCTTCCCCTCAGATGTCCCTCATGGCCCCTCAGCAACATACTCGTGGCCCTTTAGTGACACATGACACACCTGCCACCCGCTCAGGGACCCTCATGTCCCCTCAGTGACACTCATATCCCCTCAATGACCCTCACACCCCCTCAGCATCACTTGGGGCACCCACCTCCTCCTCAGTGCCCGTCACATTCTCTCAACGATGCACAGGGCACCTGCCACCTCTTCAGGGACACACGTCTCCTCCGTGATGCTCAGGGCACCTGTCACCCCCTCAGTGGCCATCACATCCCCTCAGTGACACGTGGGGCACCTGCCAGCCCCAGAGCGAAGCACACAGCGATGAACCAGCTCTTCATCTAAGCTGGGCTTTGGCCCCATGGTTTGGGAGCTCAAATAAGTGCTGTCATAGTTGTACAGAACTTGTTTTCCTGCCCSTCTAGCAGGACCACACAGTTCCAGCAAAAAAATTCATGCTCACCCCAGCTGTCAGTGTTGCTGAGGCTGTCTATCCTGCTCTAGAGCAGACAGCTTGAACCTTCTTGTTCTGATCAAAGGGCCAACAATAGGATACAGGGTTATTTCTGCCCGCACTTGCCCAAATTACATCATCTACTAAACAGGATATGTTTTTCACTTTATTCAATGGACTGCAAGTGCCAATCTGGGTGCTTAGCCTTCTAAACAAACTGTATTTATATCAGACAGGTAGAAATACATGTCAAAAGCAGATGCACCTGTGTCCCAGCTTTGGGAACAAAAATTCATACTGTTTAGGCACAGGTTGTGGTCTTAAAGGCTGGGACCTCTGAAAAGCACAAACCCAAGTCTGCTCCATGCTCAACTTTTCCAGACACAGGAGATGAATGGGGTAACACCTCCCATATAAGAGGCTATGAAGACATCAATTTCTTCTTCAATTCTTGAGGATTATTTCCAGGAGTGCATACTAATTTTTAGGTTTTCATTTCTACAGTGTATATCCAAAGAATAATATTCTCTCAACCAGAATGACATAACAGATTTTCAGTACATACCAACTGTTACAGCTCCACTGACAACACAACTGTTTATATGAGGCACCCAAGAGTCTTCAAATGGAAAAACACTGAATTTCATTGCTTCTCTCTACAGCCTGACCTTCAGTTAGTTTGCAGAGGCACCAACATAATATAATGCACAATACCATATGCTGCTTTCTCTCTTAATTTATAATTAAGTTAGTTCTAAAAGCTGAAAAAGCTTTTGATATAGTTATGCCATTGTTCTTGCTTCTGAAATTTAAACATTCCCCTTTTAGACTCGTCTGAGCTTTTCATACCATTCCAGTGTCTACTTCAACATTTTAGCAGGATTATTGTTTTCTGAGGACCTTAACTAAAGACATTTACTGCTCATATTCGGATGACTAGTTCGTTAATATTCCTATGTCCTTCACAGAAAGTTGTTTTTATGTTCTAATCATCTTTCCAGAGGCCAGAAACATAAACCAGGTCATTATGAGTTAATTCAAATCAATGTCCAACGACTTTCTAATATTAATTTCATGCTTGATAGCCTTAGTGTCTGGGTTTGGCAACAGTTGCACTGACTTACTCTTATCAGATATTTTGGGAAGTTTTTTCATCTTTCTGAAACCATGACTAATCAAGAGGGCAGCAGCCTAAGTACACAACGTTGTTTCATAGGAAAATGCCTGTAAGTTGAAATTGTCCTCAATTAAAACATCTCTGCTCTAAAGCTTCCCTAGGATTTATGATGAATCAATGCAGGACTGAAAAAATTCAATAAAGATTTAGGCTTAAATCCCATTTGGAGCATGATTTCRGTTCTGTTTACTTGCAGGATATGTTAAGGAGCAACACCATCATGAAAAAAAAGGAATGCATTTATGGCTTACATGGATAGTAAGCACAGACCGTACAAGGATTTTCAGCCTCCAAGTTTTGGTACCTACTGACAAAAATTGGTCTTGTGAGTTTGGAGTTAGTGCTTGAAGAAAGGATTAGTGCACTCTACCACTATAGGATTTTATTTTCATTCGGTTAAATTGGGCAGTAAAACTTCCCTACCCAACAGGATTTTAGTGATTAATGAGTGCCATACTCCTCAAACAAGCATGCATTAGCCTGTTCTATTTTGAAATAATAAATTTTTATTTTGGTGGTGTTTCTCCTCTAGAATCCTTATATTTGAAGGATATCTAATTACCTCTTTCTTGATTTAGGTTTGCTAGATAATGTAATGGTTTACTGAAAAATTTTACATTTTTGAGGTATTCTTTGAGCTTTTCCTCCAGATTTAGAGTATTATTTTCATATTGGTTTGGGGTTTCATTTTGGTTGGTCAAGGTTTTCTTGTCTTRGTGGTTTGGTTTTTGGGGTTTTTTTTCCCCTTCTCTCCTAATCTCATGACAGGTTACAGAGATGGAAAGTTTTATTTCCCTGTGTATCGGATATTCTCACTTCCTGCTGTCTGGGTGCATCTCCAGAGTTCAGGAGCTGTGCATTCATAGGCTGCCTCAGCAATATGTTACACCACCACATTTCCCACATTTCAAGTCATGAGAAAAGCTAAGAATAGCAAGGAAGTGTATATTCCAACTTTGTTGTTTTCCACTAAAAGTGATCAAAACTCAGTGAACTCTCCTTGGTGGATGGATACATGAACAGTTGTACCCCAGTAATACCCAAGCCATACCCAAATTTTCCTAACATACTAAAGAAGATTTAGTACACCTACTAAATTGTCCAAATGAGGGGGCTGGAAAAAGGCAGTCACATTCCCCCTTGGCCATGCATAAAACCCGTGCTCTCAGATGGAGAATTTAAAACTCAGTATTATTTTGAATGTTTAGACAACTTCTGCTAATCTAAAGGGTTGTTACAGTCCTCTGACGGCTGTACTGAAATTTGTTGCTTATTTGAAATATAACTCATCTCATTCCTTCATATATCCCTTATTTTATAACATTCCTACCCAAGTCACTTCTAAACCAAAGGTATAAAATTTATTTTCATTAATTCTATCCTTACACTTCTAGGCAAACCCTTAATTATTCAATGATGTTTGTCATTTCTGCTTGGTTTCAGACTCACCCAATTAAAAATGGTGGTTTGGATCTGTGGCTCCCTGAGGATTTTATTTTCTCTGAACACAAGGGGGGATTCTGCTGTATCTAGAAATCATCATGTTATCTCAATGATATAAATTCATGATTTATTACATAATGATACCCTAGTAAGGTGTTCATACAAACTTAATTACTCCTTACAAGCATAACATGAATCAGTGCATTGGTTTAATATTATTCTGTCATTTGTATTTTATCCTGTTTAAGCACATATTACGTGACTAAATTTTTGACTGATGCTCTTGTGGGATAAAGTTACACTAAAGCTCTACGTAATTATTTCACTATCACTTTTACATTCCCTTTTTTTCCCCAGTTTCATTTGTTTCTTTTTAGTCTAGCAGTCCTTACTTTTTAGATTGCTGTACTCCAACCACAGCCATGTCTCTGTGGAAACAAAGGAGTTTCAGTATTTATAAAATTTTGAATCTTTCCTCTATTCTGTGTAATCTTTTTTTCCTGCTGTTTGAAATCTTGGAAATAAGATCTCATTATTAATTCATAATTAATTTCAACATTAATCTGAAAAATACTTTGAGAAGCACTTCACTAATTTATATAGATCTCTCATAATATAGCCTCAAGGGCAGATATATAAATGAACAATATTAACATGAAGGTTATTTGATGTAAAAGTTTGGACACAACTATTGCAAATGTTATGTATTAATACTCTATTACTCAGAGTTGGATTCAAGATCAGAGGCAGAAGAACTGAAAATTCTCTGAAAAGACTGCAAGATGAAAGTATGCAGCTGTCAAAAGAAATACCCCAAATTCTGTTTATCATCCAATTCTGCATGTCCTCCCTCATAACTATAAAATTAGAGAACCAGCATGCAATGATGAATTAACCCTGTAAGTGGAATTCTGATTGAAAAACATGGAATAGCAGCAGATTATGCTTAGGGCTTTCTCTACAGAGTCTAACACTTTGTAAAGTGTAGTTTACTCTAAAGTTATGTTTTGTTTCTGGTCACCGATAGCATATTCAAAGACCAGGATGTAAGTCAAGGTCATAACATCACCAGCCCAGGTCTCAATCCTGAGCATACTTTAAGCAAATAAATTCCAAATTCCCCCTTTCCTCCGAAGCAAAYCCATCTACATAACCCATCCATTTGCATTGGGCAAGACTTTCAGAAATAATGTTTTCAGTAAAAGTATTTGATTGAAGAGAGAGTTGAGGGTTGTTTTGCAAACAACAAAGTATACAAGAGATGAAATTGAGAGAAGTCAACTTTCTGAATATGATCACCCACTATGATTTGAGTTCTATCTATGTATGTGTTTCACTGATTTTTTATCTTGATTAAATGCCATATTTGACATGCCTTGATATGCTCTGTAGCCAAAAAATTTAAGCTACATCATGGACTTGCTGATTTTTCAATAAAGCAGATATTCCTAATTCCTCTAAAGAATTCATATTTAATTTCAAGCCTGGAACAGAGTTTCTAAGTATATATTCCTAATTTCAGAGGGATGCATAAAGCCATATATATTTTAGAAACCACTCTGCTTTAATTTAGATATCTTTTGCCTGTGTATAATATCCAATAGCGATGTTCAGGAAAAAAAAATACCCCAAGAAGAACAATGTACTTTAGAAGCAATGGGAACCAAGTGATATAAAAATAAAAAATAGATTTACACCTTTAAGATATAGACACTGAGCTGTATGGTCAATAAAGCACAATAAGGTCGTGTCTTTGAAAACTGTTGTGTTAAGGAAACATACTATAGTGAATATTTTTCTGCATACGACTAATGAAGAGCAAGTTGCTCTACTGTATAAGGTTCTGCTCTCTGCTGCCTTATGTTAACTGCATGGTGACTTCTTTAAGTAAAAAATTGGCGTTTGGGTTCCTTTAGACTGCCCTGTGAAGAATAAGTCTGCAGCACAGTGGGCGTTTAGGCCTCAAGATACCAGTATTTCCATCAAGGAGATTTGAAGCAAACAGTGCATTCACAAGAGATGTATTTACGTGTAAATAGTCTTGAAATAGTTTAGTATATATAGAGGCTGTAATTATTGAGAGATTTTTCATCATAAAATCTCTTAACTCTCTTTCATACCTCTAGAACGCGAAAAGTTCCTGCTTCCTGTGAAAAACTTGGGCTTCGTGGATGAGGAGTTTTCAGGAGTCTTCTATGTTCATTTTCTTCCAGGCTGGGGAACCAGATGGCTTAGATCTACTTACTTATAAAAATCTCGATTCTTAGCTGCTTATTACTCATCAGGTTTAGTATGGCAAAAATACTACCATTAACTAGTACTGAAATGAGGAATTGCTTGAGAGTACTTTGCATCTTGTGGAAAGATTCGTACTGCTGTGCTGGTAAAAAATTAATTTGATTCTTCATTAATTATCAGACAGCACATATCTTCTTTTAAACTACCATGACAATACAATAAAATGCTGTTTGGGATGAATTATAGCATAATACTGAATTTTTAAAATACCTCTTATAAGAGTACTGTAGGAGGCAATGTAAATTGTGATGGAACTGCCATATGGTAGGCTCTTAGTGCCAGCTTTAACTGAATCCCCCAAAGCAGCATTTTGCTTTTAAACAATAGGGGAAAAAAAAAGGAAAAATTGCTTGTATGGAGAAAGAAAAGCCAACACCAGTTGATGTCAGAACTGATCTCAGTATAAGTTATCTATATTGATATCAAACCTTCTTTTCTGAGGAAACTATCCTTGAAAGTGTTTTCTGTCCTGAGTATTAGGTATATACAGATGGTGTCAGACAGTGAAGGATTTCAATGCTATGGTCTCCAGTGCTTTTGCTTTGCTTCCAGCACTTGCTGCTCCGTTGCTTTCTCTCACCTAGCTAAGAAAAGAGTGCCTCAGCAACTCTTCCACAGAGGATTCCCCAGGGCTCTGACCCTGCCATTTCCCTCTCTTTATTGTGCGCGTATTCTGCAAGGTCAGAAGTATAGACATATTCGGTCTCTAACTTGCAATGCCACAAGTACCAGATCAGTAAAAAAGCATCCATTATATCTATGCATATTATGGAAAGCACTGATGCCCTGGAATGGATCATGTGCTTCACAGAAACTTTTATATCCCACTACAACACTAAATTTCTGTAATACGTGCCCTCTGCAAACATCTGGCTGCAAAACAAGAGAGTTAGTCATCACCCATTAAGTCTAACTGAGCAGAACAAGGTCCCTCTGAGCTTTTCTGGGCATGCAAGAACTTTAAATGATTCTGTGAAGGCCTGACCTTGCTGTCCCATTGAGTTATACAGAAGAATTTTGTTGACTCCAGAGGAGATTTATCCAGCTCTTGATAAAATCATAGATTTCTTTTTTTCAAAGTACACCCATTCTAAGTACTATCCTTAAATTTATCTGCCACTGCAAATACTGAACCAAGAAATACTTGTAGTATTTCTTAAGCCTCAAGGTGGGCAGCTGCATTTAATTTTCCCCATGAAAGAGTAGAATACACCAGAACATCTTCAGCATTTTGAAGAGATGGGGCAATAAAGTACTGCTACCTTAAGAGAGAGCTCCCTGCAAAATCAATGTTTGCTTCAGATACACCAAGAGAAGAATAATTTGCTGTTTCTAATTTTCTCCAAATCAAAAGACTATGAAGTACAGAAATTGTAAGTGTTTTAAAAAAGAAAATTGTACTATTGCTATCTTACACCTGTCTGATTTGTATTAAGAATGTTATATAATGAGCAATTTAAGATATACGTTACAGGATGATTTACACGCACGTGTTATAAGAAAGTTTGTTTTACAGGGATAATAAGACAGTGCCATCTGCTCTAAAAAGCAAGACACTGAAAAAAAGCCTATTAAGACACACATTCAACATACACTAGACACTAATAAACAGTTCACAGATTCATACATTTTAGTTACCCAGAAAAATATTGGATATTCCATAGTAGAAGCTTCATTCATACAATTTTTATCAGCTTTGCATGCATGATCAACATCTGGAGGAATATACCAAAAAGAGAAATATTTCTCTTTAAAATAATATTTTCTGGAGGAGATGGGAAAACAGACTTCTTGAATAATGAAAAAGAACCCAAAACAAACCTTACAAAAACTTTCAGAACTGTTTTCTTTAACTTAAAGTTAGTGAATTAAGGTTTAATTTGGATACCCATTATCAAGTTTCATGAGTCCACCAAACTGGAATGTTAAGTATTTTGAGAAGAGCCAGTCCAGTGACATTTCTGTTTTGAGCCAAGGCTGAGACAGAAACGAGATAGAATTAGGCTATTTAACTGCATATTTCAGAATTTTAGAGGAGTGTTGGTTTGGCATAAGGGGATCCTGTATTACAGGAAGTGTTTCATGCATCTGTATTCATTCCAAAATTTTTTCTGTATACTACATCTGTCCTCTTAACACAAAGTCAGCCCTGGGAATTCCTGGAGACCCTGGAAATTTAAAAAATTTTGTTTTATTCAGAAGAAGTAGAGAAGAGAGAAGGGTTTAGAAAACCTACTCTTGTGGGAAGGGTCAAGAAAAATAGAAATGTCCTAAATATAAGAAGATTTTTTGCCATTCACCAGACATTTGTGAGCTTGTGTCTTCAACAAATATTGGTCTTTACTTTCACGTAAACAGCGACCATTAGGACAAATTCAATTTTTTCTCCAGATTGCTTTCCTATTCTTTATGTGGGCTTTACCACATAGAGTCTATTCAAAAGGAAATTTTCAGTTTCATGGTCTCAGATGTCTGTGACAGATGAACAGAGCCAGCCCCAGGGCAGATAGTTCTGCTCCCACAGTGCCAAACAGCTGGGTAAGCAGTGTTTTTCAAACTATGTTCAAACCCGTTAGGGAATAGAAAAGAAGTCAACAGCATTATAAAGGAAAACAATATTTTTAAAAAAGCAGAAACAACTGAAAGGCGTGACTCAGCTCCCTGGGCTAGGGCAAGGCATTGGACAATGAAGAGGTTGCAGTTTCTGTTGCAAATCTCTCTCTGAGCCAGGAGCTGCTGATTTCTTTTACCTGCTGGTGGTTTTCTAGGGATTTTCTAGATCAGGAGAATAAGTGTGTATTGTGGTATCCAGAAATTACACCTGGTTTTGATTCTACTGTGCTAAAAACACAGTCCTGACTCTAAATATTACAGGGAGACATGCAAATCAAGACTTGCACTTTTGGGAGTTGTGTAAAATCCGAGTGTAAAGGGAACAAGTAGTGTGGCCAGTAGGGCAGTACCAAAGACAGGAACAGTCCTGTGTTTTGTGGATGTAGAAAAGAACAGAGGCTCAGTCTTCTCGTTGAAGTCCCTGGACTTTCACATCCTTTTTTTGTCCCTGTTTGCATAGCCACAGAAGTTACCTGCTTAGCCTTGTGGACTCTCTGTCAACTAAGGAGAAAATTACCTCTGAGGTAATCAAGTACAACATTTTTGCCTGAGCTGGGCAATATTTGGGGGTTTGTTTGTTCACATGAGCCAGAAACACAAGGAATAAGTCAGCCAAAATGAAAACAGAAAATTAGGCCTATGAGAATTGATCCTGGAGGAAGATGGGGAGGAACAGAATTTATTAAGTTGGAAGTGGAAACTATGTTTTTTACCCATTTCTGTCAAGCTGTTTTCTTTTCAGAATTCATAACTCATGTGGGCTTTGAGGGAATGATAAATAGAGGTAATGCATGGAAACCAAAATTGAGAAAAGATTTCTGTAAACTCTTTAGCTGGAAACTGCTGGGTATAGGACCACCCTAATTGGAATACACTTAGAGAAACTTGTTTCTTTTAGGAAAATAAGCTACACTTCATAATTGTTTTCAAATGCATTAAACAGTCAGCACATTTCCCAAAGTGCATATTTATTTTAGAAAAATCAGCAAACTATAGAGTGAAATCAACCAGGTACGCACCTTTCAATAGAGAATAGCCTGAGAATAACAGGCTACCAGTTATTAGGATTGTTTTTCTTTTGAGTGATGAGGAAAACTTCTGTGACAAGAGTGTGTGATGAATACATTCTGATAGTAGGGTGTTCCACGTTCCCATTGAAGTTATAGAAATAATAAGATTTACAAAACTGACACTGGTACAAGATAAACAACAGTTTTGTTTAAAGAATATTTTTTCATGACCTGTTTTTCACTTTGAGAGTGTGCATGCACTCAGGTACACATTACCAGCACTTAAGCCTCAGATTCATATTTATTTTTAATTACTTTGATACAGATCTGAGTATTACAGACCTGCTGAATAAGAAATTGCAAATACTTGCCAAATCCTGGTGATTTAGTCAGGAAGGAACTTCAGTCTGAATCAAGTGTAAGACTATAAACACAGTATCTTTGTGATTTTAATGAAGAGAAATAAATAAGCTCCTCCTCAGCTTGTGTACGAGCTTATACTATGTATTGTCTTTCTCTAAACTATACCTCATGGTTGAACAGGGGAGTTTTTAGCCTAATGCACCTTTTTATTTTTTGAGTTTAAATCAAATCCCTTCAGCCTTTCAGGAATAGATAGAAATGAAACAAAATATTTTAAAAGGTAAGGTTTTTTTCATTTTTATCTATCAATAGCAAAACATTAGGGAAAAAAAAAGCAATTGAAACTCAGATTTCTGTCAACAAGAACTGCTCAGAATTCCAAAACAAGGGGAGAAAAGTGGAGAAAACCACCAGGAGCTGTAAGTTTGTGCTTAATACTGAAACACCAAATCAAATTTCTACCTAATTCTACTAAATTCATTGTGTCACTCTACAAGCAAGCTCTGTATCCTGTTTCCCTGACACTGCAGTCAGTGGTTAAACACAAGAACAAGTTCAGACTGAAAGCAATTTAAAAAGTAAAGTTCATTTGTCTTGTAAAATGCAAAGTTCAGTTCTCATAATTCAAACGGCTTCAGACAATGCTGATGCTTTGTGCTTTCTGCAGGCCAGGAACAGATATAAAAGATTCTGTGGGCTCACTCTATTAATCATAACTTCTAAAGAAATGAAAAACATGCACTTGAATATTCTACTGCAATTCCCTGCATTTATTCTTCTGACAATTGTTTTTCTTGAAAACCATTTATAAAGCTCTAATTATTCATAGTTCCATTTATAAAGTGAGTCTGAGGCTCCGCAATGGCTAGTGCTTTTTTTCATTTCATGATAACCATTGCACTGTTTCATAAGGCATTGCACAAAAAGCCGAAGAGCACTCTGCTCACAAAGTCGGGAGCTAAATGTTCTTGACCCTGAAATATATAAAACAAACAGAGGACTGCTGGAAAATACTATCTAAATGCTCCAAGGAAAGCTCTGTATACTCTTTCTTTTCCTCCTTGTCAGATCAATCCTATTGACACAAAGAAGTGTTTGGAGCCCACCCATCTGCTCACTGACCAGTTTCTTCACCAATTCATCAGTGAAAACATATTCAAGAGTACCAGAGGCTCCAGGTGTTGTCACACTGCAATCTGAACATGATAATTGGGACTAAGGAAAGCTTTTGCTTACACTAACTGGGGCAGGAAAGGTATTCAGCCCCAGAGAGCTGCCTGCAAATCCTTCCACAGTGCAGAAAATCGTGAGGAATCCTACAGCAGTGTTTCCATAGGGTGAAGCAGTTACCTCAAGAGCTTGAGAGCCCTTCTGTCACAATGCTGTGCCACTGACATTTATTAAAATAGCCTGCAATATCATCTCTTGTCTTAAAAATAATTTATTATGAAGCTAAGGCTCTGCCAAATGCCTTCAGGTTATCTTCAGCATATTTTTAAAAGCAATTTCTAAAGTAATATATATGGAAGAAATGTACTTAAGATACAAAAGCATGAAGAAAGCAAACAGCACCATCTTTACCCCAGGTCAGCACTGAGGCAGAATGCTCAGACTTTTGTGCTTAGCGCACTCCCAGAGGTCAGGACTTGTTGGTTTGAACAGCCCTGGCAGGTGTAGGAGCCAAGCCACCTCCTCCATTCTGGAACAGTGCTTTAATCCCAAATGTATGGCTCATCCTCCATCTGCATCTTCTTCAAAAGCAGCGTTCAAAAACACCTTTTTGAAAGAAAGAAGATAAGCCTTCAAGTAAGGGAATCTTGTAAGAGGTAGAGGTTTTCTTGACACTGGAGAGGAGATGAAATCTCAGAGGGGCACTGACTTTCAAACCCCTCTGTATCCTTGCACAGATAGCTCCAAGGATCCTCCTTGAGAGAGATACCTGGTCCCTTGGGACCCCATCCTGAGGTGCCACACCCTCCACTGGGCACTATGCAAGAAACTATGCAAGAAACTGGGGCTGAACATACTGTATTAAGGAGATTAGTTACTCATTCCATTTCAGTAAGGTCATTTTTGTACACTGAAAAATTATCATTATGTAATTTAGATGCATTAACTTTTGGCTATAGCTTCAATGTGTCTGAAATGGAATGGCTACTGTGCTATATACGAAGGGACTATTAACTCAGATTAAAGAGCCAACTTGGCAGGTACAGCACATACACAGGATGAATTTTTATTTCGAGGCTTGAGCAGCAGTGAAAATTCTCACTCACCCAAAGGTGATCCTGTCAGATGACATCATGTCAGATAGCACTAAATAGCAATAGAATGGTATGTGACACTGTTTAGCCACACTTGCATAACAGCAACTGAAATGATAGAAAAAGTCATCACACAAATGGGAACATCCTGAAGTTATCTGTGAGCAGGTGTCCTTGAGTGCAATTAGCACTCAAGTGCATAGTGCACTTCATAGATTAGTCCTTTAGACTAATCTGCCTAGAATTATCAACTTGTAATGGCACACAGTAGCTGATATGTCCCCTCTGCATCTGCCATGCCTATCAACCCTGAATCATTCTCAGCTTTGTGAACCAGCTTGTTTCTTTCCTCTAACAGGCTAGCTGACAAGTTAGGCTGAATTTTCGAATGGCTTCTACTTTTCACATTTTAAAATAATTAGTAATACACATCACATCCCATTCTCTCCAATGTTCTTTTTAACCTATTTTGAAACAGAGAAATCAAAGTATCTTGTACCAGATGTATTTGAACATTCAAGATCTTGAACAGAGGGACAGGAACAAAAAATAAATCTCAATTTATGGTCTAAATCAAGTTTTCCATCTAGACTCAATTCTTTTCCCATTTCAACCTTAATGTGAAAAGAAATAGGGCTCATTTTAAAACATTTAAAGAGAGAGATACAAGCCTCTGGATATTTTTTCCTGGATTCAACTCTGATAAGCCTATTATATATTGCGAAGCTAAGAGTCAAAGCACAGTTCCAATACACCTTTTAAAGATACAGATAATGTGCTTTGATTTAAACCTATAGGTTAAAGAGCCTTTAAAGATAATATTTAAGATTTTGTTCACACCCTGCTACCCCAAAACACCAGAAAAAAAACATAAAAAACAGACCAAGGAAGAATGGATTTGTAAATTTGCTTTAGTAAATGTCAATCTATTTTTCAAGAGAAAAAACAAACAGTGTGTATAAATTCCACTACAAGAGATCTGTCAGGGAAGAGAAAGCTTTCCTCTATCACAGGATGAATAAGCAATGAGATTAAATTTAGAAATATGGGCCATGTTTTACAGTAAATATTGCAGAGGAAAAACAAAATTTGAAATGTTACAAAAATGAGATGCCAGAGTTGCCAAAAATAAATATGAAAACAGCAATCACAAGGAACACCTGGAAAATGTGTTCATCCGATTTCTGTCAATATGGTTAGTACTCCAAAGAGAAATATTATTTTGTTTCAATTTCATCATTCCAAAATCTGTTGCTATTATATTTGCTTCTACTTAGATTTAACAGACTGATAAAGAAGATCCTGAAGAGTTGGCTCTTTTTCCTATTCTGTGACTAAAGCTTTGATTAGAGGAAATTTGACATGAGCTGTTCAGGAATACAGAGCAAACCCTCCAGCTGCAGCAGCAGGATGTGGTGCCAAGCTATAATTGTTCTAATCCTCCTAATCCTCACTGACCACACCTAGGACTGCCCCCACCCAGTTCTCACCCTCACTGACCAGACCTGGAACTGCTCCAATCTTCCTCATTGTCACTGACCATTACTGGGACTGCCCCACCCACTTCTCACCCCCACTGGCCTTACATGGGACTGCCCTAAACCTCCTCACCCTCACTGCCCATTGCTACGATGGCCCCACCCACATCTCACCCTCACAGACAACACTGGGACTGCCCCAGCCTTCCTCACCATCACTGACTTAACTGGAAGTGCTCAGATCCACCTCATCCTCACTGACCACACTTAGGACTGCCCTACCCACTTCTCATCCTCACTGTCCTTATCTTGGACTGCCCAAAAAAATCCTCACTCTCACTGCCCTTTGCTAGGATGACCCCACCCACTTCTCACTCTCACTGACCAGACCTGGAACTGCTCCAATCCTCCTCATCCTCACTGACCGCAACTGGGACTGCCCACCCACTTCTCACCCTCACTCTCCTTACCTGGGACTGCCCTAAACATCATCACACTAAATGCCCATTGCTAGGATGGCCCCACCCACTTCTCACCATCACAGACAACACCTGGGACTGCCCCCACCAAAACTGACTTAACTGGAAGTGCTCAGATCCTCCTCATCCTCGCTAACTACACCTAGGACTGCCCCACCCACTTCTCACCCTCACTGTCCTTACCTGGGACTGCCCTAAACCTCCTCACCCTCACTGCCCATAGCTAGGATACCCCCATCCACTTCTCACCCTCACTGTCAACACCTGGGACTGCCCAACCCCTCCTCACCATCACTCACTATAGCTATAGCTGTTCTAATCCTTCTAAGCCTCACTGACCACACCTTGGACTGCCCCCACCCAGTTCTCACCTTCACTGACCAGACCTGGAACTGCTCCAATCTTCCTCATTGTCACTGACCATTACTGGGACTGCCCCACCCACTTCTCACCCCACTGTCCTTACGTGGGACTGCCCTAAACGTCCTCACCTTCACTGCCCGTTGCTACGATGGCCCCACCCACTTCTCACCCTCACAGGCAACACCTGGGATTTTCCCACCCAGTTCTCACCATCACTGGCACTAATCCTGCCAGGTTTGAGGAATGGAAAACAGAATTCAAATCTGCTCAATTCCATCAAGAAAACCAGGTAAAACATGTCTGCTTAGTCTATAAAGACTACAGGTTTTATCCCACTTGAAGAACTTCTCTTTTCTTATGTTACGTTTCTTTGGGAGAAGATACCTACTGATTGTTGAACCTTGAGTTCCACCAAAGAAAACAACTGCAATCCATCACATATAGGAGAAGGCAAATCATCTACTACTTTCAAGTAGCTATAAAACAGTGTGTGTTAGCAACTCAATGTGCCATTAAATAAACTTCTTCCTGGGCTTGAATTCCTTAAGGTCTTATTGAAAAGAAATTAGGAGTTTTTTGTATGCAGAAAACTCTAAAGTGCATGCTAAAATAATGTCTCAAAAATTATATAAGTTTAGAAGCAGTTGGTTGACTAAAACAGCCTTGCCAACAATGTGTTTATAAATGTATTGGTTGTTATTAGAAAGTACAACAGCTATTACAAAACTATACAAATGCATTAATAAATCATAGCAATTACACGGCATTTTACATCTTTACAGTACCGTGCAGAAGTCTGGTACACAAATATATTTCATTATTAGACTTTTATTGTTTAGTTAAATGCTTTTCCTCCCACTGTTGTGACAAATCTCACAACTGCTTAGTCCCTCAGACTCATCCTCCTTTTTCCAGCTTGCATTAAGCCACTCTCATTTAAACCTCAATGCCATCTACTTGCTTGTTTCCTCAGTCTACAAATTTGGGCCACCTGCTTTAATGTTCCACAAAAATTCTCAGGACACTAGAAAGAGAAAGCTTCCTGGGAATTCTGGAACTTTGTATCAGAAAATACCAATTCACTGAATCAAGTCATTTTCAGAGCATAAAATTAAATGGGAAAGACATTTTCAGGCCAGGAAACAAGTTTCTTTGTAAAGCAGGGAATTACAAAATCTTAAAAACTATAAATCAATTTCAGATTGAAAACTATTAAACTTCCTTTGGAGAAACAAAAAAAACCACCCCAAACCTCTTCTACTAATGTCTAGACAAAGTTCCTTCAAAATTTCCTCAAGACTAAGACTTTGTGCTCATGACATGCAAAGAGCAGCTTTTTTACTTTAAGCCTTCTGAAAGATTCCATTGAACATGAAGGATTAAAAATAATGAGAAGATATCTATTGACAAGAAAGAAAAATTACATTGTTTAGCCTTTATTTACAATAAACATTCAGACAGATGAATACTAGAGGTTACATTCACTCAAGTAATATTTTTTCTGTGAACAGGATTGTTAAAGAATCTTAGCTCCATACAATTACATTCCAGAAAAGATAAACCTTGTCTTGTCTATGTTCTTAACCACTTATATAAAACAAAACTTGTTTTGAAATTATTTTACATGAAAAATCATTAGTTTTTGGGAAACTAACAAGAATCAAAGAACCCTTGATTCCAACTACACGGGTTTAGACTCCATACGAGATTGCTCAATGTCAGCAAAGAAGAGATGTCAGCATAAACCTGGAGGAAAGCTCACTGAAGTTCTAAACCAGCTTGAGACAGAATAGGGTCAGTGCATAGACCTCTGACAAGATGAATCTGGCTAAGAAAGTAGGAAACCTCCTAAGGGATCAGCATAAATAAACCTAACCAAATAAGTAGTTATCGTCACAACTCCTCTGCTTTTTCCAATGCACACTTTTGGCAAACAAAACAAGACAAGTCCAAAGAGAATCATTTAAGAACAGCTGTGACATGTTTCTTTACCTAGACTACAAGTTGAAATCGAAATTCTCTTCAGTATGTAGAATAACCAATATGAGATGAAGTGCTGACAACAGAGGTTTTCATACTCAATGGAAAAAAACCATACATATTCTACAAGTCTCACTGCAATTTAAATAGTTTCATTGTGCCCTCTGGATTTGTTACTGTGATTGTGGAAGTAGCTCCAAATTTCATAAGTACCTGCTTTGGAATCAAAGGATGAAAATATTTGGGTTTTTTTTTACATCATAACTTCTTTGTGTACAGCCCACACAGGTCCATCAACACATGAAATGTAAAATAAACCTCCAGAAACTAAAACACTGAGATAGCCATAATTATATAACACCACAATCCCTCTTTTTCTCAGAAAACTCTGAGAGGTACTGAAATATAGACCAAAATAGCTATAAGCTTGAACTTGATGCAAATTTCATCACAATTGAGTGTTCATTCTATTTCACAAAACATCAAGATGCCTGTTAAATATAACAGGATCATTTCAAAGAACCTGAAAAAATAGGATTCTGTTTCCCATCTTATTGTGAATTGCCCACATGTAAACCTAGGTTACATTCTCACAAAGAGGCCTATCTCAATAAATCTTTTTTGGGAAAAGTAGACTGTAGGATTGGAGACTTCTGAGCTATACAGAACTCCCGCAAAACCTCTCCTGACTTTCCAGTCACAGACTGTGGATGCTGTAATTCTCTCACCCTTTTTTGTTACATATGTTTGATCAGCTTACCTTTGATGACCGAAATGCTACAAAACTTGCTGTCATATATGGATAACAGCAGAACTGCTTTTGAATATAGAGAAACATCTTTGCACAGCTACAGCAGCACTCAAGTTTTTTTAAATGTTTGCAGAGGTTTCCCCGCTAAGGCAGTGAGACCTTACGGGTAATATCCCTTACCTTCCCCATCTCTGACCCAATAGCAAACACTTGCGGTAGTCCGCTGATCTGCCAGTTCAAATATGAAGAAAACAAAGCAATTCCCTGCAGTTAGTAAATGCTAATGTAATCAAACCCATCATGCTTTTATCTCATGGGAAATGCACTGAATAAGCATTGTACTATTATTAGAAAGTGCCCAAGTTCATAATTGTCATGTAACAAATTCCTTGTCCTACTTCTAGCTATGAAGTATCTACTTATTACAGTTTAAGTGAACTTACTCTGCCTGTCTGCTGCTACATCAACCTTCCAGCTAATTTGTGCTTTAGCTTAATTTGAAGAACTCCAGTGATACCGGGTGCTAGGATAAGGAAGGCTTATTCATCCTAGAGAGACAAGACTGTCTGAGAAATTGTAAAAGGCACTAGAAAAGGTTAAATGCAATGAAAAGAGTAAAGTGAGAGAGAGAGTTGGGGGAAGACTGAAAAAGAGCAGATGATTGAAAACCAGAAAAGGACCAGAGGACTGCAAAAGAGACACAGCACTTCCTACATCACTTCTTAGCCTGTGAGAAAGCAACTGAGTGCTTCTATAAAAGGCTTGTCCCCTAAGGATTCTCAGTTCCTGAACACGAACCTGTCCAGTGCTTTTCTGACACACTTCATGCAGTGTTTCTCTTCCAAGTGCCAGCTGCCCAGGCCTAAATATTTTTACAATTCCAAGACTCTGCTTAAGTGCATCTATTTGAAGAGGATTGGAGGGAGAAGAAATCAGTATCAGATCATGAAAATACAGAACCTACATCTCTAAGGTCGTGCTTTGCTCAACATCAGAATATGCTTAAATGGTAGATGCTTTCAGGTCATACTAGAACCTACTTGCTTTTTTTAGCCATGCTAGAGCATATCTACCGATTTTTGGAGTTTGCTTAGGCGGATAATGCTGCTGACAAGCTGAATATTAATCTAGATAATTAAATGACAAATATGATGGAACATGCAAGTCTGAGTTCATATGACTCAGGCTGGGTTTCTCTGATTTGAGAATGAATGCCGTAAGCTGAATATATCATTTATATCTGCACTATTCCTCATCGGAGACATCAAAACTCATTAATCCTTGTTAAGTAAAAAACCCCCTCCCTGGCAATTCCTTTCTTGTGTTGAAAAGCAAGTTCACCAAAAGTGTTATTAAGCATTTGTGCACCTGTACAATAGACTCTAGTAGGAATTCTACTACCTGTTACCAAATGCAGTGACTTATGGGACTGCTGGGGTCAAGAAAAAAAGCATGTAGAGGAAAATGTTAAAAAGTCCTTTGGAAGATATTGGATATTTTTTCCTGTTAAGAGTTTTAATATATGCTTATCTTGTTCATATTGTCTTGATAATTGATAATATACATATTGTTCTTGATTTGTACAATAGTGTTCTCTCAAACTCGAGCACGCACAACATACATGTTGTCTGACAAAGTCTGTGATGAGTAATTGGACTGATATTGGCCCCAATCCAGAGCTTTTCCTTGATCCTCCTGAATCCCGCTCCTTCTATGTTTAACTTAGCATAAAGTCTAACACTGCATCTCAGCTGTCAGCAGCAACTAAGAGCTGCATGACAGAAAAAGGCAACCCCTTCATCTGCCTGTGTGACAACTCCTGGTGCCACGTTAAAGCAGCTTTTCCAGCGCCCCTTGACAATGCAGGGAGAGCTTAAATGAAACAAACTGTTCAGCTCCGAGCTGGAATGGAAGAGTATTGACAGCCCATACAAAAAAAAGAAGGCTTAGTGTCTCAGTGGAAACATTAGACAGGACTATGTGGATGCTGTGTCAGCACTCCCACACAAAGCAGCAACAGAACTTCTTAAAGCCAAATCACTTGACTTAGTATTAAGTAAGGAAGAGACACTCAGAAGATCAGTAATATTTAATAATGTGAGCAATTATTTTCAAAAGCCAATATTTAGTGTTTTTCTTAGACTAAATTTCTGATGAATTTTATATTATTCCACCACCTCCCTCTGACCTAGTTTTTGGCCATAACAAAGTGCAAAATATTCCAAATTATAAGTTACGTAGGAAAGTGAGTAACACTGACTGATATTTTGATCTGAATTTAATTGAACATGAAGACACCAGTAGAATTACACACCCTTTCATCAGTAGCATTTTGCTAAGAGAGAAGGGAAAAGAAGTAGTTTTCTGACAAAGGATTCCATGTAGCCAACAGAAACTTAAACAGTAGTGCTCATTCAGCCCAAAAAGACATTTAAGAGACCTGTCAGCTTGACACACAAGTGCTTTGGTTATAAATACATCAGGAAATGAGAAAAAATGCAGAAGTGTCAATAGACTTTGAAATTACAAGCTTATCTACTGCTCTTTCAACTGATTTGTTTTCCATAACAAAATCATGTATGATGAAAGCTGTCTTAAAAAGCACATCCATGGAAACAGTGAGCAGACCAGCACACTTGATTGCGCCAAGGCAGCCCTGGAAACAGCCACGTCACAGCCAGCAGAAGTTTGTCACTGTACGGGCTCAGTTTGCTTACAGGAGAATATTTGAAAACCACTTGGTCACTGATGGCACTTCACAAAAATAATAGCATTACTCTTATCACCTTTGGGACCAGCCAAAAATGCGCATAGACTCACAGCAGCTCAGCTGGCAGGTACACTGTGCAGTTTAGTTGTGCTTGTTTGGGATTGTACAATGCAGATATTCAATCTTTTATTTTAGAATAATTAGATTAAAGCTAAACAAAATTTGGAATGTATCTTTAATCCTTTTGTTTCAAGGAGGAATTACCAAAGCAGACGCACAGACTACTGCTCTTCTAATTGCTACGATATTGTCCAATAACAGTAAGGTAAAAACATAAATAATGCTGACAAGAAGCATCCAAACCCCTTGAGATTTAATTTATAGTAAAGAGTGGCAGTCTAAATTTCTTACCATCATGTAATTATTTTGGTTTAGATTTTTTGTTTTAATTGAATATGGTTATTAACATTCACAAAGTTTAGAGTCAAGGTTTATAAAACTTATTTTTCTCAGTTTCAACTCCTGATTTTTATTGCTGCATTACAGTAAAAACAGTGACTTTTTTTCTATCACAAAAGACAAGAACTGAGAAATACAGGAAAATATATAGAGAATAAAAAGGGTTATTTCTACCTGTCATGAAGAATGTCTAGTAAAAGCCTAAATTTTATTGCAAAATTTTTTTAAAGCACTTTAATGTGTTTAAGTGGCTAATGGATGTAGAGGTGAACAACCAGTGTTGTGCTTCTCAAGTGAAATGAGGCACTTAAATGGAAAGAATTTTTGCAATAGAAAGAAAATTACTTTTTTTATATCCTCCCTGCAGCAATAAGGTTACTCTAACAATCCTGAACAGAGGAAACACTTGTTTTATCCTTTATTCCCTATTGAATTTAATTTGCTACATTCTGACTTAAAGTAGAAAAAGAGGAAGGTGTTTCACATACAAGTTTTCAAGCAAATTACTTGTTCTGTGGAAAGAAATTTTCATAATGGCAGTAGTAAACATCTTGGTTCATAAAAGCTTTCCAGGTCTCCACTTTTCAGTAAAAAGCAGTTGGAATTATAAAGGAAATTTCTGAAGATGTGGGGGTTTTTGTAACTTTACAAGTGAAGTTCTCTATTATGCATTTGTGCTGCATATATATTTGATATAAAACCAAATCATATATATATATATGTTTCTTCTTCTCTTGCACTTGTATTTTTGACAGAAGATGAATGATCTCTTTCTTTCTAGTTCCATCTTTTATTTTTAATGTGAAAGAAAATACATTAAAATAGCATTATTGCATCTATTATTGGTGATTTTACTTCCTGTGAGATAGAAAATCGTTGGCACTCACACCTGGAGTGTTACAAGACAAAATGAAAGCTTCATAATGAAAAAACACAGGGAATGCACATTTCCAGCCACCCAGTCAAAAAGATTTTCCAATGCAATCAATCATTTAAAATAGAGTTTGAAATATGGATAATTTCTAGTCAATTTCTAACAAGAAATAGGAAACATGAGTATACCATATTGAGAAAAAACTGTGGGTTTAGCCCTTTGATATATCATTCTCCTGAATTTTCATACATGGTCCAACACCAATTGTATTTTTCTGGTATTTTGTGCAGTCTGTCCCTAAAGGCATTAGAACATTGAGATGAAAATGACAGAGGAGTTTCCAAATTCTTCTCATTCTTTCAGCAGAGGTTTTGACTCGTGACATGACTGACACTGACCAAGTGACAGGATAAAGCTGGTTATTAACAGCAGGTTTAGAAGTGTTTGCAGGTATATTATTATCTGATCCACCAGCATTTTTTGGGAACACAGTCCTGTTTGTTTCCAGAACCCTGAGTTTGAGGTTATACTTTATACTGTCAAATAAATCTTCAACTTTTTCTCTTTTATTTTTTTACACTTCTGTGAAGGAAACTCTGAAGCCTTAAAGTTTATTTATTGTTGTTGGTTGGTTGGTTGGTGGTGGTGTTTTTATTTATTTTGTTTGGGGTTTTTTTAGAAAAGAACTACAGAGGAACACCAAAAGGTATTTCTTAGGCACCATCTGACATGAGTTCAAATTGCTGCAAGTGATTGAGGTTTGGCGTTAGAAGCCTGGGTCTAAATAGAAGCGGCTGAATTGTAGCTGAGAATCATTATCTGCAAGATATGAAAAGGTCTGACCAATTTCTGCAGCTGGGCTGGCCACAGTTTACCCTTTTGCTCAAGCCCTAAAATATTCAGCAGTGTCCCAGAGTATTTTTCATGGCATCTGTAAAAGGAAATTGGAACAAGCAACTACTGCTGACTGCTAAACCATAGAGTACTACTTAGAATAAAGTTATCTAGTACTTGTATAGTTAACAGTTCAGACTTCAGATGCAAAGTCTTCTGTTTGTTACAGATTATAAACCTGCAAGATACACTCAATACATATATTCATACATGTGTAGATAATTAAAAATTCAGAAGTGAGAATATACTGCCTTTTGGCAGCCTCTTCGTAGTAATGAAAAATTGACATTCTGTAATATTGCTGTTGTGCTGCAGTCATACACAGAGACACAGAGGGCAAATGTAGCCCTTTTTTTAAAATTGATTTTCTTTAGGTGTTCTATGTTTTTTATTTAAGATGGTCAACTTAGAAAAAACCCCAAACAGAGAGTTAGTGGGCAGTGCCAAAACAGCAGGGGGTAGACAAGAGCTTTTTGCTATTTTTTTCCCCTTTTACAGTTTCAAGCTTTCAGCATGTAAATCTGCCCCCACAGTTCAGCATGGAAATCTGCTCACTACGGAAAATGCCTCATTGGGAACAGAAAATCAATTCCTGTCCGAAGTAAATTAGACAAAGTGTTAGTGCAAACCATAAGAACAATTTTGATTGGAGGAGCCCTGTTAAGATTTAAAGGGAGCAATATTTTTTATCAGGTCTTGCAAGTTTGATCAACTGTATCCACTGATTTTAGGAGGTAATGAAACTGCCAATGGCTGTGCGCCCATGATCTGTGGAAATGGCATTCATAACCACTGGGCATTCATGAGTAAGTCCCCTAGTGATTTCCTCATTCCTTTTAGCATATGAAACCATTCAGAAGTCACTTTTACTTTTTTCTCTACTCTGATTTCTTTTGTCTTTAACTGCTGTTTAACTGAAAACAAGGGCAATTCTGCTTTTTGTTAGATATCAAAAACTGAAATATTCTGATTTGTTTAAAGATTTCCTTGTTTAGCAAAGGTATTTTGCCCAGCCAAAATGCAGATTTCCCCACCCCAAGAATAAGATCATGGTAAGTTTTTCTGCTTTTCTGAAAAGTATGATAAAGTAAGAGCCAACAAAATTTATTCTTTTATGAAAGCCATTGAAAAGACTTAGGAATTGACAAGAGAATTATGTCATGATCTCTGCTTTTGTTACCTATTATAGCGATGGGAACTGCTTTCTTGAAAATCCATTTCTGGAACATAAGCAGGTAAAGTTATTGAAATTACTTCGTTAAGTTATATCAGTATATATGACAACTTGTTTTCTGTAACAACTTCCTAAAAATCGAAAAACCTGCATAGATTTCTAACCTACAATAATTCACTAATGAGGAATTGTGTTGACTAGGGAAAAAAATTAAATGCTTAGAAACGGTCAGAGTGTTTTGGGTATTATGAAGTCACTGACAGTTATAAACATTTTAATGAAGACACATAACACCACCTTAGCAGCACTGTCTTTAATAACCCAGCATGGAAACATGAGTGTGCTTTACAAAACAGCCACACTCTGGGTGATCATTAGGCTTCCTAAAGCTGCTCTATTTGGGGATTTCAGTAAATTTTTTTAAGTTTTTAACAACAAAGAAAAGAAAGTTATTCCAGGGCTATAACTGAGGACAAAAACCTGTCCTCTAAACATTTGTGCTTATAAATATGCTAATCTTGCTATCATTTTGCCTTAAAATGCAGCCGCCTTTCCTTTACAGCTCCTGACACGCTTTGATGTGCTGCCCATTTAGCTGGTTTAGATAGTATTTTAAACCAGAATTTAAGAGCATCAGACAACACTGTCACTGTCTTCAAAAAGAAGCTTTTATTGCTGTAACCAAAGTTTAATAACCATGCGGGAGACAGACAAGTTCAAAGCAGAGATGGGAAACTTGGGACCTCAGTAACATCTGGTGCCATTTTCACAGGTTACAAAAGTTAAATTGCACAGCTCATTGGAGAAATGATTTTATTTGCTTCGATATCCAAAGATAATGCAAGCCACAGATAATGACAGGAAGGTTGGGGATCCTGATAAATCAAGTGTTTAGAACAGTCTATCTCTTTCTACAGTACCTATCAAAAATTTACCAGAGCTCTTGGGCAGAAAAAGACATTTTCTCAAGTACAAGGATCATTTGCACTAAATACCCCTGTCAAGCAAATTTATTCCAGCATGAATATTTACAAACCTGGCTGGCTGAAAGCAACCGGCCTTAAGAAGAGGTAAATAAATCTTTAACTTATTAAATGATATTGCTGGGAAGTTTTATATTTCTCCCGTGAGAACCAAATCTGATCTGGGGATTAATGGAGAGAGCAAGATCCTTTCCTTTGAGTTCAGGGAATTTTGGATTAGGCTCTTGATTTAAGTTGGGGGTTTTTTATTTATTTTAAAATAACATCCAGTATTTAGACTTTTCCATGATGCTTAGGAAGTATGATTCAAATGTATCACAGAAAAAACCAGTCCCCTCCCTTCAGAGGTAATGGCTAGAAAACCCCCCACGTTTTTCAAGTTACACCTCTATTGCCAAAAACTGTGAACAATACAAATTGTGTTAACAGACCACGCAAACTCAGCCTCATATCTTTATCTTTGTTTCTAAAGAGAGAAAATGAATAACACTTGGTGCTTTCTATTTCTCCTGTTGTTCTTTATCTCCTCTTTCACTAAGGCAAGTCAGAGTTGATAAGAAAAGCAGATAATAGAGAGAAAAGGAAGAAGTTCTTCATATTTCTCTCACTCTCAGGTTGGAGGGTTTTTTATTTTCATACAGCCTCCTTCCCCATTCACGGGCCTCTCATACAAGAGCAAACATTCAGCCTCAGGCTCTCAAACAGGCCCCAAGAGAAGGAGTGTGCGTGATTCTCAGACTCGTTCCTTTCTTGCAACACACAAAAGCCTTTTTATTTTTCTGATCATTCCTTATAGCAGTACTTGCATGACATTGAATTTTTGTCTCACTGATTCTCAGCTAACACCAAGAAGCATCCTTCTTTTTCCTGGCCAGTTCAAAAGCTAAATCGATTATGCTCAGCCTCTCCAAATTAGCCTGTTCAAATCTTATTTGTTGATTGTTTTGTTCCTAAGTTTTCATCCACAGGGATATTTTGCCTTTGGGAATTTAGTTCATCTGACTGAGACAAGCGTTCTTCCTCATTAATTTACCTTTCTGTTTCTGATTTTAAAACCACCACAAAATCACATCTTCATAGGAAGAATCCTTGCTTGAGCCACCAACCACTGAATGCCCCGTGTTTTCACCACATCCTGACACTAACAATCCTTTGAGGCGCATTTTACTGTGGAACTAAAACCTGGTTAATAGTCTTGGTCTGATTACAACTCTGGACTAGGATCTTCACTTATGAAATCCTTGTCTAGAGGGAAACACTTTCGGAATTGGAAGTCTTATAAAAAAAGAATTTTAACAATTTTCTAAAAACCTTCAAACTACATTTTCATATATAATATTGTTACAATATATGAACTACAGTATGAAGAGCTCGAGAAATGGATCCTCTCCAATTCCTCATTTTTTTCCATTTTCAGTCACCTGGGACTCCAGAACTGTGTGAAAATAGATGTCATATTTTGTTATTGCCCAAACTCCTATCTGGAATTAAAAAAAATAATTTGCCATATAAGAATAAATCTAGATCTAATTTCTCCTATTTCATGGACATTTACTTGCAAGAAGAAAACCTTCTGCGGCTTCCCTTTATGAGGAAGGTTTAGGTTGGTTATTCACCCAGAGGGTGGTTGGGCACTGGAACAGGCTCCCCAGGGCAGTGGTCACAACACCAAGCCTGACAGAGTTCCAGAAGCATCTGGACAACTCTCTCAGGCACATGGTGTGATCTCTGGGGCTGTCCTGTGCAGGGCCAGGAGTTGGACTTGATGATCCCTGTGGGTCCTTTACCACTCGGGATTTTCCATGGTACACAGTAAATAAATTTTAAACAAAATGAAACAAAATGAAACCATCATATTAAATTCTTCAAGATGCTTTCATGATTTCAAATACACAGAAGTTGTAAAAAAAAAAAAAACCACAGCAATTTTTCTCATTATAATACCACAAATGCCACATAAAAAATTATATTAGTCCTTTGGTGCAGGCATGGGAATAAAAGCACTTTATACATGTGGTTCTTACTGCTCACAAAACCCACAATCCATGCCAAGGCTGGGAACTGGATGGCATGGCAATCAAGGATTTACTCTCACACATGTAATAGTTTGCACACAACATGATTAATAAGGTAAAAGGAGGACTGATCTAGCTCCAAATTATTATCTCCTTTATTTTATGCTTCTGCCTATTTTCACAAACCAAAAAGGACTATATATTTAAAGTTACTGTAATTGTTGAAGAGATTTGCTCGTTTATTTTAGAAGTTAAATTAATTAGAATTTAGGTTTCTTTCACTTTCCTTTACAGTTTCAGTTCACAAACTGCATGTTCACTTGGAATTCCTGCAGTAGTCCATGAGGACTGTAACAGAAAGGGCAAAATAGGAGCTGAGAAAAATTGGCTTTAACCCTAATTGAATCAATGGCTCATTCAATGAAACACTACTAAGACACATCCAGCTCAGCTGAGAAAAAAAAGGTTCACAAAACAGACTTAGCCTGGGGAATTCCTCACAACAGAAAAATAAATATATGAAATATATGGTGAGCTAGATAATTTTTTTCTTCTTAATGAAAAGCCTGCAACACTGTCTTCAGACTAAGCCAGGATTTATTAATGTATTTCAAATATGATACTGTACAAGAATAGCTGCAGATTCTCTTTGTCCTTACTGTGTTCCTTGTTGTTATCCTTAAATTTGATCTTGCATCGATCAATGTAAGGCATGACAGTGATCAAAGGCATCAGGATGCTTCAAGGACAGACTTTATGGAAATACAGGAAAATAGCTTTTAATAAATTTTATTCACATCACTGCATATGCTTTACATTTTGTCCAGTCAAGAATCTAGATTCACACATCGCTGGCTGTAGGGAGAGGCAAAACCCTGTCTCCCAAACTCCTCATTTTTTAAAATAGGAATGGCGCTTTGTCAAAGACATATGAAGCCTCAACTTTGACTAGTTTCTCTTTTGGTTTATTATGCAGAAATACCTTTGATTCCTGATAGCTAAGAATGTAGTAATTTGCAGTAAACTTTCCTCCATTTGTCAGAACAATATACACTGTTACAGTATATGGGCCTACTCCTACAAGGATGAATCACTGTGTTCAACACAGTTCAAATATTTTGCATAGCACTTTTATCAAAACTGTTCAAAACATGGTAGTTCTATTCTTGTGTTAACCAGAGGCAAGCATATTCAGAATAGGAATGTATTTGACTTCCTTTAGGCTATGATTTTTGATCCTTTGAAAATATATTCACTGTCTTTCCAAGCATTCACAGTCATCTGATATTACAGTGGCATTTTGCCTTCTCATGATGCAGTAAGCCAATTCTTGGAGACCATCATTAAAGTGACAAGAATTTAAATAGTTTGTTACATCCTAAAAGCTTTAAGTCCCTTCTGTATGACACTGTCATACAACTGTATGGCTGTCAGTCTGCTCTTGTTTTAGGAAATTAGAAAATAAAGTAAAAGACGGGAAACTAAAGAATCAGAATGATACCAAGTAAAATGAGATTATTACAATGACTGAAATTGAAAGGTAATAAAACTTTTTGTCCATCACAGGCAGAGGATTCAACCTTGAAAAAGAAACAAACACTCAGAGAAAGCAAAAGTTTCTATATTTACAAGGGCTGAAAAAATACCACAGGCAAATAAAACACAAAACTATGTTTCACAAAATGTCACAAGACTATCCATAATCTTATTTTAACAGTCCAAACTATTCACAAAACTTTTAAGAGAGTACAATTTCAGGAGTTTCTCCTCCCTCCTGCCTTTCCCCCCCCAGTATCAAAAAAACTAAACTAATTTTTTTAAAAAACATAATTAAATAACTATGTAAGTAAACATTAAAATTAAGATCCATTCACAGTTCTCATCCTGATTCTCAAATATATTTAGCTACACATGAGAAAAAATAGAAATCCAACTTGTCTAATATGGCCAGGAATATCATAAGATAAATAATCTATAAAGCAAAACAAGGAAAAAAAAGCCATGAAATAAAGAAAATCCAAATCTCAGCCTGGCTGATCCTGCAATGGACAGCAGCAGAGGAAGCCATCAGGAATTTTATCTGGCTAAATGACAGCATATTTCCCTCACTTGTACATAGTCCTGTACAAAACACTAGATGTGTGCTAAAACAGCAAGCAAAGCATAAAATAAAACAATTGATCATAACTAGAGCAGCAAATTCAGAGTAGTGACTCTTCTCTCTTCTCTCCACCATTATGTCTTGCAGAAGTCACACGACCCATTTTTAAAATAGTAACTGTATGAATATATTAAATTATTCACCAAAGACCTCTCTGAGCACTCTATGCTATTTAGAAAAGATAGAGCTTCGACTATTTTCTGCAGAAAACAAGAAAAACCCTCTAAGTGGCCTAGGGCACAGTTCATTGCTTCCATGCATCCAGCACAATGGGGTACTTAAGGTGAAATGGATTGGATACATTTGTTTAATAATATCCTAAAGCACATGAGGCAGTAATGCCAGAGAGGTAAGATATTTTTTTAAAAGAAGTTTCATAGTAAGCCCAAGACCTTTATAAAATGGGATTTTAAGCCCCTACTGAAAATGTATCTGCCGTTCAAAAACCATAACATAAATGGAGAAATTCCTATGGGCTGTTTACTGATCCCGGATTTGCTCTAACAGTTAATCTCCCTGAAAGGCTGTTAGAGCAGTGGCAAGGACAAAAGTAGCTCTCCCTACATATTAACTGTGGGATAACAGTACAAATTCAGCTGATCAATGTTAACACTTAACTTGCTATTGTCTGCACCCACAGAAGACTCAATTATGTCTCTAAGTATCTGAAACAAATCACTATTTTAATTGGGACACTGCTTCAGATTCATGTTGGTGATGAGTTTTGGAGGGCTTTCATTTTTTTTTAATAAACCCCTCATTTTACAGCTAAAAAGATAAATAATTGTTCACTGATACCAAGAAGCAGGTCACTGTAATTGATCTGACATGAAAATAAGAGGGAAATACCCTGACTTCATTTGAAATTACACCATCGATGCTGAGATAGTGTTCACTCCCTGTCCTTGTGAAGTTCTTATCACATGTTCTTGAGAGCAGCCAGCACTATTTCATAGTTTAGTTACTTTATTATGTGCTTTCAAGCATCAATAGATGAAGATATAAGTACAACTATATGATTCTGCCAACTCTTCAAAAACTGTTCTCTAAATCAGTAAGAAAAATCAGGAGTGTGTGACCTCCTCTTATTCAAAGCATATAAGTGAAAAGAAGAGACTAATAATAAACATTCATGTGATACGGTAATAGACAGGGCTAGGATGCCAGGTAGATTGGCTAGAAAGCTAATCAAAGTTTGCAGTCATATGTATAAGCATTAAAAACACTCAACCATTCAACTTGGTTATCTTGATACTCCTACACGTATCAGCATCTCTCTAATCAGAGAACTCAGATTACTCACCCTGCTGCATTTTTGTAAGGGTAACGTGCATCAGCAGAATAGATAAAACAAGATTTGTGTCAGACTCAAACCTTTCTTAATTCTCAGTCTCAGTCGTTGAGGTGTTGAGGTAATTCAAGTGACTCAGTGTATTTTGATTCTGTAAGTGTCATAGTATAGACTGAATGGCAACAGTTCAATCCTAAATTGCCACTGAAAGCAGGGACAGTATAAAATGCATTTATGAATGAAGAACAGTAGATATGCCAAGTGCCAATTTAGCACATTTATTATCCAAAAAAATTGGTGTAAATTCCATTGATTGAATACATTTCCTTAAGTGACCTGGCTAGTTGAGGGAATTGTATTTTAATTACTTCCTCATAGAAGATTATGAAACATATTCAGGCACAGAGCTTAAGTATATGGTTTAATGTCTCCCCTTCACTGAGGAAACCCATAAAACGAGAAGTGAAGGAATACTTTCCAAACTGTCTACCATTTTCAAGAATCTCAATTTGAGTTGCCAGGCTACTGTATCAATAAGCAAGTCAAACATTTGTACCAAATCCAGCAAATATGACCTGAAGTATAAGTAGCTGTTGCGTAGTTTGGAGTGAGTAACCAAACCTAAACTTAAAAAGGAGCTTTTAGGCACCAACTGATAGTGTGACTTTCTATGATGAAAGATGACAACTGAATTCAGCTTAACTAAATGCATCTGAATATTATTGCTTAGTTAGGTAAAATAACTCTTCAATTCCTAGGACAGGACCCTATTGTGATTCATTAGTCACATTGAAAAATAATTGATTCCACACAATTCCATTTCTAACAATGGAACAGTTCAAGGATGAGGATATTCACCTTTTGGAACAAATAGGAAGAAGACTGTGCTCCTGCATACCAAGGAGGTTAAAGAGTGATTAATAACCAGAGAGAACTGAAAGAGCCTGAAAATATCTTCTCTGAACTGTTTTAGGTGAAAACAAGAAGTCAGGGTTGGGTTTTCAAAATGATCAGTAGGGATAGCAATTACCTTTTTTTCCCAGTGGCTAAGTAGTTTAAGAGCTCTTTTTGAGCTGCAAACCTGTAAAAAACTCTGCTCCTAGTCCAAGAGAATCAGAGCTGAAATCTTTCATTTTATAGTATTTTCCTAAACAGTAATTTACAGGACTCAATGCTGAGCAAGTCACCAATCCCCATCATTGAGGAGTTTCCATTTCTTGTCACAGGTATGAAATCGAGAAAGAAAATCACTCCAGCTGCACCCCCTAGCAGAGACATATCCAGGGGACAAAAAACCTGAGTGAAGTTGAATCCTTCAGCAAGAGAATTCACCCAACCAATCAGACACTTGTCGTGGCACACTGAAATATTATCAGCAGGGACAACATCCAAATCTATGAAGAAGCACTAAAACGTTTATTGACTGTCCCATTATGAATCCCTGGAGCCATTCACGTTTTATTTCTGTCCACTACGCTTATTTAAAAAAATACCTCCTTTTGAAACAAAGCCAATTTGTAAATAAAAGCATTATACAAAGACTGTTGATGGTGCATTGCTTTATGAGTTTCTGTCGGGTTTTCTCAGGGAGTCTAAACTGCAGTGAACAGAATTATCTTGGGAATTATGGGTTAATATGTGTATTTTACTTCTGACACCTTTATTATAGCTAGATAACAACAGCACATGCTAGCATATCATCATATCATTTCAACACCTCAGTACAGTAATTCTTCTAACCTACTTTGTTAACAGTGTCTTCAGATGTTGACTCAGATAATCTTTTTCTCTTCATTACTAAATACAACAAGGAAAGAGAAATAAAACTAGGATATCATGCTGTTAGATATTTCCATTATTTTCTACCTCACTTCTGCAGTCAAAACATAACCAAGAATGTAGCTTAGTTTCAAAGGACGAAATTTGATTTCTAAAGTTTCAGAGGCTAAGGTGCTCTTTGTCTCCAAGTTTTGCTTTTTGCTTTACATGCAGAACAGAGAGCCCTGACCCTGAAGTGCTCATCTGTACCTACTTACAGATACACTATTGAAAACAGTATATATTGCAAAATTTTATCATGTACCAGAAAAAGCCAGCCATATTTCTCATACCAAAATATTTTACCACAAAGTAATGTTTCAAATAAAAAAAATTTCAGTATGTTTGAGCAATGACATCTTCCATACTGAACTGTGTCTGTCCTGCTTCAGTGGCAGGATTACACAATCTGGTCCTGGTAAAATAGTCAGTGGAACTGACTTCTAGTTTAGGTGCAGAAAAAGCAGGAAAATGCCAAGTAAATGTTTTCAGTAGATAAAAATCCATGTGTTACCAGTGTTCCCATATGAATAGAGGTATTATGTAAATCAATGTACTTCTGGCAATACAAAACAGCTGTGGCTGAAAGCAAAATTTTCATCATGTGTACATAACAGTGGGAAAGTTGAAAGTTAAAAACTTACTGTTCAGGTAGGTAAAGTCTTATTGCTCATTACTTGTACACTGCAGTCATGAAGTTACACTTCAGGAGTGTAAAAAAAAAATTGACTCACTATATGCTAAGGTAGAAGGTAAGTAGCTAATGTTCACAGTTTTCCTGGTTATTAAAAACTAAAACCATATCAAAAGTTTAGTTATGAAATTTAAAACAAAGTAAAGTAAATTATGTTTAATAGGGTAAATAAGCAGAAATTTAAACTTCTGCTTAAAATGTTGTGGCTTTAAAATATGAGGAGAAATATTCATAGAAGTAAAATCTACCTGGACTTGAGCAAAGGCTCTTTTAGCAAGGAGGCAGAGGAGGGCTCTCATTTGCGGAATGCCAGGAAGACATTTGGGCAGGAGTTCATCCCTGTGCTTCCCTGTTCTGTAAGCAGCTTTGTGCACCGAGACAAAGCAATGTTAACTGGACAGTTTTTTACATTCATACAAAACCTGCCGCCACCTAAAACAGATGTATGGGTGCTTTGCTATTAAAGAATATAAGGTATATAGAGTCAACCATTGGATAAGTTTTCTCTCCTTACCTGTTAGACATCAAAATGCCTTAATGTCAACCTGCTAAAATCATTAAAATCTGGATGGACTTTGAATTAGAATTAAATGTTTACATGAAGAAATGTTCTGATCCCATCTAGTTTATAGCCTTCTAACAGAATAAAAGAACTATACAGCCTCCTCAGAATTTTGCCAGCTTAGAAGAAAGAGAAGTATTCTCACAGCATGTTCTGAAAGCTTTCATGCAACCAGTATCAAATGCGTACATTGTTCCACTGGTTTGACATATCTGTTCATTTGCAGGTGATGATTTCTCAGTGGAAAGGCATTTCAGCATTTAAAGATGAGTGATTTTTTGAGACTGTATTTAATTTTTCATAAACCACTATAGCAAATCACAGCTGTGCAGTCTGTACCTAACAACATAAATGAAGGAAGTTGAGGTGTGGGTTCATATTAGTAGTCTATAATAGTCTATAGCCTCTCTATAGATAATCCAATTAGAAAAAATAGATTTTGAGATAAAACGGAAAAAAGTATTACATATAATGATTTGCAATAGTAATGAACAAGTAAAATTATAGACTCTACTAATATGATCTGTATCAGATTAACACAATTTCTTTATTTAGAGAAGAGAAACAGAAGTTAGTTTAGAAACATTTTTCAAGTACTACTGGAGCAAGGCAGTTTAGTGGTGAAAGGTTTGTGTTCTAGCCTTGGTCAAAGGCCACTGAAAGCCCTTGCTACCAACTGATGGCTTGAGGGCTCCTGCAAAGGAGCCCAACAGCCTCATCCCTGATGCTGATGAGCAGGAAATGCCTGTACATAGCACATATCCAGAGCAAATCCAAAACCAGGACAGGCTCAGGAGCTGGCACTTGTGTGATCTGGGAACATTAAACCCTGAGAGCTGTAATATTGTTCCTCTGGGCTCATGTATAGTTGTGTAGAAGTGGGAGGCTAAGTGGGACTGACAATGCTTCCATAGCCACTGGCTGCAGGTTCTGCAGGTGTTACAGCCTCCGTTTGTGACATACTCAATAGTCTCAGAAAGCTTTGAGAGCAGATTCCTGTTGTGCACCAGAATGGCAGCAATCTGTGAGAACAAGTTCACTGTACAGTTAAACAGTCAGATTCAAGCACCCATGTTTAAAATGGTTCTGTTAAGAAGTTGTTACATTTCAGCTCTTTACTGACTTTCATAAGATTGGAAGGACTTAGGAAAAATAAAAATGTGCAGACATACATAAGAGACTGGTTGTATTTGTTACAGCTGAGCATTTATCATGGTACACTAGGATAATTTCATCTGCAAAGAATATTGACAGAGGCTTCCACAGAATTAATATTTCAAATAATTTCCTTGTTACATTAGCACTTTTCTGCATTTGTCACTCTTCCACATTTAATATAGTAGTGTCAGTCTGTAGGAAAAGCTGCAGCTAATTTGTCTAGTGACCCTAATGAATGAAACAAATTATTCTATTTACTTGAGCAGTGTTCTGATTCAAAAGCAATTTTCTCAGCACAGCAATTTCACTGCAGTTCCAGTGCAGAGAAATGTTTTCAGCCAATGTTTAGTCATTCTCACAAGTGTTATTAAACACTTTTAGTCATACACCAGCCATCCATATCTTACAACACTCCAATCTTGTATTAAGAAATGAGTATGTTACAGGGAAAGTCAGCAAAAAATAACAGATAAATATTACTCAAAATTCCAAGGCAGTCTACAAACTGAATGAGTTTCCATAGGGTTAGCTTGGGTATTTTTTGGAAATAAAATGTTGAAATTATTGCATGTTGTTTGTATTTGACATTCAAGTATTTTCTGCAGTGATGTGCTGATAACATTCATTTGGCCAAAATCTTATTACAAAACAAGATGGAGAATTAAGGAAAAACCTTAATATTGCACTTTGTTTATCCTCATGAAAGCAGAAATAGCACTGCTACATTGAAAGTGAGTAGGGCAACACATTTGTGAGATAGATTTAATTGTATAATCACATTAAAGGAGAAATTCAAGGTTAACTGCTTGAAAGTTAGTCCTCATCAGAAAGAGTTTGTTGTAAATATGTATCATAAAATCACTGTTTGAATATTATTTTGTTTCTGCGCTGAACTAGATTTCTGATATTGTTGGGTACCTCTCTCCAAATTCACTATTTGACTTCTCTCTTTGTGTTCTGGTTTAGGTTTAAAAAAGTTAAGAATAATTCCTTATTTGGATGCACATTTTATACTTAATAAACCCTATCTCTTTCGTAAGCTTGTTGTTTGTATAAAACCTTGACATACATAACTTTGTTAAGAGTTTTAATATACAGACTTTTTTCCCTTCCCAAAGTCTCTTTTAAATAAATTGTAGGCTGAAATAAACATAACTTAAATAATGTTTTAAATTAACCTGTGCTTAGAATGAAATAAAATTATCCCCAAATTAAATAAAAATGGAATTCATATGCAAGCATAGTCGTGTGTATGCGGTGTATATGAAAACAGGACAAACCCTTTTTCCAAGATACCACTTACTGCTGCTAAGATACAACTTTCTGTCTGAAACGTACAATGCTTTTATGAAACTATATTCTCTCCCACCCTTCAGCTCTGGCTCTCCACATCCCTTTCGGCTACAAACCCACCACCCTAATTCAGAGAGATGACACTCTAAAAAACGTTGTTCTGACTCCTACTGTTAGTTTGTCACCTTAATCATATTGGACACCAAAATTCTAGTGCCAACCTATATGCTGAACACATATGAATAGCTGAAAATTACTTGTGGGATGGGGAAATATGAGCAATAAGTTAGGGGAAAATTCAAATTTCATCTACTTCTAAATGACAAGTATTTGCAAGGTTGCCCTTGAGCATATATTCATCTCTTTTTAGACATACTGACTAGCATCACAGAACACTGTCAACGTTTATTACTGGACAAAAGACTATCACTTAAAGCTTTACATACTGCTGAAATTTTAGTTTCTGGCTCATCATTGTTTGACAACTCTGACAGAGGTTTTACAGAGGGCTTTGAATTTAAGCTTTCGATGGATTGGTCATGTCATCTACACAGCTGGATCCCATAAAGGTGGCAAACATACACAGCAGTCCCCTAACACGTGACACATCTAAACTCAGAAATCTCAAAGCCTTAACAGTCATTTAATACATTCCTGATGTTAATTATTAAGAAGTCACAATACTAAAAAAATTCTTTTCTACTAAAATAGCTGCAACATTCACTCTGAAATCATTTGCATGTGCAGAATTAATTTGTATACACCAATATGTTCTTCAGGTTCATATCTGGAGTAATCATAAAACATCATTTGGAAGGGGCTGCCTGAGATCACACTTACTACTGGTAAGCTACAACTCCAGACTCTCTTGTGTTTCGTGACCACTTTGGGGCAATTGATCACAAGGGGAGCCAAGGGTCTGAATATGCAGCTTATGCAAATCCTTTAAACTTCTGATGCAAAAGACATGCAACAAAAATATCCAGAGCTATAACTCCCCTTACACAACCTTACCCCACTGAATTGCAGGGCTAGAGACAGATAATGGCATTTCAGGCTGTGAAGACTGTTTAGGAGTCTCTGTTTAAGGCAGACATTTGGAGTGGGATTTATTTATCCCTTCTTGCCATTGACAAATCAAAACATTTGCATTTTGGAATTCTGAAAGTTCCTCTTGTCCTACTAAGAATAGGATCAAGTTAGTTTTAAATCCTTATAACATATGATAATTGAAAATCTGTCAATTCACTAACCAATTTCCTCTAACTACTTGAAATCAATGTTATTTTCATATTCCTTCAGAGGTTCAAGAATGTGACTAAGTCTGGAGAATAACCCAGCAATACTACTAAAATAGTTGTGTGAGAGAATTATGGAAACTCCATCCAATATTATTGATAGTAATATGACAATTAATTTGAAGAGCAGATAGTAATCCAATTTGTGCTCTAAAGGCAAACTATTTGCATGATACAGAAATACATGTACTTAAAAGAACTGATGCCAGGAGAGTTTCAAATTAAACTATCCTAATATATTACTGGTACAACACACCATTTAATGGGATTTATTATCAGATTTTTCCCTCAGAATACAAAGTCAAATATTGGTATATGCACCTTATAATTTATTATTTATACCTACTATTTGACTCTAAGTATTTAATTTCACTTTCTTCACCCAGACATGAACTTCCAAAGATCCTTTGCCAGTAAACTCGATTATTCCCATACTCAACATAGGCAGCTAAGATAAACGGAATTAAATTTTAATTGAATTTGATTTCATTTATTCTATATTTCCATTTTTTGGTAGGTTGTATGTATATATGTAAATGACTAAGTGAACAATAGGAGAGGTGACTGTGTGATAGCCACTGGAAAACAATTCTTTTTTCCCTTTTGTATTCAAGTATGGTTTATGTAGCACACATCACTCAGTTGTCTTTTTATTGGCTTTAGTAAACCTTCAAACACAAGCACTTTAAGAAAAGAATTTATAAATGGAAAAGTGAACTTGATTACCTTATATATAAGGCTAAGGTATTGCAAATCTCACTTGTGCTACTCTGCAGTACACAAGAAGTCATGCAAGCTCTTCCACTAGAAAGCACAGGACAAAGCTGTAATGAAGATTTAGCAGTTCAGTTTTACAGTTTTAGCTTAAGTTACTACATTTAAATACTTCCAAAATCCTGTCACAGCATTATTGTATGCTGTGCCTTTATCACAAAGAGCTGTGACCCAAATTAGGGCTCCAAGTGAAGGAAATGATGGAGAGTTTCTTTTAAAATCAGCTTAGAAGCTAAGGACTATTTTCAGAAGCAACAGCCAAAGTCAGGACTGGCAATTAACTATTCATAAGAAGGGAGAAAAATCAGATATTTTCAATCAAATGCCTGTTAACCATTTTAGAAAAATATTGTATGGTAATCATACAAAAAATGCAGAGTTCTCCTCCTAGTCTGATATCAATTTCTCTACCAGAATGTTCAGGACAGGAACACGTGTGAACTTCCTCCTACATATTAAAAAGTCAGCAAACCTGGTAGAAAGAACCCAATGTGTTGAAGAGCACACTTTTGGTCCATTCAAGTTAATTTCCTTCTCCTCTTGACTAGAAATTAAATAACTTTTTTCTCCCCCCTAAGGAGACACAGATTTTCTTGCAATCCCCTACATGCTTAGAGGGGAAAAAAATAATTTTTTCAACCAAAGAACCCATTTTTAGTTCAAGGGCTTGCAGAGCTGACTTGCAATACATTTTTAAGTTGCCCATGTGAAATTTTCCATTTTGGACATTTAGAGTCAGTGAATTCTGTAGACACACCTTTCATATTTTTTCTTTTTTATCATACCCATCATAGACTGCATCCATAGTTAAGTCTTTTGGAATTTATGGAAAATTCTGTTCTTTGCTTTTCTAATTTATTTCCATCACCTGAAATAGTCTAATTGGAAAATTTTTTCATTTGGTGTTCAGTTTGCCCCAGATGGATTCTCTCGTTTTGCCTCCCATTGTTTCCTCATCAATGAGTCCTCCTTTGCAATGATGGACTGCTCAGGCTGGTCACTCTCTCTGTGAAAGCTACTGACTACATACCCCTGGAGGTCTCTGTCACTTAGAAAAGTGACAGGAGTCTAGGCTTCCAACTCTACTACAGTTTCTTAGGTAACCACAAGAAGAACATGTCAGCAAGGTATTTCCCCATTCTGCAGATACAAAAACAGAAGCCGAATTTGAAATGATCCAGTCACAAAGACAGGCTTAAATAAAAGATTTACATCCAAACCTCCTTTTAAATCTAGTCAATTAACTGAATTTCATAATGTCAAATATTGAATTTATAGGTAGTAAATTGGTTCTGTGCAGAGTGCTGTTAGAGTTTGCCCACTGACACATCCAGTTCTCAATAATCCAGAGGTTTAAGATTCTAATGTATATCAGACTATTTTTCATTATTTAATCTTCTCTCTTTATGATCCCAATCTGATGCCCGCTGAATTCCAAAGAAACAGATCAATGACTTCAAGGGGCATTCAATCAGCTGCAGAACTGAGATAAGGCTCGCTTCAAAGCGTAGGCAAATGTCAGAGCCAGGGAGTGAAGCAGCATCACCACTGGCCTTGGCAGCACTGGGGAGGAGGTGTGGATGGGCTGTCTGAAGGCTGTGGCCTTCAGCCCTCCTCTGAGATGAGCCAAATGCATTTGCTCTCTTGCCCATCCTTAACTGCTCTGGAGCAGGGTTTTTCTATGCCCTGTCTGGCTCCAGAGGAAGGAAACATTACTCTGTATTCTGTACACAGCCTTACCCTCTTTAGTGTATTTTGCACAATGTAATACTCCTTACAGCAGTTTTTCCTAACTGCTACTCATTGCCTACTACAAGGAGCATTCTTACTAGTACTTATAAGAGTAYCCTTTTCATAGCAGCCTTATCATAGCTGAGAGTCACTGTCATAGCAATGCAATGACATTAATAACCATAAAACCAAAATATTAGATTGAAAGAGCTATTTCATTCACACAGTGCTATCCAATACGAATAATCCAATCCAATGCAATCCAATACTGACACTATGCATATGTACAGTGTATAATTAAATGAATATTTCACCTAATCTACTTAATCATGAAAGTGCAGACTTTATGTGAAAGCAAAATCAGAACTTGACATTTTCTCCCCCAGAGTGCTAAGCAAAAAGAGCAGTTGTTATATGTATTCATAATAGTTGAGAATAGGCAATTCTTCCGGTTAAAAACTGGAAACTTTCTTTTATTGCACTTTGGGATTGCAGCTGAGATAAATAATTTGCATGGAAACAGAGGCAACTTTTTCCAGTCTAGAAAGATCTATCAAACTCAAAAGAAAAAGTTGGTGACACAACAGCAAAAAAACCTGAACAATCACCCCCTAATGCTGTACCTCAAGACAAATCACAGATTTTAAAAAGGATTTTGATAGCTAAACTCTCAGGTGTGATTCCAAAAATATAGAAATTTATTGAACTGATTGATAAATAGCACTAGAATCTATAACCTTAAAATAATGATCTTTGTTGAAATATCAAAACAAATCTAATTCAGTGAGTGTTTGACARAACTAGTCTATCGATAGCAATCACTGAAGTTCAGTTTGTAGCCATAAATACTGAAATATATACAAGCTAATTGCACAATTTGATGTTCAAAACTTCTTTTAAAAATGGAGAATCTTGTATATTTTCATCCTTTGCAGCATGATTCAAGTTCAATTGTACCACTGTCTTTAGTTGGTTTAAAATGTTTCTTGGAGAAGTCTGAGAATTGTTATTAAACATTTAAAGAAATGTAAACTCTTATTAAAATTTATCCAAAATCTAAGCTTCAATTCACATTTATTTCACAATAACTTAACTGATCTCAGTAGAGCTCCCTAAATTTACACTGTATAATTAAGATGAATTCTAGACTCCAACTAGTGCCAAACTGACAGTCTAGAGAGAAACAAAAAGTTTCTATTTGTCTAACAGAGAGACCATAGAAAACTACTCACTCTGGTTGGTCTTGGATTTGATCCTTGTTCCCCATTCCGGTCAAAAGAGAGACTTTCTCTAAAGGCAGGGGATAAAACTACGTCCTCAGTGAGGTCAGTGAAGCCAGAGCTTCTCATAAAGTGCTTTGCTTTAAACTGATGAAGTCCCTAGGCAGCGCAAAGCTAACAAAGGAACAAGCAGTTGCAACTGCATCGTTACTGCTTTTGGTCCACAACTAAACACAAAAACATTTTACAAAGGCAGTAAGTTCTGCTGTAAAATTAAGTAGTAAGTTTACCCTGATCTGAGCCAAAACCAGAATCAATTGCTCAATTTAAACAGGCCTGTAACACTAACAAAGTTTATTCTGGAACCTTCATAACATCGATGGCCTTTAACAGAAACCATTGCTTTCATTGATCATCTTTATGCTGCAGGACTGGTTTAAATTCTTGCCAGTTCCTCTTGACATAAGTCACAAGTAAAATAATGGTTATTCCATAGTCTCTTTGGATTCTATTAAAAAGATTTCTTGGAATCATCTAACACCTTCCATCTCCTAGCAACTAAATTAACAATCACTTTAGTAACTTAAAATACTGTCCTATAAGCCCATAACTGGAACAGGGCATAACATTGGTATTCTGCAGTGGCACCAAGGAACTATTGGTCCTTCCCCTCATGGTGACATTCCTGCAAAGGCTGTAACTGGCACAATTACTTCCTGGCATGTTTGCATTGCCGGAAATAATGTGACATGATTGCTTTGCATTTGCTCCTTTGTTGCAGCTACGACAAAAGCGCTGCTACTGTGGATGCAAATGAAGTAGCAAGGACAAACAGCATTACTTAGCCTCACTAAAAAACTTCTCGTGCTTCTCTGCATAATGTCCTGTTTGCCTTAGAAGTGAATCAGACTATTTAGAAAACACAACATTACTGACTGCAGCTGAAAAAAGTTGATGACTTGGGGATGAATAGCTGTTGTTGTGACCCAAGGGTTATTGTTTAGACACACCCAGGTGAACAGAGCAAGAGAACCAAAAATATGAAAATTTCCAAGTATAGCCTATATTGTTGATACTGTAATTAAAGACAGCAGTACAGGAAACTGAGGCACAAAACTGTACGACTCACTTGAATTGCCTGTCACATTAGATACTCTAGAGAAGAAACTTGATAAAGCTCAAGGGCATAAAAGAGTATATTCTACAAAGACCATCTAAATCTTATCGACAGAATATCACATTACATGTACTGCACACAAGAAACGAAGCATCCATAATCTCTAATCCAAGTAAAGGACTTGGTGTGAAAGCAGTTTTAGGCAGAATTTGACAAAATTAGAGTGCATACTCAACTTCTGAAAAGCCACACAGGACTTACGGATTTTCACTTCTATTTAGATATATGGTATTTCTGTACTATAATCATTAGTTTTGCTTAGCTGGAAAAAAAAATTAAAATCAGCCTATACAAGATGGAACATAATGTGGTCAGACAGCAGAAGGGCAATAAAAAGACAGAGCATCAGAAGAGACAGACAAGATCTGAGTAAGAAAAAGACTAGTTACATTATTTCTTTCCTCAGACCAATGCTATAGCTATTCTATACACCTTAAATTAGGCAATAAGATATTTGACCTTGACAAGAAATAGCTAAAGCATAGAGCAATGTTTCCGGGAATAAAAATTTACAGCAACAGCCTGAGACRTGGTTCCAGAAGGATGCCCTGGCAGGCAGTCCCAAGGGTGCAGCACTACTCAGTGCCAGTATGGAGATGGTGTGGCAGAAATTAGGAAATATCACAGTTGAAGATGTAAAAGTTAACAGGTTAGATTACTGTATCTGCCAATACACCAAATACATGCCTGGTCTCATGAATTAGTCTTTATAGTGAACTCCAGCCTGGGCCAGAATATTTAGATATCAGTCTCCCTGTGACAGAAGCAGCAAATAGTGCTGCAAAACAAGATGATGGTAGTGCAGCGAGATGAAAACCCAACTTCTTGGCCTACCCCTCAGGCTGGGAGCAGTTTCGTATTCCCATTACTCAGAGAGTTACCCTCCCCTGAAACTCCAGAATCAGTAGGGAGCAAGATAAGACTTGGAGTGGTACAAACTCCACAACAAGACTATGAATCGAAAAAGATGTATTTAGACCCAAAATGAAATAGGCACAGGGATCTCTTGGAGGAAGCCCTTCTGCATTGAAGATTAAAAAAGGGTGAATAAACAGAACCTTCAGGCTACCCCTGCATTTGATGCTGAGCAAACAGTAGCATGCATAAATGTGTGCTGTATTTTCCCTGTCTTTCCACTTGTTTATTGTTAAAGTTGCTTAATGGTAAATATATTTCAGTCTTCGTCTGCTAGAAAAATGCTGACCATTTTTGCATTTATTTCCTAAATTGAGTCCAGAAGTTGTGAAAGATGCGAGATTGATTTCACTGTGTTTGCCAGCTGCTGAGAAAACAGCAGGACTTCAGCCAACCCAGAGGACTAATTCCACTGCTTATTACTGCAGATAAACACCCAGAACACAGCCCTCTGCTCTCCCAGCCGTAAGTCAATGACAGGAGTCAGAAGGCAGTTTGCTAGACTAATAGCCTGGCAATTATAAGCGTACKTCATTTCTCGCTAGACATCCCGTTTTTTCCATGAATGCACCTTGTACAGAGTGCAGCCCAGCAGCTTTCACATCTTCATTTCCATTCCTAGGAAGACAAACAGGAATCCTTGGAGAGGTGTTTGATTTCAAAGTGTTGTTCCATAAGGAAAACCTGCCCATCACTGCCTGTGTGCAAACCATTCTATTCACATTTCTAAAGGGCTGCATCAACTCTACTTGATTTTCAGCACCTGATTAACTGCTTTACGGACTATGACACCTTAATAACAACCACAGACAGTGAAACGTAGCCACTGCACAGCCATGAAGTAATGCACAGCTTGATATTTTAGCGGCACACAGGTTTTCTGTGTGAACTTTAAACAAATGCAAAGACTGTAGAATGATCTCTTCGAGATACGTTCACCTAAGAGGGTAGAAAACAGCAATTTTCTTACACCAAGGGCTTCCCAGGGGATCATTGGTATTTATGGAGCAGTTCATGACCTGAAAAGATTGTTGAAGAGATCTTGCCTGCGTGCCAGATTTTACATCTAAATTCATTACTGTTGTGATGTGACTTGTTTAGAAGCAAGCTTATTGGTGTCTTTAAACCTCAGCTGCCTGTAAAGTTCAGCTGTATTTTAATGGAGTCTATGAAAGATTTTTGCAGATTCCACAAAAGGGGAAAAAATTTAGAGAAGGGAGAGAGAATGACCAAAGAGACATAAAAGTCAAATAATTCAGTATAAAAAAAAAAAATCACAAGAAATTGTGTGTGGAGATCATAATCTGGAAATATATAAATAATTCTATATTTTAAGCATATAGATGGTTTAAATAAGATCTTTTAAACAAACCTAGGTAGAAGCATAAATAGGTATTTTTGAAAGGAAAAAATTAAAAATTTAAACTTCTCTACTTAGATTTTCCTTTTTTTATTGTCTTGGTTTGGGTTTATTTTGAGGTTTTTTTAGTTTTTTTTTAATAGTCATAAATTTGATGAGTTTTACAGCCAGACTTTTTGCCTTTTTTTTCTTCAAGACTTTTTCATTTCAGTGAACCAACTAACCTGATATTTCCTGCACTATGGGCTGTCTGGCAAGAAACTGAACATTTTTGTCTGCTTCAGTCACATAATCTAGGTCAGTGGCTCAAGATCCAAAGAAACATTACAGGTGTTCTTTTATTTCCATATCACTCCAGTACATAAAACTGAAATCATAGTACATTCTGATTTCTGAGCTCATAAATGGCACATACTTATTATCTGTCCAAACATAAAGATCAAAAAACTGATGGCTCTAAATAAAAACTCGGCCATCCACCACAAGCAGCAGCACTGGTAATCAAAAAGGATATCTTTGGCAGGTGACAGGGGTCACTAGAAATGCAGCCTAACAGCCACAATTAACAAACTTTATTTGGTTCTGCCACCCTTGAAAATGCCTGTTTTGAAGTGATTCCTTTTCTCTGTTAACCATCAGAAGTTCACATACCTTCAGATAACTATCCATTGATGCTCCCCCACAATCTATTTATTTATGCATTTCAGTAAACAAAACAAGTTGAAATCTTTTACTCCTATGGTACTAAAGAGATGAGAGACTTCAGCCAAAAGATTAACATTTCGAAGGAAAAACATGCCAAAACAGAACCTTTCATTTGAGAGAGTCAACTGAACTGTTGACTTCACAGCTGTAAAAATGATGCCACCTAATTTTATTCCATACAGAGTGCTCCCAAAAACAACGTGGGAAGTTAGCCTTGGCAAAATGAATGAAGAGAATGAAGCTCCAGGCCTCAACTCTTCAGGATGCTGCATCCACTAAGAATTAAACTCGATCCTTAGATTTGACTGCTCAAAGTTCGACAGGCTCCTGTAAAGGTCAGATGGGAAGCATTTTGTCTAAAATGATGCTAAGCACATTTGTTCCTTGTTAATGCCTCCCAATGCCAACCATAACTATCACTGCAGTGATGAATCCTGGATGCAAATAGTCTTGAAATAATAGAACACAGAGGAACTCCCTAACACAGAAGCTGAAATAGCTCAGGAACAACAAAACAGATATTAGGACTATGCTACTGGTGTGGAATGTTATAACTTGGGCACTTTAGACAGAAATATTGCTTGGCTACAGCAGTAACCCAAAGTGTGGTTGCAGCTCCACCTGCGGAAGACTTTGTATCCTTTTATTGATTTTAAAATTGACTGGCACATGCCCTAGAAAAAAAAATCGTAGTTTACAGTACTATGGATAAACAAGTATGATTAGTCTCAGGGATAAATAAATGCATTTTTACCCAACCTCTCTCCTTCCTTTTGCCTCCTGTTTTCCCCTGTGGTAGTAATGGGATGATGATGCTACACAACACCTGGAAATCTTGTTCTAATACTGCTTTGATCTGTCTCCCTGCCTAAATTTAAAACCAAGTGAAGGAATTTGCTTGTTCATTTTGCTGAGTAACAGGGAAAGGGTTAACCTCCTCCAAGCAGAAATTAAACTTTACAACTCATAATTAAATTGCTTCAGAGAGAGTTTTAGTAACACAAAGAGTCAGATTATAAAATAGCTTTATGTTTGTAGGTATCACAAGAGTCTGATTGGAAAGATTATATTCTTTTCTCTTTACTCCAAAGTTATAATTCACAATTATTCCTTGGCTTGGAGCAGCCTGTACAAGCTGTGGCAAAATGTCCCTCTCCCGTTTTATTTTACAGGCATTTATGTACACTTTAAGTAACCCCTGTTTGAAAATGCATCTTCAAAACTGAACTGTACTTTCCAATACTGGAAGGTAACACAGTGATATTAAAGCAAAATTAATAAGCAAACATGCTGTTATTGTGTGAATGTCAACAGGTCTTCATTTGAATTCTTACCTCAGCTTTAATTACTTATATGTGGGGTGTGTGTATACACACACACATACACACATGTTCCTGGTATCCCATTCCCTACTCCAGGTGGGGTATGGTTAAAAACTTGTCTCTCAGATCAAGTTTGTAATATATTTAAGCTAACTGGGTCTGCCAGAAGTTTCATTAATCTATGGAAATTAAAAACATCCTCCTGAATTAGTACCCAACTATCCAGTGTACAAGCACTATCTAATGCAAGGCTGRTTTTCAAAGGATGCGTGGTTATGGTGTGTTTATCAAGACATCTTTGCAGTGGATTGCTAACTAGGTTTTTACCATCTTTCATATAAAAATGTTATTTTAATTATGAATTATCTTCTGATTTAACATTTTCCTTTAATTGGCAAATATTTGTAGCAATTAACTCCTCCAGATTGACTCAGACAGTGTGAGTCATGGCCTTCCCTTGGGCATTTAACAATTACATAACTCTGCTTATACATACCACCACATGTAACACCTGGATGTCAAATTGCTAGAAGTGTTTCTAGCCTTATAAATAATGCAACAGCCTAATGTTTCTAATTATGAAATGTACATAATTTACTGCTCCCTAGAGGCAACAGAAATTTCTCTCTTCTACGGAATGCATAATATTAGTTTTTCTAACGACAATTTTGAGGAAAATTATCTCAGGGCAGGAAGGCAACTGAAACTCTTCCTTCTTATATTACACTTTCATAAATAGAGTGGGAATTATCAGTAAGCGGACAATGTCTGATTTAGAACAATCGTCAAAAAAACCCACTCCTTTATGAATAACCATTTTTATTTCCAAGTGGACTGTTTTGCAAAGAATTTTCAATGGCATGTTTTGTAGTATCTGTCTTTGACATCCCAAATTAGACAAGAGAATTTTAGTAGAATAAAGAGTAATGGTTATGTTCAGGTTGGTTGGTTGGATTTTTTTAGTAGTCAAAAAATTGGTGTGCATTCATTCAGAGATCTGAAGAGATGCTTCAAATACCTACATGACAAATTAACAGATTCATTACATGACAAAAAAAATTTAATTAACGTAATAGGCTCGTGTTGATATTATGCCATTTGAGAGGACTAGACACAGTAAGTTGCAAGGAACTACCAGTGTAAGGCTTATGTTAACCAGTGACAAACTGGGGCATGTTTCATTTTCAATGTGCAACCTGAGAAATGTGAAAAAAAATCTGATTCCTGATAAATAAGTGTTTCATCAATTTCTCATCCACTACAAAAGACCTCAAGTTCTTACTCACTCTTGAAAATCCTGACTATATATAGACTATTCTCTCTTTCATTCACAGGATTCATCTTATTTCCTTTGTTTACCGGGGAAGTGAGTGATTTCATAGGTAACTAGTTTGGCTCTAAGGCTAAATTGTTATTATCATGTTACACTTAATCTGTAAAAAACCCCACTGTGTTAGAACATTTCCTGCTCTCACAAGGTTCATCATAGCCTATTTTTCGGGTTTTTCTCCCTTCAGCATCAAATCATGTTTGAGCATATGAACAGTGTTTGCCACATTTGCTATTTTTGGGGGGAATTTAGCTTTCAGGAGGAAAAAAAAAATTCTCTGCAGAAGTACATTGTGTCTGAACTCAGTAGCAAGTGACCAACAGAGACACCAAACACACATCAAGCTGGTTTTAGTTGTTCTGCTTCATCCTGGTGAACCCAAAGTTCTTGTCTAATTTGAACAAAACATGTTCAAGTTGTTTCAAAAACTTGACTTTTACCCTTTTACTATATCACAATACAATATTTAATATTGGCAGTTAAATCCAAAAATAAACTTTACATTTCTTGTTGTTTATATGAATATATAATATTCCATTACAATAATATATATATAAATGACAGGGTAATGTTTTCTAGAATCCAACTAGGCACGTTTCCAGTAAGCTACTATGACAATCTAGCAATTCCTTTATAAGAAGATCTACTGCAGTAAAAAAGTGTGCAAATATTTTATGCCAGCTTTTCCTAACAGAATAGTGAGCATAAGTGTTTGAAATTATGTTAATTAAAAAAAAAATTAAAAAAATCAACCTTTACAAAGTAGTCTTTTTTTTTTTCCGCAGCCAATTACTATCACCTCCTATGAACCCTAAAAAGCTCTTTGAATACATAACTTCCTTTTGGAAAATGCCACTGCTATTGAATTTCTGCTGCAGCCAAATGGTAATATTTTCATTAAATTCTTCTATTTTTTCATTTTTAACAGAAAAAAACCTGAGTTTTTTCTGTTTATATTCTGAGAATGTCAGCAAGTTAGTGTTTTAGAAATGGGATTGAGGAGGTAACAGATAGATAAAGTGAGGATGAGACAAAGATACACACCAAAGCTTTTTAAACTAAGCCTCAGTCTTTATAGATTTACTGAAAAATAAATGACTGTTTAAAAGCTTTGATAGCATCAATTTCACAATACTGACGCTTCTAAACATCCAAATAAAGGTGGTAKTTCATCTTAGCTAAGCTGCTTTTATATATGCTATTACATTTTTGTGAAGGTTGGTGGGTATAGGAACCTATTGTTTCTTATCAATAAAATATTAGAAAAGATGCCATTTGCAGGGTGCATGAAGCCTTCTTTCAAATCCCAAGCTAACTAAAAGTTCTCAGTTTTATTCAGATTTTCTGTATAAAAATTAGTGAAAACAGTCTTGCCACACCATCTGCATATTTAAACTTTCTATATTTGCCAAACCACAGAGTATGGGTTTATTAGACCAAAAGATCCTGTGTTTCTCCCATGTGAAATCCACATTCCTGCTTCTTATGGGTCAAACACCAAGTAAGCTTTTCAGGCAGCAAGTAGAATTAAACTTAAAGAGTATAAAGGGCTTAAAAAAAAAATAAATTCCTTCTGTCTTTTGCTCGAAAGACCTATAGAACACTCAGTKTATTTCGGACAGTATCATTACAATGTAATGAGGCACATACTACACCAAAAATGAGAGGGAACTCACCTATGGTCCAAACAAAATTGTCTCATGATGTTTAAAATCAAAATTAATGCACTAATAATTTATGGCTCATACGTATATAGACCTTGAAATAACCTCAATAAAATGTTGAAGACAGTCTTAATTGTAAAATGTGTCAGGAAGAAATTTTAGGAGCGATAAGAAAGGTCAAGACAATTAATTTTACTAGACTTTACTCACTGATTARTGTTAGATAGAAATAAAGTAATTCAGCATACCAGCGTTGCTGCTTATACATCCTTTTGTATACCAAGATGTCACAAGTTGCTTACGAAAATGCATCTTTAAAGCTCTTCATTTAGGATTATCATCTACCATAAACCTAACTGTCCATTTGGACACGTTTTACCATTCCTTCAATTAAATTTCCTTTCCCAATGCGAAATGCGATCAGTGTCAATCAATTACTGTGTCAGACCAGAGACAGGAGACTGAAGGCAGTACTGGCTCAGGCTAGGGAGGCTGCAGCTTAATTTCTGGGATTKGTACAGCACTGCTCCAAATCCTCTCCTGACAGATCATTTATAAGTATTTCTCTTTGAAATTATGTACCCAACTTGTTCAGTGAAATTGATTTTAAACTGAATAATTACTTCAGACAAAGTCATGGGTTTCTCTGCTATGACTGATACAGAGAGCCAATTGAATGGGATGCATTAATAAATTTGTGAACTACTTTGAACAAATTACACATATTGTTACAAGGAAGATTTACAGCAATAGCAAATCTAATTAAGTGCTTCATAAAGCAAAACRTTGGGCAGATGTCAAACTGATGAATCTGGTTTTATTTTGTTATTCTGATGAGTTTTTACTTCTGTTAAGAAGTATTTTCACCCTACATGACAGTATTGAGCTATCCAAAGGTTTCTAACATTTAAGCAAGATGAAATCTGTGATCTCTTATTTCACAATTTTGTGTTGAGTGAATTGAGGTTCAGTTAAACATAATTCTTAACTCAGAAGTAATGTCAGATAATGGTGTTGTTTATGTTTCAGCTGGTACTACTCCCTGCACAAGCATGATAGCTGTCTTTTCTAARAGCAGAATTGCATCTATTGAGTATATTTACAGGCAGAAACTTTAACCAAAAAYAGAGAAAAAAGTTAGAGACTACATCAATGGCTAGAAACATCTTTTTATAATTATTTTATGAGCGAGCAGGTCAGCATTTTCACATCTCTAGGATTTACCCTATCTTAATAGTATATAATTTTACATATGTATAAAATATTTCTATGTGCATTCATGTATCATGAAGAGGATCAATAAGCAAGCTCAAACTTATTTTCAAATTATTCAGATGCTAAATCTTACGGAAATACAGAGAGCCTGCCCAGCTTATTTGCCCAGAAAGAGTCTCATTCATATTGCCATGGTTTTAGACCCCGATCCCATGAGCTGCATAGCATTGTCTACTTTAGCAACAGTGGAACCCAAAGAGACCAGATCTGTGGAACAAAATAGCGTAGTACCAGCTATACCCCTCACAGCCACATTATACACAGTTTGAGTAGCTTGTTTCACTTCCTAATGGCTCTTACGCAGCCTGCTAATTGAGCAGTGGAGTACATTCAGAGTGCATCTTCCAGATTAGTTCCATCTGAAAGTAGTCTCATCCTTGCCCTCAAACCACACACTGAAAACCAAACACAGCAGGCAGGGTTGATTGTYAGAGCCTCGAGGAAGGTTGACTCTCAGTTCATACCAAGGCCCAAACACAAAAACATCCCCTGATGTTACATCATCAAGCCTTGCCCCATGCTTCAGAGTGCAGTGTAGGCATGCTGAAGGAACTGCATAAAAAATAAAACTGGCAGCAGAAGAGGGTTTTGCAGCATGGCTGGAGAAGCTCAATGTCTCTTTGTCACTTGAACAACACTCACGACTTCGATCAGGACCAGTCAAAATACAYGAAGGAAAGCATTTGCAGCTTGTGTGAGCCTACAGCTATTAGAGTGTTTTGTAATCTTTGCACACCATTGAAAGGAGGACAGAGGTAAACTGGACTTGGATAATAAAACAAAGAAAACTATGGAGAGGCTAATTAAGGTCTTAACTGAAAAAAGATTGTTTGCTAATATGACAGCAAAACTCTGACTTGATAGACATCCATAAAGGCCTGCAGCATATAAACATACATTAGGAGAAGATTATAAAAAATACCTTAGSAGGGGATAAATTGGAATAAATTAATCAAGTAAGAAACTAGAAAACATTGGTTATGAGAATAAGAAAAAATATGACTACAAATCCTTCAGAATAACTTTCTCACCTAGAAAGACTAAATTTCTCAGTGTTGGATAGTTGAGTTCACCTGTAAAGGTAATACTATTCCTTTTTAGCACAATGGCAAACCTAAGGAATGTATTTTTCCAATGTTACTTGCTGGTAAAGTCAGCATCTCTCTTGCTTTGCATTAGCTTTAAAATCAGTCTCCCACTGAGAGTCTGTGACTTTCTGTTCAGGAAAACCTTCAAAGAGAGTACCCAAGAAAAAGACTGCTGGCTCAGGAACAAGAAAAAAATTAAAAGGATTTCATGATCCAAATTATATTGTAGGAACAAGAGTTTGCATTCAGAGTAAAGATGTCTTGTAAAAGAGCAAAGTCAACAGGACTATAAAGCCGTACGCTGCCTATTTCACCATTGATTTGGTGCAGCCGCAGAGAGAAAAAGAAGCTTCTGAAAGCATCACAAAAGCAGAAGTCAGCAGATCTTACAAAGACAAATATAAGTTTTAAGTAGAACACYGGTGATCTGTATCATTGATTTTTCTTCCAACATCTGCATATCCCAAAGGACAGTCCAAGTCATGAAAGAAAAAGGTATGCTAAATAAAGGAAAGGACAAGTTAGGTGTTGAATCTCCACCTTGTAACTGGGAAATGAAGCACAGACAGCTTGCTCTATCAAAAGTAGGTAAGGAAAAGAAAGGGTTGATGCTTTCAGAAGACTGAATGTTCAGTCATGTCCCCTGTACTCTGGAGAGCAGTACAGCAGCCCTGGTGTGATGCTGGATCAAGACTCTAGTCAGCCTAGAAATTCTTCAAYAATGTCAGGGAGGATGGAGTCACCTTTCTTCGCCAAGAGCAACACCGAGGCTTCCTAGGCTTATCCTAATGGGTCATCCCTCTTGCTGCTAGTTTCGCTTTCATTGCAAAGGGGAGCTATATGCACTGGGAGCCTACTGCAGGCTATAGAGAGGCCCTAACTTTATACAGAGCCTGCATATCAGTATCTGCATTAATCAAAATTAATTATGTGRTGTAAATGAAAACAAGGCTCTAGCAGCTGAGCTGTCACACAGGTAACTGTCCTGTCAGGCCCTCCATCACTTGTGACAGTCACACTGGGCTGTGTGGGCAGAGGTAACCACTCACATCTTGCACGGCTGCAGCTATTTCTAACCRTGATTAACAGTGCAGAGACAGCAGATGGAAATTCAGCATTACATTTCCATTTTATTGGCTAGGTTGAAGCTTTGATRGGGCTGCGAGTAATGGGGAAACTAAGTAAGACTTAGATTAGAAAGTGGAATAAATGAAATCACGTTTCATACACCAGTTTCCTCCGGATCACATCTCACTGTTTTGCTTTCAGCTTGTGGTAGAGTATCTGTTTTTCTGCCCCATTTCATCTTTACTCTAAAAGCATGAAATAGGCGGCAGTTCTACACATTTCTTACCTGGGCAAATTTTGCGCTTTTTTGCCTTCCAGTGTGGACTCAGCTGRGCTGGAGTGGAAAAGCTGGCATTGGATACACCACAGCTGCAATTGGGCCCAGTGGGGCTGACAGCTTAGGAGACATTGGGTTTTCTGTTACTCAATGGCATTTTGGGGCCTCAATTTTAAGAAATAAAAGGTTATTTATCTTGCACAGTTATGCTTTCTTTTGCCTCATGTCTTCTACCATCTACATGAAGGTGAATGAATGGACGATCTTGGGGCCCCAGGCATAATCTACAGACACRCTGGATCTCTGACACTAGAAATCCGAAAGTCTTACAGAGATCCACAAATGCTCCCTTATGTGCATATTAAGTTATTTCATCAGGTAAAGGTAATTTCCCCTCATTTTAAAACAGAGAAATGGACATTTTTATTTGTATTCCAAGTTGGTTCAAACTAAAAAGAATTTTTTTATTAAAAGTATTTTATTGAACAAAAATCACAATTTCACCAGACAARGGCATAAAACAAATGAACTTGACTGTAAAGACAACAAGCCATTTAAAATTCTCACTCTATAGAATTCAGTAACAATCAGAAAGATTGAAAAAGATTTAGACTCATTTATTACTTTGACTTCTAGTCTAAGTAATTCTGACTCCATAGTTACACAAATTAAGTCAATGAAAAGTAATTCCTTAAYTCCAATGAGTTTTGGATCAAATCTATTTCAAAAGAAGGGAGTAAAATCCTATATGAATTGCACAGGAATTTTAAGCAAAGACAAGTACTGTGACTGAAGATTGAAAGCCACACTTCAGGACATGGTCCCTAAAGAAAAAAAACCCTTTACTCACTGAGAAAAAAAAATCCCAACCCACRAACTTCCCCTTTAAACATCAGGATATTTCATTTTGGTTTTTTTACTACATATTATGAAATTTAGAGGAAGCAGATTTCTCTAACTCTTTGACCAGGATGCAAAATAATTTTTAAAGCTATTATTTACTTTCCAACATTCTTTTACCTCATGACCTTGCAGGATTCAGTCTTCCATAGGTAAGCAACTATAAAAATAACTTATTCCTCTGATACTTCCATACATTCTAGAAATGCCTAGAAGACAGCAAAGAAACCCAGGTCCTTGTGGTGACTTGTCATAAAGCATCCCATGTTATTTTTATGTATTTAGAGTAAAATAGAAACAATAACTCTACRAGAATAAGAAAAATCCTTTTAATTTCACCTCAAAAAGCATTAGAGCCATTTGTTCTAAATTTGCAAGATTTTGCTGCCACTGATAAAGAGTTATAAGTCTTCAATAGTATCACTCCTCCCCTGATTCTGAAGGTGTCACATCTGCTATGGCTTACAAAATCAAGGGAAGGAAAATCTGGAAGTGACAGTTTGCACTGAAACCAGATGATAGCTCTTAGCAGCRCATATTTCCTTTACAAAAAGCATTTTGCAGGGCTTGTCATAATGATCTTCAGCAGACTTTATTGTTGTTGATGCTCATTTGAAAACCGGGACTGAATTCCAGATAGGAACTTTGCAGCACAGTAGCTACAGGTTCCCTGGAATCAAGTGTTCACTGGATTCCCAGATACTTTTAGGTTTGAAGAGGAGGCAGCTCGCATTAAGTGAGYTGTGAAGGGGCAAATGTTAATCTCATTTTACCCATCTTTTCACTCAGGAAATTATTTCGCTTTTGGCAATCAGCAGTGCCAAACAGATACGGATGACTAATGATGAAGGTCATTTGCTGAACATTGTTCCTTTCTGAAGGAGATATTCATTTCTCAGCTGCCATGGACAAAATTAGGAAATTTTGTACAGCAGGCAGAATTTTAAGAAACAATGGATTATTCTTTTTATAAACAATGTTGCTTATTTTTAGTCTGTAATTGCAAATGTACAGTCACAAACACATTTTCASAAGCTTAAATACAAGCACAGGTAATGAATTAACACTTAATAGCTTAACTGTCATTGATTTCAGTCTTCAATTAYACTGATTTATTTGGTGAAAGCACCTTCTTCACCTCAGTCTATTTTACTCCTTTCTCGATAAGAAAGGATGTTTTATATAGATATCAAATAATCGTTATTAAAGTTATTCTAGTGAAATTTTTACAACTGTATCCTCACATAAAATTGCAGTTATATTTCAGTGAGCTCTAATCATTCTGATTACKTCAGTTAAAGGCTGGTTTAAAAATACAATTTGCCTACAGTCAAAGAATCAAGTATGACAAACCTAAGGTAGAATTAGTAATTCTGAGTGTTGTGGTTTATCCCCAGCCAGCAGCTAAGCCCCACATAGCTGCTCACTTGCCTCCTGCCCCAGCAAGGTGGTGGAGAGAACTGGAAACCTAAGAGCAAGAAAACTCATGGGTTGAGAGAAGAACAGCTTAGTAATTGAAACAATATTTAAAAAACAAAAAACAAAACAGAAAACCAACCAAACAAACAGTAAGTTGTAACGAAAAAGAAAAAACACAAAGAYGGAAATAAAATCCAAGAAAAGCAAGCAATGCGAATAAAAACAATTGCTCACTCCCAAGTTACTRATGCCCAGCCAGTCCCCGAGCAGCTGCCCACCCTCCCCACAGTTTATACACTGAGCATGATGCCATATGATCTGGGATATCCCTTGGGTCAGTTGGGATCAGCTGCCCTGCCTGTGTCCCCTCCCAGCTCCTTGTGCAMCTCCAGCCTTCTTGCTGGTGGGATGGGGTGAGCAGCAGAAAAGGCCTTGACTGCTAAGCCCTCCTCAGCAATAATCAAAACATTGCTGCACTACCAAAACTGTTTCCAGCATAAATGCAAACCACAGCCCCACACCAGCTACTGTGAAGAAAATGAACTSTATTTCAGCCAAAACCAGCATAGCAAGTTAGTTTACTCTCTACTAAGTGCCACTGCAACTTTTAAAAGTTGACACTGTGCCTTTACATGCAGTGACAGAGACTCAGGAAAAAAAATKACTCAGTCGTTCTATTTAATTATAAGCTTCATTTTTGCTAATGGCATGCTCTTCATAGATGCTTAATAGGAAGGTTTTTTATTACAAATTGTGACAAATGCAGTACACAAAAAAGAGAAGAGACTTCCAGTCTTCCACTAGCAATCATGCAAAAGTCTTACACACAGTTAAAATTATTTTTTWAAATAAGAATGCTGTGACAGGGGTTTTAAAGTAGTCTATTATAGTTACTAGATAYGATGCATCACAAGATTGTCACCTTCCCAGCACAAAGGGCAAGACTGACACAGAACTTTGGGACTCTGAATTGGCTTGGAGAGTAACCTTGGGTCCACACAGCAGATCAACCCACAAAAGCCCTGTAACTGCAACATTACTGGCCATCTGGATTTATTTAGAATCCCGGAGATTCCTTCTTCCCCAGCTTTCACACACATTTTTGTTTGCAATGCAGACATTGTGCCAGGTCTGCATGGCTGTATGCACAGAGTTTGTGCATGGCTGTGACTCCTATCCCAAACAGGGCCACAGCTGTTTCTTCTCTGCCTCATCCAAACCAGAATGGAAAACAAAAATTTAGAGTAAGCAGTTTTGATCACAGAGCAAATCTGTTTCACAGTTAGGATGAAAACAATCTCRTTTTCGCTTTTTTCAGTATTTATTAAGAAAAAAAAGCACAACAGAAAAGGCCTGTGGATTAATTTGGTCTCGATTTATAGTTACATACTGTCCTTTCCTCAGAATGGATTGCACTGCTATAAGCTAACCCACAAGCACATAAAATAATCACAGAGCTCTATTTGCCATGGCTTATGCTTCTGTGGAACTATTGAAGTAGCAACATATTATCCCACAGGAAAGATATTATCAAAGATTAGAGAAATGCATCAGAAGAAAGCAGATTTCTCTGTAAAGGGTGCTGTGATTTACCAGTAACCATTTGGAGAGAAGATTGCTCGTCCTTTATTACTGTGAAAAAGAAAAATACCCTTTCAGCCTGTGTAACACCTTCAAATTTCCAAATACTAAAACAAAACCAACAACACAAACAAAATTTTCCAACCACTACATGCAAATAAAAAAAAAATTGAGGAAACCAATMGATATTGTCCTGATACAGTTCATTCTATGCATCATACCTAAGATGCTTCATAAAATTTAGTATTAATGTAATAAGCATTTGATATTATAATACATCTACCTCTTTTCATAAATATACTCTTAAATATCTCTTTAACGATGTAATATCATTAATATTCATGAAATGAACTTCAGAGAGAAAAAATGCATTTTGGCTATTTGAAAAACATCATTGTTTCTGCATCTCCAGTGATTCAGAAAGAAATCCTGTGTGAATAGGTAACCATCAACTAACTCTATAAGGTTGGGATTTTAGCCTGAGAGAGTAAAGGAAGCAAAGAAAAATGTGGAATATGGGGTCTCTCGACTTGTTTTGGCACCTATTTCTGGATTCTTGTTTCTTAAATACAGAAAATTTACTTGGAACACTCTAGCTTTCACCTGGATTTTAAGTATAATTTTCTCTTTCATCATTTGCAGGAGTTCACAGATCCTGACAGCTCATCCTGTAATCAACWATTGGATATAGCTTGCCTTGAGCTTTTTCGCTTTACTGAATTGACAGCTTTTGAACCACTCTGCAGGGTAGCTCGAGGCTCTAGGGGAGAGAGCACAGACAAAGAGAAAAGTAACAGAATAAGCAAAATRAGAATAGAGTGGGAGAAATACAGTGGTGATAGTAAAAGCATGGGAGAAAGAAAAATGAGCTGTTCAACCAAATCAGGTGGCCTCTAGTTTCACTTTGTTTCATAGTAGAGGACAGAAAGCACTTCATGGTGCTGATGTCCATAAGTGAATTTCAAATGAGTGATAAAGCATCCTTTTCCATAGAAGTTATAAATTCTGTTCATCCCTGAAATAGCTGCACTGCTATTTACATAAATGCTCTAAAGTGCAAGTTTGAAAGAAGCAGCTTGGTGCATATTTTGATGAGGTGAGGACTAGAAAAATTGAATGCCATGAACTACAGCAGCTAATTCCAATTTCAACTAGATCCTAACTCTCATTAAAATACAAACTGACAAAATAATTTAGTGCTGCTGTGACACAGTGAGATTGAGTTGAGAATGTTAAAATGGCTAGAGTACCCTAGAAGTAAAATTTACAATTAAATCTAAAGAAAGATTTTTTTTTTTTGGGGGGGCGGTGGGGAAGTGAAAAACATCTCAGAAGGGAAAATGTTTCAGTGATAAACCCTCAAACCCAAATGAGAGAGAAAGGAGCTGATAAAACTCTTAACTGAGTGTTTCACTGTATGGTGACCTGCCACACACTATTGAGTTGGTTTCAGTCCCTGCCTTCTACTAGTGAATTTTAATTGGCACCCAAGACCAGTGTGCTGCCTAGAGCAAGTCACCACGAAATAACTCATTTCAGTCTTTCCTCTCGATATCATCTTATTAGACAGAAATAGTTGTATTTTTTTCGAGAAATAAATAATATTCAGACATACAATATCTGAAAAAACTGTTTATGTTTACACTTGCTTTCTTTGGTATTAATATTGGTGTAATTAGTACTAAACAAAGTAGTGGAGGGGGTCACTGTGGTGCCCCGAGGTGTGGTACAGGAGCCCCCCTCTGTGGCAGAGGACAACAAACCATTTTCAGCCCTTGCTGAAGGTCACAGGTCTGTGCTCACAATCAAATCTCTTTGTATTTACACTGTCTATTCACAGCATTCTTGCATCATAACTAAGTTTTAAACCAAATCTTTCACATTAAAGGTGTAACAAAGCATTTTCACTTTTAGAAATATTTGAGGAAAATCTCTTGCCTGTTTTATTCAAATTCTACCTACTTTCAAGCATTTCAGTATCACTACTTACATAAAGCAAGACTTAGCATCTGAGGCAGACATTTCTTCTGGATGGTTTGCTAAAATTTTAGAACTCATAGTAGACCATAACAGAACTTTAAAGCATTTATTTGGTGAAAGCATGACAAAACTGATATGCAATATCTAATTGCAAATTTATTAAAACACATTTCCTTTAGTTGTCCTCAATCTGTACCAATAATTCACTTTGATGGTCTAATCATCAATACCAATGACAGCTGAATCATTAAAGCCAGAAGATGGACCTAAACAACACATTAACATGGGCTTCATTCAAGGTGTTGTGAAAGCAAAGTGCAGAGATCTTRCATGTGAACAGCTCTGTCAGTGAGTTACATATATGGTCTATACGTTATGGCCTGTGTTTGGATTTTGGGGACAGTCTCATTGACACGTCTTGTGTGACAGAAGCTCATTTTAGGTACAGATAGAATTTTTTTAATGAACAGTAGGAAGAYAGTAAGGAGTACAGCAAGAGAAACTTCAAATGGAAGGCAAGGTGTTGATGTCATTCAGAGCAGACTCTGAAACTTTTTTTACTTCATTTGTTAAACATCTATCTAGTTCTGTTCTTATTATACTGTACCAACAACTTAAATTTATCTCTGTCAGATTTTAAACAGCACCTGGAATACAATTTTATGCCTCATGATACRTTAACTGCGAGAAGCGAATTCATTTGATATTTTTAACTTGTCCTTATGRGATATTACAAGGGCAGGGTGCTAGAAGGAAAAATGAAAAAAAAAAAAGCACCTCAAAATCAAACTTCTCATTTTAAAGTTCAAGAAATTAACATTGATAACCATTAACGCATAATTATAATACAAATACATACTCACATACAATCAAAAACATTATATTGTATAGCCCAAACTCTAGGTAATATATTTATTTAAGAAGTAAAATTTTATTCTACTTAGGCCAGACAACTTGCTTGCATGAGCAAAGCCATGCAAAGGAAGACAACCTACTTAGCTTCAAGAAACCAAAAGAACTATCACACCCTTTGTGAYCTTTGAGACAAAAATACAAGTGTACCAATCAAAATTGTTTTCAAAACCCAGCATGTAATCTATGACTTTTTTGGCATTGATTTGGATTTTTTAAATTTTTGCTCCCCTACCTGCATGTTCAGGAAGTCTTTCCATGAAAGAGATACAAACAAATCATTCAGGCTGCTCTAGTCAAAGGCACACAGAGAACAGATTCAGAAAGTCTTTAGGTGAGCAAGAAAAAGCAACAGAATGCATCTATTGATCAAAAGAGGGCCAGTGGAACAAAGGTGCACACAATGCCTAGTTAATAATAAGACAACTAGTAACTACAAAAGAATGAATATTGGCCCCAAAACCCCCAGCTGATGAAAAGGCTGTGTCATGACACAGCTCATGCCATGAAACTCTGGTTAAAAAAAATGAAATATTTGGTCTCCATTCCAGTACTATTCAATGACAATACCAACAAAACTTTAACTGTTCCTCTCATGCCTGGTGGTGGTTAGAGTTCTGCAGAAACTTTGAGAAGCCACCGTAAGATCTTGCACAAGCTAAGCAAAAGCCTTTGGTGACACATTTCAACRTGTGCTCAACTTTATGCAGAATCTCAGAAATTAACCTCATTAATAAAGTGTGCTGCATGGTTCACAAGTGATGCAAGAGCCTCCAGGGCACAGACATAAGGGTCCAACAGTATTGAAGCTCAGCGTGGAAAAATCTACCARTCTCCAGATAAGCATGACTATCCACTTAAAAGAAGCTCTACATTACTGACAGCGTTTGCTCCCAATATACCACAGCATTTAACCTGCATCTGCAATTACATATTAAAATAAAGGACAAGAACCCATCTGCTGGAATAACATATACAAAGTTTGTCATATCAGAATAATTAGATGTTCTATTTGTATGTTCTTGTAGTCCACTTTTCGAAACACGGATGGTACCTTTCAGCAGTAGGATTAATCACCTACCTGCATTTGTCTTGGAAAGGAGGGGAAGAAAGACTTTTTCCCTGCTAARGACCACAGTACCTTAAGGAGAACTGAAGTTGAGGGAGTCTTAGGCAAAGAGCCAGAGAGGAATGATTCTGTAGGGTGTTGGATTACTTAAACAGTTAAATTAACAAAATTAAGTTGATAAATCCACACTAACAGTTGCATCAGGTGTTTACTGTCTGTTCCAGCAAGAGCCCATCTCCTGCAGAAAACAATCAAAAGATGCTGCAAACACCAAGTATTCAGACAAACTACATCAATTCCCCTTGTGGAGAACACAATGCTTTAAGCCATCAATACTGAATGCAATGCTGGAAGCTTTGTGAGTCTTCTCTGCCCTTTCTTATCCCTCACACTAATTAATCTCAGTGGGATTTTTTAAAACGGTGAGAACAGTAACTATAAAACAGCATTCAACAATCATTTCTTAACTGGTATGAGTTATTTCCCCAGCCACTGCAATTTAAGAAACCCCAACTGCATTAAGAAACTCTCAATGCAAACCAATGGCATCAGGATATCACGCCCTGGAAACCAAGACTCTTCAAAGCACAGATGTGATGAGGATGGGGGTAAAGGAAATTGTTTGGGGTTTATTGGTTTGGTTGTTTGGGGTTTTTTGACAGATCTCCTTTCAAGCAGGTGTTCAATGTTTCCTCTCAAAGCAGGGCTAGTGGCAGAGTATTACACCTGTACTACCACTGGACTGTGGAATAGAAGAGGAAGACTGGTGATGGATGGGCACGTAATTCCCATGGTTTGGGGTTTTTTAAGTGGCATAATTTAAAAACTATTTGTCTAAACATTGCTTTGTAAATTACTGTCATTAGAGTCATTAGTTCATTTTAGGGAGAATTCCCATGACCACAGCTAGGGAAATAATGTAAAGTGGTTGCCTAACTAGTTATTTAAATCATAGGACAAACAACATCAATACATAAGCACAAATACATAATTTAAATATTTGTACAGAAAAAGAAATATAATATTATCTTCCAGCTTTTTTTAGAGCACACTAAATCAATTATCTTTTGATTGAAATCTGTTAATAAATTTAGAAACTTTTTGCAGCATTCCTATTACTTCAGAGCAGATATTGGATTATGCAAGTTCAGCACCATAAAACGTGAACTCACACCTACAGCAGTAAAATATGGGGAAGAAAAAAATCCAAAAGAACTTGCTGCAAAAAGGCCAGAAGCACAGGGGGCAGATATTGATGAATTGCATCAAAATTACCTTTACCAGTCTCCTCACCTAACATTTTGACATTGGAGAACTCTGTATAGTGGCAAAGCATACATAAAGGTAAACACAGACAGGGAGTCTCAGAAGTCTGTAAATTAACAGTGAACCAAAGAGCAGACTATAGTGGGATTCTCCGCAAGCATCTCAATTTTGCTAGCATTTTAAACTACAGTTTGAATTATCACTTTAGAGGTTCAGCTTAGGCTACAATAAAGGCTAATGAATTTTTCTCATCCTGATACAGGTTTGTCATAACTTCAGTATCTCTGCATGAATTAACAAATAAATATTGGTGGAACCTGAACATAAAGTCTATTGACAAAACTCTGCAAAGTCGGTTTTAAATAATGAAACAAGAAATCTTCCAATAGGTTTAACTAAGAAGTCAAAATAGGCACTGCTTATAAACATTAACAGTATACAGCATGACCTTGATTTAATTTCAAGCCAAAGTGTCTCTTTCACTGAGAAAACACTTTAGTCTTTTAGCAACAATTTAAGTAATACCTACTATTTGCTTGCATTTGTAACTTGGAATGTATTTGGGTAGAGACAAATGTATATATATATTTAAATCAGAGCTTCCAAAATACTGCAAAATGGAGCTTTTGAATTAAAGTGCTTTAAAAGCACTTTACCAGCTCCAGCTCTGCCTAAATAGCTTTACCAGTGCTGACAAGCAGCAGGTATAGCAGCCATCCAAAACCTAAGCAACCGTTCTATTTTTTTCATGTAATCAAAATGGTGAATTTTAGAGTTGATAGCAAATGAACACACAAAGACTGAGCTTCACAGTTAAGTGATTTCTCTTTCTGTTTGTTATTGTGGGATTTACAATGGACCAGAAGAGTAAGGTGGTCTTTGTTTGAGAGGCATGTCAGACTTGGTGTTGAAACATCAGCCTTCAAATCTTTATACTGCAATTTATACCTTTAACAGAAGCCTAGGAAAAAGATAGCAATGCTTTTCAGCAGCTTTTTCCACTGCTTAAACTGGCTTCCATATGGGTTTTAATAGCAAAGAAACAAATACTAACCATTTAAAGCTCTTGATCCACACACACACACAACACACACGTCTATATCCTTATCATTATGATCGTTATTCTGTAAGTTTATTATATTTCTGCAGCATTTTTGTTTATGGAGAAGCCAAGTCTCCCCTGACTCAGATTTGTAGATGCATGGCAAAAAATTCTTGTTTTATGGGTCTTTATAGTAAGACAAAGATCCCCTCCTGTGCTTCATATCATAATTCTCTTACACTACATGGAGCTCTCAGTGCCTTATCTACTTCAATTACAATGTCAGAATCCAATTTCATTGGGTCTTGTGATTGTATTAGTGTCATTTAAATTAGCATCTGCTTGAAGTTGCCCCAGACTGAAATTACCAAGTGACAATAGTGTTTTGGCTTTCATTATATATGAAAAAAAATGGCTGGCTGGGCTGTTCTGCCATTATAGTGCTTTGCTCTTTTTCATGTTTCAAATTTCATACCCACGATACCATGGACAAGATAAAGCAAAACTGGTTTAAATACACGCATGCTATAAATACATAGTTCTCTGTCCAAACAGCCTTATTCCACGTTATACAACATAAATAAAATCACATACAAACAGCATTTGAGTAGGTAATGCAGCATGGTTCTATGGAAGGATTTCTATGGATTTTTTTCCTACCTGACTCTTCTATGTCTTCTCTGAAAGTCATAACCCTGGGTTTTGGGCAGTGCAATTAAATGGAAAAGTCAGAATATTGCACAAATCAGCTCTCCATTACACAGCCTGATCCTAGCAATAAAGTCAACTAACTACTCTGTGGTCCAGTATTTGAGGAAGAGAGCTGCACATTAATTGTTCACTAGAACAACACTCTGTTAATCAGCTGAATCACAGTGCTACACATTCTGCTACACAGAATGAAAACTCATCCACTTCATCATCTTATTTTACCAGGCTACAGGAAGACCAACTCAGTCAATAATGATGCACACAAGTTAGAAAGTCTATAATTAATTTTTTGCTCATGGCCATGAATCTTCTTGTTTTGAATAATTGACTCTTGTCAATGGGACAAATGACAGATATATTTGAGACAAAAACTGTAAGTTAAAGATGCAAATCTTCACCAGTAACTTAAACTTTCTTTCAACTTGTCCAATCTTATACATATTCAAAAGCCATTTAATATAATTTTGTAATCAATGGTATTTGTCCAAACTACAATATAAACAAAGCTATGGTGTATAGTATTTCTTGTACACTTCACGTTCCCAGGACAGAAAAGGCATCACACATCATTTATACTGTTCTCTTGAGTTCCCTTACACTGTCTTCACCAATATAAAACAAATGGAAATAATCTAAATCAAAATCTATACTTAGTCCTCTGAAGTAATAAATAGTCTTTCACTCTTCTGGATGTTTTTTCATTATACCTGCTGTTGGGGACAATTTTTGTCACGCAAATTTATAGGTACATTAGGTATAATAATTCTGTTTCATATTTTATCTCTGCAGAAACACTATTAGGAGCTGTTCTAGTCATCTGAGTGCAATAAAAAGTTACGCTTTTAACACATCTTATTTGCCTATGAATAGTTTTTAGCAAGATAACCACAGGCTCCTTTTTATCAGCATATTAACATTTAATGTATGTTTGGACTCAGGGCCTGCATGTTATGACACCAAGATTTGTGAAGAACTCCCCATTGGTGTCAGTAGGGAGTACTTAGACGTGACTGACATGACATTGTGTCAGTCATAGCCTTACCTAAGTTTCCTTTTTGTGCAAGGCATTCACTGAAAGACTTAAAATAGGGAGTCCTTGTTCACACTTGCTCTGAAGAGAGTATTTTTGAAGTTCAAAGAGAAATATCTCCACATGCAAGCATCACCTTCTCCAGACCAGATATCACTAATAGTATCCTAAAAAGTGTTCCTTTATTTCAGTCAAAATGAAACAGGAGCAAAGACCTGGTGTTTGTGACTTAAAACTAGGTTAACTTTATATTAGGTTCTTTTGCCTGGAGGAAGTAGATGAGCAGTCCAAGCTGGCAGATCTAGGTTAGCAGTCTTCTACAGCAGACTGTCTGTTAAAACAGGAGCAAGGCCCACTGACACTGCTCTTGGTAATGTGCTCACAAGGGAAGTAGATTTAGCCTACAAAATAAGTATGCAGCAGGTTAAATACTATGATAAATATATGCAGCAGCATCCAACTGTAGAAGGGCACCAGCAGGCAATGTATGCTCAACATAGCAAAGCATTTATATGCTGAAATATACTAACAGCGTTACGCATTTCCAAGAAATACAAGTTGACTTCAAGCACATAGCATAGCTCCCTTTTGAAGGAAGGCAGTATAGCTGGGAAATTGCAGATGCTTATGTCTGAGTTGACTTAAATTCAAACATTTCACAAGTATTGACTGCATTTCTTTTTCATGGGCAATCACAGTTGCTACCAGTTGATTTTGCAGAGTATACATACACATGAATTTTTACTGTAAACAGTCCTTAAGCAAAGTACTATATAAAATTAGACAYGTATATTAGTAAATAGTATAAACTTTGGGAAGATTGACTAAGGCCCAAGCAATCTCATAACAGAATTTCTGACAGGCTAGCTTTTTCTTTCTCCCTGAAATAGTGCTACAACATCAGCTACATAGAACATTTCGGCTGGATAAATGAGACTTGAAAATAAATTCAGTCATAACCAAACTCATTTTGTCTAATGTTGCCTTCCAGAGATTTAACATGCACTGCCTGTTCCAGTCATAAAAATTAAAAAGTTTAACTTCATTAAGGTAAAGTTACAACTGTTTGCAAACAGACAGTAATTATGGACTTGTCAAACCAAACTGCTTTGAATAGAAGTGAACTACTCAGCCTTTCTAATCCTAATTTTGGTAGGCAAGTACAACATATCGTTACAAAACATCACATCAGTAAACTCACGACCACAGAAAAATAGTTGAATACATTAGGGCAATTGAAAGCAATTCCATTCAAATAATATTTTAAGTGCAAATCTGGACCTGTAGACATGAGAATTAAAATATGGGTGACATGCTGTGCAAGCCTATTCATTTCCTCTAGGTTTTTTTTTCATATGTCTATGCTGATTAAAATGACTATCTACTGAAATTGCTGTACTGGAACAATAAATACCAGCAATGTAACAAGCACCAAATCCCATTCTGATTTGTCACATCTTTAAAAGCCAAATTTCCTATGAAGTTACTGTAGAAATTTAGAAACTATAAAGGAACGACAGTGGAAAAATATTTGTTTTCACAAGTAATGGATTTAATGCTTATTTTCTTCTATTCTAAGACCTTCAGTGCTACAGCAATGATGGCTACGTTTAGGAAAATAAACTCATTCCTCAAATGTGTATTTCCCTGATTAATATTACATGAACATTTGCATTATCAGCTCAAGCTGACTGAAAAAATAAATGCCTTCGTAATGCCTATTTTCAAGTTCAGTGTGCTACCCTTGTCTTAGAGAACCCACACAAAAGAAGATCAATGCATGTAAATATGAAGGTACTTTCCAATTCTTTCCCTTGTTGGACAGCTTTCACCAAATGCAGGCAACAAGGTACTCAGGACCAGCCAGAGCAACTGCCTGACCTCTCCAGCTTCCAGAGTTGGTCTCCATGAAGCTATACAAAGATATTTGCTTAAGCTGGACCCCTGTGATCAGTACTTAGYATGCTGTTACCTTTTCTCTACCTCCACTTATATTAGATTTTAGATTATGGATTCTATTGATGAATGACTCCTTTATTTATTTGAAAACTAAACTCTTATTCACTCTGAACTCAGTTCAAGTTGTAAAATGTCTTCAAAGACATTCTATATATTATACAAAGACATTAAGTTCCTCATAGGAGTAAGGTCTAAATAATATTTTTAATTCTACAGGTCAAATGAGTAACAAAATTCCACGCAAAACCACACTCATTTATCATTTACATCAAAGAAGTCCTGTCCTTTTTTTTGTACTGTTCCCAGAAACGGGAGAAAATAGGATAATCAGACTTGAGATAATAGTAGTGAAATGAATATCTTCCTTGCACATATATTTCTTAATAGCTTTCTTATTCTCTAATGATATAAAATATTTTATTTTCACTGCACTTCTCAATTTTATTAGCAGTGCCCTAAAATGATATTTTTTCAGCGAAAAGACAAGTTTTATATGAGTAAGAGAAATCTAGCAATATACCTATGCTCTTTGCTGATACCATCTTTTCTCCTTCAACCATGTAAATTATGAGGCATATGCTTCCATTTAAGTTTGGTTTAACCTGTTTCTAAGGATTCTAATTTTGCTTTTCCTATCTTTGTGAGAAGACAGATGACGTTCATTCCCCAAACCACAAAGTGATATTGTTGTATGTGGTAAATTTATCAAATGAACATTGTCCCCTCAAATTTGTAAGCACCGAAAGTACATGTTGCAGGCTACATACAGCAACATGTCAGGCATTTTACATGCAGCAGACAGGAAGCCACCTGACTTCTTACTATTTTTCATGTTCTTTGATTTTTTGAAAATTAGGCCTAAGCCCTTCTACCAAAACTGTGTCCATCTTTTAATGCTTCTGGTGGCTTCAGCTTTGGATATGCCAAGGAGCTGCAGAGCTTTCTGACAGTGACTAATGGAAATGCTGAGCACCTCTGACAGTCAGACCATGTGCCTATTACTTTTCTGTTGTTTTTCTTATCCCGGAGTGTTTTTATGGCTTTCATCTTTGCACAGCTCATCTCTTCATAGTTTAATGATGCATTTCCTGTATTTCTCAGGAGAGTTAAGGTTCCACAGTCAATCTATTCCCATTTTGTCTTCAAACCTCTATTCAACTTGAGGTTCTTCCTTATGGATTTTTCTACATTCTTACAAAATGCAGCTTCTGCAGAAAATATTTTTAATGTCTAGAGCTATAAGTTGCAGCAGTTCAGCTAGAGAAGCAGTTCAATACAACCTGGCCCAACCAAAAAAAAATTCCAGACTCCAACCGACTGCTAAAACTTGCTCCCTGCAAGCTCAGGTCCCAGGACTGCCTCTCTCTGCAAGTGAAGGACAACTGACTATGAGCTCCTTCAAGAGGAGTTGCACCAACTCTGTCACTCCAAACAAACTAGACTTACTAGTACTGCACCCCCTGGGCAAAGAGAAAATTCACTAATTCCTCTTTCACATTTTCCAGGTAGCTTTAAGAGGACAAATATTTGCTGTAATTAAAGATTTGAGAACTGCAGCAATGCTGAAGGAACAGGAAGAGACAGACAGCAAAGAGCAGGCACAAGCAGCAACGGGAAAAGGTTCATCAAAACCACAGGGCTTAATTGTTCTCACTTCGTGATGAAACCACTCCCTCTCTGTTGCTGCCAAAACTTCAGGGTCTGGCTAAAAGCTGAGTTCCTGCCCCAAAACTGTTGAAGATACATGTACACAGCCCCAGTTCTTCCCTCAGTAGAAACGCAGGAGCCAGTATTAGTCCCTTTCAATACAAAGAGTTATATAAGCGCTTTAAAAGCTCCACCTTTGAGTATTTAAAGTTTCCTAAAAAAAAACCCCACAAAAATCACACCTTCAGCCATTATGAAGGCAAAGAAATCAACCTTTTTTATGTGCCAATGACCTCATTATAAAGAGATAAAAGGAGGAAGCATTATAAAAATGGCATGAACAGTTTTAAAGATTGAGGAATCACACAGACGAAGGCTGAAATAGAGTTGACACAAAACAAGCCACTTCGAACAGGCCCATTCCAATCACATCAAACTGAAGGCGACTGAGAAGTGAGAAACTGACAGCAGCATTTTCGGAGTTTAAATCCAATTTTTCCACATAAAGTGAAACTAAACCAGGAATAAAATGAAGTCATGGGTGGAAGAGGTAATTTGTAAAGCAACATTACAGCTGGTACATTTGAAGTTGATTATTTTCTCTAAAAAACATAAAATACACCAAATTTTTAAGGAACAAGTTAAACACATCTGAATACATCTGAAGTAATCTTTTTATTAACATTTTGACAATAGAGTTTGCAACATGAAATAATTATGACAGACCCAGGTACCTCCTGTGTCTTTGTACTTGCTCCGAGTGTTTGTTGAATACCTGTGACATGAGATTGCTGCGGTGCTGAAACCATAAGGATTAAAAATGATGCAGAGATAGCAACTCTAGAGCAAGGCTTCATTCAGGGTGAGGATGACGGCTTGATCACACAAAACCTTCTAGTGTAATGGAAATGAGTCCCGCACGATTTATGTGCAGACTCCACGCATGCTGCGACAGCAACAATGCACACCACTCTTCTGATGCAGGTGTTGTTCCATGAAGGTAACTGGGAAGGTGTTAGGTAACACGTAGAGAAAAGTCAATAAAATGCTTCTCAGCACAGTGGTTAAGTCAATCAGCAATCCCATTATGGGTATCAATTAGCAAACAATCTAAAGAGCCTACCAACAACAATTACTGCTATTAACCCTTGCAGTAKCCAAACAAAATAGCACACGGTGAGATTATTTGAAACAGTGCTGATGCACTTCATTTTACAAGGAGTTCCTTAGTATGTTACTCAGCTTTCTAAAATTAAAAGAATGCTTATTGAGGTCAGCAAGCACAAATTTAAAGTTAGCCAGAACACTGTCCAAATGCAATAGAAATATATGTATGATGTAGGAAGCTTTATTTGCCCTTAACTTCAGAAAAAACCTATACTTTTATCATCCTAGTTGTACATTTGAAGAAATTAAAATTTCCAGGTAAAACTGGGATGGAAAAGCTGACTAACTAATAAGAATCAGTTTCATTTTATATTCTTGACACCTCTTCAGTATTTTAGGGCACATGGTGAATTACTTAATTATATCAATAAAATTCATGGAATAATCAATATTAGAGTGATAAAGCCAAATCATCCTGTGTTTTTAAAAACAATTTGATAATGAAAGTGAAACTTGAAAAACATAAATTTTCTTCTGAATCTGAACACGAACCTATGTATTAGAACACAGAATCCAAAGATAGTAAACTAACAAATTTTGACTCTAAAGCACAAGTTATCTAAACCTGCTAGGTTGTTGCAGAAAAAAAATTACCTACGAAATGGCCTGAAATCTGAGAAAGAAGTTGAAAATTAGGACAGGAAAAGGAAAGAAAAAGTACAGCAAAGGTCTCACTGAAAAGTTAAAGTACTTCCTCCCTTATGCTATTTTTGGAAGGGGCAAAGATTAGGAGAAGATTAACATCACATCAAAGTGAATAAATATGTATCCTACATCTAGACAAAGTGCCTGATCTTATGAGCACTCGTGCTGATTAACTCTTATGTATAATTGAAAAAAAATGACAGTATTCTCCAGTCAGTGTCAATAAAATCAGTAAGGGAAAACTGCAGGCAATTGAGGTAATTAATCCTAGAGCCAAATCTGTTCACAGGCAATCCAAACGGAATAACTTTTTGGCTCTATTTCACACTAGTTCTTCCGTAAGTAAATGGAAAAGTAATAGACATGAATTAAACATTTTCATTTCACAGTACTAAGCATTCACCCATCACCCATGATGCTCATTCCTCATCCCTTGGGCGTTAATTGCAGCAATGCTTGCTTAATAAATGAGCACCAATTACTCAGAATTCTTAGGAAATGTACTCRGCACATACTCCCCTCTTTCACATATATTCCAGAGTGCATAGCAACAGTCTGGCATACAAGATATCAAGGAAGAGGGCAATTACAACAACACATAAATAAACTTATAGAAACAATAGTACTACTAACTATCTCTCCAGGAATGACTACAATGATTTTTTTTTTCCTAAATAAATAGAGTCTCAGAGCTAGGAAAATATCCTCAGAAGTTATGTTACAGAAGTAAAATTATTGCTGCTCCAATGAGCAACTTTTCCATAAAACGTGCAAATATACGTATAGTATCTCAGACAATTTTTATATGGAACTACAAAATTGAATAGTAGGAATTATCAATTGTTATACTTGTAATACTATTTCTTTGCATTTTTCTTTCAAGATGAAAATAGTTTCAATACTAAGACCTAACTGATAAGACAAGTATAGTAAACACCACCTGGTAAGTATCACAATATCCCCATCACCACTGAACCTCTCCAGCATGTTCTGCACAGCAAAATGATGGTGAAAAGATAATAACCTGTTGACCCAGGAATGTTTTTTAATGAAGAAAACCTCATGGCTTCTACTAGTTTTTAACTGTGTTGGAGCTTCACCTGCACTGTTTTATTTCTGGATAATTTCCCACAATGAGCTTATAATGTTCTTAATTTAAATATTTAATATTTGCTGATCATTTGGCTAAACTGCACCCAGACTGAATAAAGAAAAGTTCAAGTTTTCAAAGGGTCTACTTTGAATCAAGTCAATCAGACATCATCTTTCCAAACAGTGAATACAGATCGTATTAATCTAGTAAACTATTACTCCTGTAAGGAATAGTTTTGTCTCAAAGAATTTTGAAAGGTGTGTTAGTTTTGGGGTCAAAAAAGCAATTCAAATTCTGTCTCATGTTTTTCTCTCTAAGAGGGTAACATTTTGCAAATGGAARGGTTAATTCACACACATGCTTGCGCACTAAGCTTTCATTAGGCAGGAATTGATCTAACAAAACTCATCTGAACCAATTTACAGTAATTTACAAATTCAGATTCCAGAGCATCTAGTTATTACTCTTTTATAAAGCAGTGACTAACTACAAAGCAGGAAGTTCCTGAACCATAAATCTCTGGAATCTGTCAGTGTCTCCTCTAGAACAACTAGAAATTATTCTGTGCTTTGCTCCTCCTGCCTCTTCTCCAAACATCTGTTGCTGGCCCTTGTCAGAGAATGGATACCGAGCAAAATAGACCCAGTATGACCCTTGTCGTTATTTATCATTCAGGTGCTTTCTCTTCACTTTTTAAATATTAATTTTGATTTAATTTTAAAGTTCCACACATAACCAAAGTTGCGAAGGACAAATTTCATTTTTACAATGGAAATATTTTTACTTTTGATGCCTTTTTCTTCTAAAACAGTGTATTTGCACATACATGGAAATCTAAGTTCAAAACAAAATCTAGTCAAAATGTTTCACTAAAAACACTACCACTACTCAAATTTTATCTGATTTCCCTCTGAAGAGACACTGATCTCACAACTAATCAAAAAAGTGTCGGCRCAATTTCATGATGCTTTCCAGTTCAATTGAATTATACATTCTCCAGAGTTTCTGAAATCACAGGACTTTCAAAAATTTTAAAGAAGTCTTCATTTTCAATCATTCTATCCTTCCAGAATTTATTCACCTTTTCTCACTTTTAATTTTTTTTTTTTTTCCAGCTGTCCCTACTCCTGACAAAGATTTTCAAATCAGCTTTTCCTGAGCAAATCTCCAGACTATTGTTGGGTATTTAAACCACAATAGCCCTTACCTGAAAACTTACAAATTGTTAAACAGTCAGTACCTTCATTGCTCAAAGAGTTGACAACACAGTACCATCTCTGGGAGGTTTTTGGCCTCTCAACCATATCACTTCTACATCATAAGAGTAGTGCAGTTACATTGCTACCAAGTTCTGCAGGGGTTTGCTCAGAATTAATTTGGCCACAACTATAGATGCTGATATTGTTTTATAATGCTAATTTAAGAAACTTTTTATGGATTGGAAGAAAGAATAAACAGTACCACTTTTTATATTTTATTTCTGGACACTTATAGTTTGCCTCCTTTAGAAGAACAAGAGAAAAGCAATATAATTCAGATTAGAGTGATATTTTCTAAGAAAATAAATAAATACATGCAGACTGATGACAGCAAGTACAGGCAGATAAMAATTATAGCAAATACTTTCTTCACACATGTTACAGCAAAAAATGCCATGTGCTGTTTTCCTGTAACACACTGCTGTCTCCCATGTGGTATATTGCCACAAAACTCTTCTGTTACTTTCCTTATTTCCTTTCTTATTCGCACTCCCAGATTTTCTTACTTTTATCTGACCAGGAGTTACATTAATGCCCTGAACGTAGAGTAGCAGAAGCAAAGAAAGATTTCTGTAGCAACAAATGCCGAAATACTTAGAAACTTACAGTTTTTAGTATTTTAAATTCAGAGAAACAGCTGGAAACATTTTCAAAGTCACAAGCTGCCAAAATACAATACTTTCTCATTTAAGCATCCTTCATATGACTGCTGAGGAGGCTCATCAGACAACAGGCTACACTGTAAATCCTATCACTCTCAAGAGGACTGGAGCTCCATAACTAGTTTAGATGTCTCTTACACTGATTAAAATTAGCRTTTAAAATATACACACAGGGAATATTTTCTGAAAACTAAAAGTCAGATTAAGGCTTTGTCTTGGTCTGCATTTCAAAGTTTCACTGATGAAGCTGCACCTGTTCAATTCAAATCACATATACTGCTCAGCAGGTTTGTCTTCATCAGAATTTCTGATATAGACAATTTCCCTACAGAAGTGTTATTTTGCCTGATTAGTATTTGGGATGTTCTGATGGCATTTGGTCCATCTACACTAGAAGGATAACAGGGTTTGGCTTCAATTGCATCTGCAGCCATAGTTGCCTATATAAGATGGTCCAGCCAGTGCTCATCAATGGTCTGGCTCATCAAAGGTAATTAAACAATTCATGAGTTCTTCCCAACTCATTTAGAATTTGTGCTGATTTCCAGGCACACAAACATCGGGCCAGATAATTTAAATTTAAGAAAAATGCAGTGAAAGTGCTATGGCATCATTTAAAACCTGCCATTGGATCATACCAACAGACATTCTACACTGTGTCTACAACACACTCCACCTGTACTTTCAGTAGTACAGACAGGGTTATATAAACAACTCCTATAGCAGAGAATATATTCCAGAACAGGGATAAAATTACCTCGTAGGAGCCACAAAATCTACTGACCAAAAAATGACACAAGTGTTACTCAATTGGTATAGCACAGGTCATAATGAGCCCGCTGCTCTCCTATCTTCCCCAATGTCTGTCAAATTCCAACACATATCCTCTTTACCTATCAAATTCTTGACAAGAGACCATAAGATATAAAAAGGTCCTGAGCAATTTTCTTGACTTGTGAATTTGTATTTATGTGACAATATTGCTCTAAGTGGCAGCTTTATACTTATATTAATTTTTAATTTTATGTTTCTGAATATTAATTAGAATTACTTCCTTCTCTCTATCATGTCGCTTTTGGCCAATGCACAACCAGAAATTAGCAGGGGAGTGGGGAGTGCAGAGGGAGGTTGAGTAAAATGCAGTGACACAAAGCATTCTGCAAAATCTTARAATTGTAAATTAATTCATGCAATATCCTGACAAGCAAGAGACGTTATCCCATTTTATGGGAATCTGAGACAAAATTTAAGTGACTTTCCTAAAGCCAGAACTGTCATACTGGGGATTAGAGGTCCTGGCTCTCATTCTTTTGCATTTACTACTCTGACTTATATCATAAATGCAAAAGGTCTGACATAGCCTGACTCTAGAAACAGTATTAAAATAAAAACAAAAGAAATTCTAGTGTCAGACTATAACATACGTTTTGCCTTGTGGAAGAAGATGATCAAAAAGTTCTAGCATCAACTTAGATTTTGGCTGTTGAAAATTTTTGTGGTTTTTGCAAAAGGGTGCAAAATAAAGCCTCTGTCAAATGCCTAAGTTCAGTGCAAAATACCTTAAAATCAGAATTAAATTTTTATATAGAGATGTGAAACAACATAAGACAATATTGAAAGACTGGAAAATGGAAATCTGGTTAGATCTCACAAGATCTGAGAAAGCAGTGTTGAGTATTTCTTGAAGTGTGCACTCCCTGCGTTACTCAGCATTTGCTACTTGTTATTGGCAATGTAAATCTTACGTGAAGCTAGAAAACAATATTAGTATGCAAGTATCTCAACGAGATTGTAACTGAGTTTCTTTGAACATGCTAAGCCAACAATGGTCTGATTCTATTCCCATTTTACTCTCCCCACTTTTCTGCTGCCCACAAATGGTTCTTGGTTTCATCTGACAGACTAGAAAAGAGCTCCTATCAGAAGCCACAGCCTTACAGAACACAGAAGAAATTTTGCAAATAAAGTTAAATGGGAATTAAGCCAATAAAGTGGAAAATTTCTGCGAAGTTTACCAATAAGTTTAGATACAAGCCCCAAAACACTCCCTTTTTTTCAGTAATAGCCACTACATACTAAATCTTACCTTCAGGAGGTTTCTCTTTGACCTATTCCTAGACTCAGAACTTATTTTGGCATGGTCAGATCTCAGAAAAGAGAATGATGTGCCTCAAACAGGAAAACAGCAGCATTCTCACTAGAATTGTACATGTACAGAGCGAAAGAATTAAGCAGCACACAAATAAGAGGAAACAGATTCAGAAGGGAAGACAAGAGTGTCCAGGGAAGAGCAAGACTAGAAATCAAACACACCTGTTGTGTTGTTCCTTCCCATCATCCATGTCTGGAAATGAAAATGATTTTCCAAATAATTGCATTAAACAAAAAGCATATGTGTTCTGAAACACTTGTCCTTAAAATCCCTGTTACTTTGTTAAACACTTCATATCCGTGACCTACATGGGAACTGCAGCCTGTTACAAATGACACAATAGAGACTCAGTTGCAGGGGAAAGAAGTCCCAATCACTTTTATCATAAAGAATAGAAGATATAAAGATCCTTTTCTTCAAAAGCATCCAAGATTGTCTTTAAATTAAGAAATAAATGAAGCTGGAGTGTTGGGGTGTTTTTGAAGCTGCTGAGCCTCTAACTCAACCTTCTTCCCCAAAGAAAAAGAAGAAGGCTAACAACTAATATAAGTTATGGTTCTTTACTGCCTTGGGAACAATTTTATCTGAAAACAAAATGGCCTGTAATAAACTCAGAAGTATGACCACGCTGGAGACTGAATAGCATTCCAAGGAGAGGAAATGAGTGATCCATTTTGCATTTACAAGGTACATCCTGAAGTAATCATTAGAAGCTTTTTTTTTTGGCATCTTTCGAACAAACCAGTCATTGATATAAACAGCTCTGCAGGAAAAAATGTTAAGTGCCTGCTTAAGTTCTAGAGACACAAAAAGGAAAAGGGGATTTTCTTCCATGAAATTAAACATGCTTTTACTCCCCACAGATGGGAGGGCTTCCAAGAAACCGGGTGTTACACAGACTATTTTCAGCTGAATTGCACTCTTGCCATAACAGCAAAATCACTTGAATTTAACTCTTCACATAAGAACTTCTTGAAACTGGATTCCCCTTACTTCACAGAAAGCCAGATTCAAGTCATTCCATGAAATAGCATAGGCATTTTGCAATAAAAATATAGTCTGCTCCAAACAAATTGGCAGGCAATGCATTGTGTATTTAAGCAATACTACCAAATATTATAAAGACAGCATCTGCCAACACTCTGTGTAGTGGAGTCTGTGTTCCAATACCTACGTATCTCATACATAGTGTTTAGCATTATGCTTCGGCATCATTTGGAAAATAACTTTTCCAAATTACTTCTGTCTTTCAAGTATGGATTTCCCTGAACTTCTAAGCATGTTTGGTAAAATAAAAACTTCTATTCTTTCATTTATAAGCAGAAAAAGCATTTTAAGTACAGTCAGCGATATGAAGGCCGGCAAACATTCCTCAGAGTTGCAGAACATGTCACATAGGCATATAGTCTTGGACCAATAAGCCTAGCACTTTATTAAATGAAAGGAGTACAAGAAACAAAACTGCTTAATGAAAAAGTCCCGAAATCACTGCAGAGACTAAAAAAAAAAATAAATATATATATATATATATATTTGTGTAGTTTGTTTATTTTATGATGATTCTCTTTTTTTGTGTGTGGTAGGATTTGAGAAATGTGAAATCGAATGTATTTCTACTCATTAAAGAAAATTTGAGAGACAGACCTAAAAGTTCAGCTAAACACAGAAGTTAACACAGAGTGAGCATGAGTTTTTTATACCTCACAATAAAAACACATTGCTTAGACAAATACAATATGATTAGACAGAAGTTACCTAATGCTCAAATTAGCATTTTCACACTGCCTGTGTGAATTCACACTAACAGCACTGACTGACAACACTTCTGGTATGATGAAGAATTATTTCTTACTTGCTGAGATTAAAAATATTTTAAGTAATATTTCCATTTATCATAGCTGCTATTAGTGCTGCTTTAAGGCCAAAGACAGGGCATGAAGTGTGGCAGAACAGCACGTCAATTTGGACATCACTGTCCATGAAAGAGCAATCAATAAACAGCACACCAAAGAAGCTGCTTTTTATTTCTGTAACATCTGACATGTCTCCCTACAGAGAAACCTGCTCAGGCACAAACAGAAACCTCCCCTTTCCTTTCATGCGTTTATATACTACTTTGAAAGCGACAGTCAAGTAATTTCTATTGTACTTCATTTTCCTCAACTTCATCTTTAAACTGTGTGTTGCACATATCGTAAGCCACTCGGAATAGAATCACAGGGAATTAAATTTTTGTTGCATTAACATCTGTTGTTCCTTTCTTCAGTTTGATCCTAGCTCCAAACTACAGACTTTAGTGTCATTGCCACAGTGGTTTTATGAGTCATAAATTAAGAGTCTTCACATTTCATGCTGAAAAACAAAAATGTTACACGTGTTCTGCAATACTCCCGTATAGCAAGTAAAGATTTCCCCAACGTTTTTAAGGGAGCAGGTTTGCAATAAATACTGTATATATTTTAGGCTAGAGGAACTATCTTTATTCTCCAAAATTCCTAAGCTAGGATCTCAGGAAACCCAGCATTATTCTGGAAGACAATTACTATTTTGTAAAAATTAATTAGGACTGCAAAATTGCACCAGTCATTGTCACCAGGAATTCAGACCTCTTTGCTGAGACTGGAATAGCAAGCCAGCTTCTCTTGTTTCATACAAGAGAATGGGATATAGCCTGGAATGGGAAAAGCCTGGAAATTGACTTGTGGTAGGTCTGGTAGTAATAATTGTTCTGCCTGCAGAACAACAGTCCAACAATCTCACATACTTCAAACATAGCTGGGTCAACTCTGTGGAAAAAGGCATCAGAAAGCCAAAACAAGAGAGAAACTTTCAAAAACACTGCCCAAAAACCATTTAATGCCAGGAAAGGGATAAAATACATCTGCAATGCAACTTTTGGGACTTTGGGGCTTTTTTTAAACTCTCGCTAAACCAGTCAGTGACCTGAACATCAGACTAGGTTCCTTTAGTGTACTCATCACAGAGTTGTTGTGGTTAAGCAGTCACCAAGAATTATCATGCRTAGACTGAAGAGAAGAGGAAAAGGGAAAACAGAAAAAGACAAAAAGGAAGAAGGTAGAATTTGTTTTGACCACTGAAGTGTAGGTAATTTTGGAAAAAAAAAAAAATGCATAAAGAGACACTATGTATAAAGCTGCTTTTTTCACTTCAAAACACCACACCTATATATTATGAAGTCTACCTTTCACAGTCTTTTTTGTAACCTAGCAGAGGCTACTTCACGGACCTCAAATGGCATTAGTCAAGGAAGTTTCTGTAGCAGAAAACTTCTAAATGCTCTTGAAACCTAACAAATATCGGTCAAAGGTATATACATGTCTTCACAACACCCTTCTTCCCCTTCATTTCGTCCCACAGGATCTCTGTTTATGTTGGTCGTATTAAAGGATGAACAGTTGTGYAAAGAATAAAGTGAACACTGAATAAGAAAGCTGTGCAGCAACAAGAGAAAAATCAACAGAGAAACAGATACACAAACTACTCTTCACTTAAGGAGAATTACATCCTGTGCTGACAGAATGTGCCAGGTGCAGAGTATACTATTAGCACCAAAATAATCAAGGACATGGTCTTTTTTTCCAATTATTCTTGTGCTTTTATACTGACATATATTTTTCTGTTAAGAGTCCACTAATCTAACAAGCTTTCACCAAGCAGTCATAACTAATATTCACATATATGATATTTACTGCTAACTAGACTTAAGGCCATTGATCTTACATAAGGCTTTTTTTGCTCACAAAATCAATCTTAGTGATATTTGCTGATCACAAGATCAACTACTATGCATAATACTGTTACAGTCAGTACTTGTGACTTAACCAACCTGACATACATATCCACAATTTCTCTGCCTTCCTTTGTTGCAACATTTACTTGCACAAGAGCCTTAAGGGTCCTCATTAATATACTGTAAATGGACAAATGTATATCCATGCAAATTATTAAAATATAGGGAACTGAAATCCGGGTCCTTACTCCAAACAAACTGCCACAATATTTGAGATAGATAGCTTGTATTTCTGATCAAGAACAGAAATGGGTTAGGACAAAGAAAACACTAAGTAACCATAATGTCTAAACGAAAGTTAATGGTTTAGACACTACCGAATTTATCAGAACAAAAAAAATTGAATGCTAGCGACATCTAAATTCTTCCAGATTTCACAGTAGTCATCAATGCTGAAAATAACTTTCTGTTCTTTAAGTTAACTGCACAAAAATAAAAGTAATATTTTAAAAGGTATTCTTGATGTACAAGAATTTTAGAACAAAATAACAACTTGCTATTGTTGTTGATACCCCATACTTGAAGGAAAAACAAAAAAAATCTCAACACCTCTTTATATTGGCCAATTCTATTAATAGTGAAGAAAGCACAGACCCTTTGTGGACACACCGTGTCAGAAAAAAATATTTAAATGCATAGTGATCTTTGGGTAACAGATCAGCCTGTGTTATGCAGCCAGCATTACCCAGTTCCTGGAAATTCTTGTGAGAAGACCAGACAGACAAGGGTCTGATCTCTCCAAGAGCTCCAACTTTGTCAGAAATTTTATCTTTTCCAGTGGGTGATTTTGACCAGGACATCTGTTACATTAAATCCTTCTATGCAGCAAAAATGAAGAATAATTTCTATTAAGCAATTCTATTTCTACAAACTGCAGAAATTAGCACAGTAACTATATTCCATTTTCCACCTAACATTTACAGGGTTTTATGAAGAGATCAGGGTCAAGTGCACTCATAAATGCAGTTTAATTACTTCCATTTCAATATTCACACAAAAGTAGTAGGGGATTCCAAGTTTTAAGTGTTCTTATCAGATAACTAAGAAAAAGAGAATAAGCAGTAACCTGAGGTAACATCAAGGCTATAATTGTCAAATACAAGTGGAAAAATATATGCTTATGATATTTGTCTTTAACCAGAAGTACCTAGAAATCAGTTCTTCTGTCCACAAGGTTCAGATAAGATTTTCTTCGGTGCACTCTCAGATAAATGAGTTTCACCAGATACATATAATACCTCCAAAGCAGTTCAAACAAAGATACATATATAGTTCTTGCCATGGTCTAACACAGGTACACATCCAAAACACTGCAGGAACTTGCGTTCCATTCCAGTGACAAGAGGGGCAGTAGCACAGAGCTTGCATGGCTTAATCCCTCTCTGTGCTTCCTAAGATGAGTATGGCTGTTCTAAGACTATTTACCAGCACTACAAAGCTACCTCAGGGCTGAATACAGGCCTCATGAATAAGAAAAACATTAGTGTTTTGCAACCCTACACAATTTAGTGGTACTAAGTATACAGTCCCATTTTTAAATTAAAGCATAGATGACTTATGTTAATAAAACGTCTCCAAAATCTAAGACTGTACTTTGAAGCTGCATCTCCCCTTAGCTGAACAAGAAAAATCCCAAACCTACAGCAAAAATAACTTCTCAGTTAACTTATCTGTTCTCTAGTCTTTCTGAAGACAATAATTTTTACAACATGACATTGCCCATAAAGGTGACAAGGCTCTGAATCATATATGGCTAAAACTAGTTTTTGCTGACGTTCTGAAACAGAGTGTGAAACAAGGCTGGTCATGAACTACAGATTAAGCCCAAAGCAATTCACACATCCTGTGCACAATGCAAAAATATCAATGCTCTCTGCTAAATCCTGGCCAAATTTGAACATCAGAACACTAAAATGTTTTTAGCTGCAGCACTATAAACTTATTCTAAGCACTTATTTAAAATTTCAGATTTTTTTTTTTAATCCTGACATCAGAGGCAATGACTTTAAAACAGGACTATAGCTTTCAGCTTGAAGAAGACCCACCTGATCACGCAGAAAGTTGCATTGAAAGAAATGAATGTCATGCTGCTTAAACCTACTTTAGAGACCTGCCCTTTCCAGAACTTTTAGAGCTTTCTCCTGGTTTATACATAATAGGATCCAAATAGTGTTCATGACAATCTAGCATTCACCTGAAACCATGTCATAGGATTTACAAAAATCTTTTTGCCCAAGTCCACTTTTATTATAATCACCAATGAGAAAATCTGGGCTACCAGTGCAAAATTTTCAGGTTTCTACCAAGGTTTAACTGGCTGAACTGTTTAGTTTGGAAGTTATTATAGCTATAACTTCAGCATGTACCCTGTGACCCACTCTTGGGGAAAATGGCAAACATGGAAAAGTTTCTGTTGAATCAGCAAGATTCTGCTACTTTCAACTGCATGTTTGAATTGCTGAGCAACACAGTTTAAGAAAAGTAACAAAATCATGACAAAGAATTTTTTTATGTTAATGTCACAGGAAGATAGCATGTTGGCTTAATGATTTACTCATTTTGGTCAGATTTGAGGCACATTTATCCCGTACATAGAGAACATCAGCAATCTTTATACCACTGAATGCACCTGAGAACTTGCTTTCACTTTCTCTATTAACAGTAGCCTTTAAATTTGCTTCTTAAAATGGCTTCATACTTAGAAAAGACTTTTCAATAATATTGAAAAGACAAGGAAAATTACTTTCAGTTAAATAAGTACTTGATAAAATATCTAGTTATGCTGAAATGAATAAGGATTAACTCAAAGTGTATTTAGAACAGCGGTAAACTCATTGGGTTTCACATTCTAATGGGTTTGTCTTGGTAAAACATGCTGAGGGTATAAGCTGAACTGTTAACATGATTTTTTACATCGCAGGTAATAAGACTTTTATTCTTCATTATGACGCTTTACGTATATATATCTTGTGTTTAACATGGCTTTGTTATGTGTTTAATGCTACTACTGTAACCAGTAAGTAGGCAAACTTAGCTAAAATTTTTAGCCAGAAGCAGCAAGTAATTAGTATTAGAACCAAAAATGCTAAAATTCATAGATCCTACAAGTTAGTAGCCATATGAAAGCCTGTCCAAAATAAACAAAATATGGAGTTGTTAAACTAGAGTTAAACAGTTCAACAGTTAAACAGTTGACTCCAATTTTTCTATGTTATGGGGGTTTTTTGCACTGTGATACCATGGAAATTCACATTCATAAGCTTCCCTTATCTGGCTGTCCACAAAGCTTCCAACAAAATGCAACCATTAGAGACACGATAAGACCTGAACACGCTCCAGGCAAATTTTCAAATACTTTAGGAGGCTATTTAATGATTATCCACCAAGTAGATTGAAAGCAAAAGAAAACAGACTGGCAGTACATTCAGTGAAATAGATTTCTAGTTAAAGAAAAGAAGTCTCTCAGAATACGTGGAAATTCCTTATTTACTGGAATAGCAGAGATCCCTGTAGATAGAAGTAATTACCACCCCTACAGTGCCAGACCCTGTCACTCCATTGTCTCACTTGAAGACGAAAGCTCTCTGCTTGCTGTTGCCTTCGTACAGGTCAGATAGGAGCTACAGGATGACTATGGAAACAGATACCATCTAGATACAAAAGACTATTTCCTACTCAGGTAATTCCCTGCACTGTCCCCGATGACTGTAACCCAAATCAGGTCAGACAAAGCCCGTGACCAACTTCTATCAGTGCTCTCTATCTGCTTTGCATCTTATAGACAATCACAACAAAGGGAAACAGCGTTCTGAAACATGCTACATTTTAGTGCATTTTCCTGCAATTCTTAAGTGAATACAATTATAACGTTAATTACTGAAGAGTTTAGCAGGAGAGAACAAGCTCTGTCCTTATTGCTCTAAATTATCATTGCCAAAGTCAGCATCATTAAAGAGATACCGTGTTTATAAGGGTACATAAGGTGGTGAATACTTTCACAGACTTCAAAAACCTGAAACATCAATCTAGAGATCAGAGGTTTATTTTAATCGGCTAAAAAATAATCTAAAGAGAAAAATAGCCTTTTTCTTCCCCCACAGTAAGAGTTACATTGCTTATTTGGAATATCTACCACTGTAAATATATGCTTTGTTAAGCAAAGCAGTAGTAGATCTGAAAATTGCCAACATGACAGAAAATTAGGCATTATGTGTCTGAACGAATGTTCATTGTTATCTGCTTATCCAGTAATCAGTAGTTCCTTTTATCTACAGTGCAAAACCATTCCTAAAATGAACCTTCTGTTGTCATTCAGAGCACAGTTAGAAGCATGGAGGTGTTTTCCAGTTGAGCCCACTTGCTCTGATCTTACCCATGTTAGTAGCCATAGGAGGAAGAAGGTGGACTTGGCTCTTAATATTGTCATTATTAAAAAAAAAAAACAACAAAACAAATCCCAAGGATTAAAATCATAGACATGCAAACAAAATTAAGGGTTCTTCTTTAGGCAGCTGCTTAATCCCTTTTAATTGCAATTGCCTAAAAATAGTCTCTAAACCTTAACTCTTTCAGCCCCATATGGCACTTTCAAGTGGTTCAGAGGAATCAGCTTAAATCTCCCACACAGAAACTCCAAGGCAGGTGTACAGCTTTCCCTTCCTCACAAAGACTCTTAAGTAAGAATTGTGCCAGTGTTAATGATGTAAAATCTGTACACTCATCTCTTTAGCACACTTTTCAGGAGCACTTTGTGATATTAGTATTTCACTTGATGAATACTAACAGGGAAGAAAGCAAAAGTCCCTGAGTCAAATTGTTCATAGCAGCCACAAAAGAAGTGTTGACAGCTTTTTTTATTCTTTTTTTCCCACATCAAATTTAGATCTCATAATTGGGGCTGTATATGTTTTAGTCAGAAGTCAGACACCTGTAATTAAAACAACTTTGTTTCAAGCCCTTTAACCTTTGCAGATTCTGAAGAACTAATTCTGTTAGATTTAAAACAAAACAGCAACAACAAACACAATCATTCTCAATGAGCCCATACAAGTTAAAAATTCCGAAGTTTGGTGAATTATGTTAACATGTATAACATTACATGGTATCTCTAGGCACCACAAGAGGATCAAGTCCTAAGAAGGACTTTGAAGGTAAATATTGAGAAGGATTTCTGACTACTCCACAAAGCAGCACAGGGAAAAGAAAGAAAAAACACAGAAACAAAAGAATCCCAAAAAAAACCAATCAAACAAATGGCAAAATAAGACTGGGAAACTGGCTTTGAAGCTAATATCACGGAGAAGTTGTGGAATAAAGTAAAATCATGGTACAGAGAGGTTAGGGTGCACAAAATTGCAACAAAATAAAAATATCTAAGAGCATGAAAATGGAGTTGCTGTCTTTTTTAGCAATAATTCATTATGGTAATGCAATCATAAGAATATTTTTTGGCATTTGTTAGATGAACACCACTTAATTTCAACAGTTAATGCACAAGAAATAGCGTGTCTTTGACTACCATCTTTCAGAAACCAAAATTCAAAGTTATTTCTATTTATTCTGATATATTCCATGTTTATACTAAATCTAAAAAAATCAGCTTAACTACAAGTCTATATTAAAGGAGTAAAACAATAAATAAAAATTGCGCTCTCTTGAGAAAGAGCACTTTTCTGGATGCAGTATATATTTAATGACAAATTCAATATTTCAAAACCATACACGTGCACCACAATAAGCAGCCTCAGATACACAGAGTCTTGTAATAGTTCTGTTGCTCAAAGCTGCGTTCCACAGAATTACCATTTTTTCTTAACTGCATATTTACTGCAATTCCAAGCATTTAGTTTAGTGAGGTTCAGAAAAGATTCCACTATTTCTACAGAGGAAATGAGCGCAGATTTAGCACCTAAGAAAAATTTAGCTAAAATAGTTTGATCGATGGAAAATTCCATTTGCTCATTACAAAGAGTAAGAAATTGTGTCAGAATTTAAGAAAAGTAATTGTAGGATGGATGTGAGGAGTGGAAAATCAAGTAAAGAAACCCTCTATTCTTCATCACTACTCTGCTTTAGACCACATATTTACAGATAGTTTATCAAGTGTTAAGAGCTTTTTCCACAGCTTGGCTATACTTTCATTAAAAAGTGTCGAGGTGCCCTTTAAGGAAAAAAAAAATCTACATTCTTACCAATTTTCTATACATTCTTCTCTTATTCACATCCTTATCCAAATATTTCAGTTCATTCCTCAGAAATATGTATAATGCCATTAATAATTAAATATAAACTTAAGACATCAAATAAACCAGGGTTCATAGGCTCAGACACCATTAATTGTCACACAATCTGTGTGGATTAAGTTAAATCACACTAGAACCTAGTGATAGCATTTGGGAGGTTGTGTACAAGACTGCACAGTAAAGCGTCCAAATAGAACTTATTTTAAGGAGGAAAAAATAGTAGCCCAATTTATGGTGAGATATGAAAAAAAAAAAAAAGAAAAAACAAGTTTAGGCATAAGAAGAGGGGACACTGCTCTTAGGCTGCCATTACTGGAATTTTAGAACACCAAATACAGTAGCACAAGTACCCAGCAGTGCACATGCCCTGTTTAGAGGCACATTCAGGAACAGAGAAGAACAACAAACAACAGTCCTACATTTGAAACCCTCCTCTAAGCCAGGAATCGTGGTAACAAGTAATTATTAAGGGCATCTTATTCATCGTGACCAGACAGAAATGGCTTAAAAAATGAAATCAGTTTTGAGTGTGTCTGCATTTTACTAGGGGCCAATGCCAACTTGAGCCTTCATTCAGCTGGGCAAAGCAATCCCCAAAATTCTTGAAAGTACTCGTAAAATCATTAAACCATATCTTACCACATCTGTAAAGTTCCAATCACCCTCAAGAAAYTTTCTGGAAAAAGAAATATCTTTAAAAACATACCAAGGAAAACCTGCCCAAACTCCCAACTGATACATAATAATCCCAAGGATGTAGCCAATCTGCAAACCTATTAAATGTTCAGCACTGGAAAAAAATAATTTTGCATATTTTCCTATAAAAATCTTTATTATTTCTGTGAGGATTGCCAACTTTATCATCAAATTAAAACAGTTTTTTTCATCCATGAAGCAGAATTTCCTGTCAGGAAAATACCCTTAGTACTTGTTTACTTTAACTTTTATTATAAGCATTGAATTATTCTGACAATTGTCTACATTGATGTGTCTCTACTGCTAAATGGAATAAAACAGTAAACAGAAAACCTGCTGTAACTCTAGATGTAATGCCAGTGTAAGCAGTAACTGCAATTTGAGATCTAATACAGTGCCAAAAATTTAACCCACTTATAAAATGCCTGACAGATAAATCAGGGCTTGGGCCATTTTGACTGTGATCACAGGAATTTACGATCATGAAATTTTGAAGCAAAATATGATTTATATAATCAGGAATAAATTAATTCGATAATTGTCATAATAATCAGCCCCTGAAGAGAAACCAGAGCTGATGTTCAGTATTAGTTGAGATTATGTGAGGACTTAAACAGAGAAAAGCTGTTAGAATATCAATGCCATATAAAGCAATTTTACTTATCTCCTAGTTAAGACAGAATGGACTCACATATGAATAATAAGGGCTTGAACTCAGGTAAAATATATCTAAATAAGTGCAAAAATGGCAAGTGACTTAGCTGTTCCTATCCAAGCTGCCTCTGAAAGTTTCACTTTATACTTTGCAAAATATCCAGGATTTAAAATGGAATAAATGTACCTTATATGTGCTAATGTTTTCCTGCCAGGACATTCTTGTAGCAGCATGAATGTTTTACTTTGTTTTGCTAGATAAGGCACAAGTGAACTCATATAAGTCGTCCTTTATGGAAGAAAAGTAGCACACTGCCATCTGTGAAATAGGCTGAACATGAAAAGCAGCCTCCTCTGGCATCCAGCCGCAATGATACAGCAGATCGATTTTAGTCCCCAGTAAATCTAGACCATGTTTCACTTTTAGTACCATCTTGTATGGTGTTTACTTCATAGCAGACTCTTATTACATTTCATCCTCAAATTACCTAACTCTGTCGTTCTCAGTCTGAAAACCCTTAAAATAAGCTTCAGCCTTACTGTAGCCAGGAAGTTACTTTTCATTTTTGCCACACTCACAAAGCAATACTGTGGGAAAAGGGATAATTGTTTGCTATTTCTGTGGGGAGGAGGAAAACAGAAATAAAACGGGAAAAGGAAAGCAAGTAGAGCTTAGAGGAAAAACCAATTCCAGACAGAGTAGATAAACAAGCAAATAATTTAGAGGAAAAACATGAACTAATTTTCTCCTCTGCCAGTGTTAGAGGATTTGGGACCAAGGGAACACAAACCTATGCCACACTCTTTCCTTTTTCAGCTTCAATCCAGTCACAAATCCTCATGGGCTACCACAGCAAGAGGAAAGATGCATTATTTAAGCAGGTGCCAGCGTGCAGTGCTGCTGGAAGTATCACGGGAGGTCACACATGCAAGGGCTTCGCTTCATGCTGCTACAGTCGGGAGCACCATCTCAGATCTGCTGCATCCCTGTGCCAAGCCCTCTGCTTTTCCTTGCCCATCCCATGCCAGCATGGGAAAGGTGTGGCCAGTGCTTCAGTATATGATCCTGGAGTCCCCCAGCTCAGCCAACAGAGCTGATGACAGGGAGCCATGTCCTTGCCTAGGGACCTGCACTTGGGCAGCCCCCTCCCAAAGGCATCCCAGGGGTGGGCACTGCTGTCACACTAATTATGCTTAGTCAGAAAATAAAAAGCCTGCTGCATGAATAGAACAAACACATTTTTAAAGGAGGAAAAGAAATGAAATGCACAAGCATACAATTAAAATTCAATTTTTATCATTTAGTAGTAAATATTACAAAGTATAAATAACAATCAGCCACAAAAGCAAAGATGAGAGATTGTTCTAACCTGTTTGCTCATCTTTGACATATCTTCTGCCACAACTAGCAGCAATGTACTCTTTTCTCCTAAAACACATTCTAAAAACATTTTAATTACTTTGTATCAGCAAGGTCATGAAGGTACCAAGACAAACTAGTTCCTTCAATTAGTGCGGGTTTCAGCAGTAGCATTACTTAAATCCATTATTTACCTTAGCATGCCAATGAGTAAGATCCTTTCAGCAAATTTCAGTAATATTTTATAACTTTCTCATATATTTAAGATATTGGCTGCTGGCAAAGCTTCCAGCTGGATAGGTGATTCCTAATCCTGTAAGGACATTCTTAACTACAAAAACGTTTTGGAAGTGTTCTTACTGAAGGAGTTACTATCCACAGTGCAGGAGGTCCAGCGCTAGGCAGCTTCAGAAAGCAATGCTGGGTCTCGATTCTCCAACTATGTATTGGTCTGGTGTGCAAGCCCTGAAGTCAATCTGGAATCAGAGTACTGAAAACAAGAATTTCCTGAGTCTGGAAAATGTTGGCAACAGGAGCTACATCTTAAGCAGGAAGCCAAAGGGTTTTCTTCTAAATTTACTTTTATTACACACAAACACAATTTTATGTATTTGATTTAGTAAACCCTACATTCATCCTCAGAGGAGATTTTTGATGTCAACAACTCAGGCTGTGTATGCTTTACATGATAAATATTAAGCTAAAAATAAAATAACATAGTGCAGACAAACTGGTCTAGTATTCCACAAATGTCACTGCACAACAGTAAGAAACATATTGTGAAACTCTAAATGAAGGCTTTCTGGTAGTTTATTTAATAGCACTTATTTAAATTGTTCACAAGTGTGCCAAATTAGTTTAAAGCATTCATACATTGAGTGTGTTGAACATCAGCAGTATACAGCTGCTCATGGTTCACAGGCTGCAAAATTGGTAGAGAGCTATTAATGAAGTGGAGAGATTGCATACAAGAGCCACATTAGAGGAATATGACTGTACAGGCAGTCTTGTAACTCAATTTAATGCTTCCCAGAGAAAGTTTAAGCAGAAATGACAAAGCAGTTGCAACAAATATTCACATTCTTTTCTAGTGTGTATTTCTCTTATAATAGGCAGAGTACCCCCAGTGCCACAAAACTGCCTGTTCTGTTAAAGCCTCCCCAGTCGTGAATTACTCAGTTTTTGCTGTATGCACCAAGTTTGTTGTTGGAATTACACAGAAAGAACGTTACCATGGTAGGAAGTACAGTTTAGGAGACAGATTGACAGTGTGTAACCAGCAGTAAGACATTATAAGACTTCTAAGTAATTCACAGAATATTATCAGTTACTGGATGAGTATGTTTAAGATATACACCAAATAGGGGGTTTAGGGCTAATGTTACTAGTCCTATTCCTCAAGTCAACTTTTTTGAGAGCCGCTTTATCTCTTAGCAGCAGGAGAAGGAAGTAGTTTTTCCTTCTGCCTGATTTCTAATCACAATTTGAAAGAATCCAAGCATTTTAAAGTTAATTCACAGAAAAAGCATTATTATGGCATTGATAAAATAACCAGTCTATAGTTCTTTGAATGTGTTGTGTTGCCAAACCAATATCCTGTATTTGTGAATAGCTGGTATTTAAAGTGACTCATTGCCATCAGAAAAACTTCAGTCTCCCAGAGAGACRTATAAGTGACTTGATCATTGCTTTACAAGGGCATCTTAATACTGTACTCTGTAAACAGTATTAGACTGTGGACTTGGAAATAATACTTGAATTTTCTTTAATAGAAGATACTTATATCGCAGCACCCTTTGATTCTCACTAAAGTACTATTTTAAAAGCTTTCAGAAAGCATATATGGCAAATAAATTCTTCAGGTATGTATTTCAACTCCGAAGTGTATTCAGCACTTTTGTATAAACACTGTAATGTATTGAACAAAGTGTGGCACAGAGGTATAAGAGCAATAATCCCCAGTGACAGTCTTCGTGAATGTCTTAGAGGCAAGGATGATAAAATAAAATAATGGTCAGGGAAAAAACTAAAAAATAACATGGTGGAAAATAGCAAAAATCCCATGACTTCCAATACTGAATATGAACCAAGTGCTACCTTTTTCCTAAGTATGTTCTCCTAAAAATATTCTTTTTAGAGATTCACCTAACTTTTTTCAGAACTCCAAGAACCAATTTAAGAACATTAGAAGTCAACAATAGAGAGTGTGTTCTAGTTTTGTGTTCACATATAATTTATGGATCAAAACTATACTTAAAGAACTGGCATGTTGTTTATTTTTCTGGAAACTTAAGTTTTGCTTCAGATTTTTAATCTCTGCTCAGGAAAAAGTTATTCTTGGTCAGAATCTCACCTGTCAGAATCAATAACCCATTGAGCATGGGAGGGAGGAAAGAAAGAAACAGAGTCCCATGTCTGAACAATTCCTACGATTCACATTTCTAAAAGATTCATTTTCCAAGCCCAGACAGTAAATAGCAGCTGAAAATCCAAGGAGAAAAATTTGGTTTGTCTGAAAATGAGAGGGTTTTGCCCCCAAAATCAGATGCTTTTTATTTGAGCTTCAGAAAAATAGGTTCTTGACCTATATTTTACATAAAGAGTCAACGGATTAAACTTGTTACTGTTTTATTGCTTCGGTCACTATAGAACTGAGGAAGAAAAATTTCCAGAACATGCTATTTAATCCAGAAGATATTTTGGCTGTTCTTGGCTTGCTGAATTAGAGTGTATAAGGCTTCTCATACACCAGTCACCTGTGCTTGCTATGATGCCTACACCCTAACAGGGCATAGAGATCATGTTGACAAGCTTCTCTTTAAATGTATAAGCCTGCACTAAGGTAACGCATGCTACTGAACAGTAACACAAAATGTGACACTTCAGGAATGAAAATAATCAGTCAGCTCTCTATTGATTCCTGCAGCCACTTTCAAGGCAGTGCCAACATGAAGCAAGCATGCAATATTCAAGCCAGGAAGGCTGAATATCACACCAGAAATCTCACAATGAGAAAAATTTAAGCTTTTCTCTAGAGTGTGATAGTTGTAAATAGTCCAGAAACTAAAACAAACAAATAAAACCRTTAGTAGTTCCCTGGTTTTCTAGCAAATCTCAAAGTAAGGAGAAGCTAGACTCAGAGAGATGGCTACAGCTATATCTGAGAAGTATCATTCTTGTAACCTTATTTATACAGCTGGTTAAAAATTGAACCCAAGTTCAAATGTCTGTGCTCCCACTACTCATGTGAAGATCAGAAGCATTCCTGAAGCCCTCTTGCAGTTACAGGAGTTAGGTGTTCACTTCACTAGTTCTCTGCAAAGGAGACTCAGTGTCAGTCTAGGACACCTTGGAATGCAAAAAGACATCGTATATCAACAGAAATTAATCCTGGGGAATGAAGCTTGCACTGGTGCCTATTCATGAAGACAACCATATTTCTCCCACTATCCAGTTGTATATTTGGCAGCCCCCAGGAATGCTTTTTAAAAAAAATCACAACAAAATGAAACAAACAAACAACCCCACTCCCCAGCTCTTACTATCCACACTTAAAACTTTCCACAAGAGCTATCCACAACTAAAACTTTCTAAGATCTTTGATTCTTTCAAGCACCCAGGGCAAGATTCTGAAATTTATGTGGCATTCCATTTAGATGTAAACTCTAGAGTACTGAGCAAATAACTTATAAATATTTGACTCAGAATTTCTCTGTTACTATGTTGCAACTGAAAAATCTTAGTTCAGGCTCCAACAGTCACAGAAAGGAAAATAAAAGCTAGGGTGATATGAAAAAACATGCTTTGAAACACCCTCCCCCAGTTGAATTAAAGTGCTTAGAAGTACAGGAATACAATATAACCAGAAAAACATTAAAAAATTGAGGGTTTCAGTTTTGTGGGTTTTTTTGTACACTAGTTCATATTGTTCCTGACTGCAGAGAACAACAATGTGTTTATGGGTGGCAGTAGAAATAACCTGAGAACTGAGAGTGATGTATTCTCTATCAAAGGAAATTAGTGGCAATTTCCCAGGAATTCAAACGCAGAATGTTTAGACCCATTTGTAGTCCACATTTATAAGACTGATTAGCTTTTAAGACAAAATACCTAACTATTAATTTTTTAAGTCACATATTTGATGAGGACATTATACAAAAACATGCAGATGCAAGTATGAAAAGTTTATGGAACAGGGTGAATACCTAGGAGCTCCCTGCTCATCTGTCACTTGCTACTTTCTACAGGGTAATTTGAAAATTCTCAAGAGAAAGCAGGAGCAATATTGATAAAGTCTTCAAATTCATGAGATAGCCAATTGTTTTTTTTCAAATACTCTGAAGAGGTGGCTTGTTTTATTTCCAAGCAAGGCAGGAATTTAGTGCAAAGGTCATGAGATAGAATGAGAATATACAGTTGTGAGGTAGCAGGTGTTATTAGAAATGTTTTAGAATTGAAGTAGTTACTTGTAGTCTGTATATGGTATCTGACCCCCCTCGATTCATTTTCTTTTGTTTATGAAACAGCGTATAAATAGACACACAAACTGTGCTACACTGGTTTGAGTCATTTGTAGTTTCCCCCACATATTTTCACTTGAGCAATTTCAAATCTTAGTGTTCTGAGTGAACATCTACAGAAATACTGAAAATTTTGGGACTATTATTCTAATCAGCATTTGTGTTGAATTTAATCTACAGATTGCTATATAGAGCTGATGAGAATTTTTGGAGAGGCACTGAGACAAAGCAGCACTCCAAAAACTGACCTGGAGGCTTTGATCTCTTCCTCTCTAGTCTCAAGCAGCATAATTTCAATAGACAGCTGCTAGTGAAGTTTGGATTCTGGAAATTCTCTCTCAAAAATAAAGCAAGTAAAAGAAACAGTCAGAGAACAGCTCCTTCCCCCCACTTACCAAGATCCACATGGGAGCATATCTTAGGAATTAGGAACATTGTTGTAGAAGGCACATCAAGGGTAATCAGGTCTAGTTCCCCAGCACACTGCTGTTATTAATTATTGACTACCTCACAGTGACCTTCAAGGAGAACTTCAGAAAGAAAAGACAGTGTGGGTTAGACTAAATCTATGTAGACTTCTCCCTAAGAGGATTTTCTGTTACTGTTCAAATATCTGTAGTGTACAGCTGCAGTAGTGAAACAAAGTGAAGTTACATACGGTTTGGAGTGCACACTTGACCTGAAGACACAGCAACTCATAACACTTTTCTTGAGTGAATTAAAAATTTAATTACAAATTTTGACTAAGTCATTCCATAAGAAGCAATTCAGCAACTCTTTCCTCTGAAAATTATGAACACTTAGATAAGCAAATCAGTTATAGATAAAAGTGTTTCAAAATAGGAAAAAAGTTGTGATTTTTTGAGAGTCAATTAGAGGACATTAAATGCCCAAGGAACAGGAAAATCTGAAGGTCTTAAAAAGCACTGGGAATTATTCTGTAGAGCTGCAGCAAAAAGAATGCTATAGGCTATTCAACAAAAGCACACAGGGAATAATTCAGCTCAGTTCCTAACTTCTTCATAAATTACCTTAACACTCCCTTAGAAATCATAATATAGGGCTACATGGAGCAAGGACAGCATACTTCAGCAGACACATCCACCTATCCTTAAACTGGAAATACTGCATGCCTTACAAAAATAAAATAATTCAAATATATTTCTCAAAGAGCCAACTTGACTTCATCAGCCAACCTTTTTGGAAAGGAGCAGAAAACCTACATCACCCACCCAACCACTACCACTTATTTTCGAGGGCAGCATAATGCAAAGCAGAGGTCACCAAACTTTTCTGTATGCTGAGCTAATGAAAGTAGCAGATTACATGTTAAAAGCTGATAATTAAGTTGATATCAAAACCCATAAAGCTACTAGATTTGTTCAGATCTGTTAAAGCAGCTAAAACCACAGCAAGGATCTAAAACAAAGAATAGGCTCCTTGATACAAAAAACCTCTATATTTAAACATGACATATTATATGGTAGGAAAGCCTCCTACACAACTGAGTTTTTAACTTCTAAAACTGCCTATAAATATTAATACAATATCATAACCCATTTAATTCTCAACATCTTTCTAAATTTGTAACTAGGATTTCAGAAGTCAACTCTTTCATCTTCAAACATATGCTAAAATTCGAGGGCAAGAACTGCCACTTTAAAACCACCTGCAGTCTTTAACAAAGACAGGGTGTAACCTACTGGTAGAGTTACAGTTAATTCCCCAGAAATATTCTTAAAAAAATTCTAGAGAATCAGGAATCAGGTTTACTCAGAGTCTTGAAAACACTGATTAAATAGGGCTAGTCTTGGATATCTTTCCTTCCATGAATACAAAAATAATACATCAACTTGGAGATCTCCACATACAGTTTACACAGCTTTGATATTAACAAAAGTAGCTTAGTAATTAGTTTAATACTACATGTCCCAATAACAAGGCCTGTCTCCTAATTTACTGTCAGAATCTGTTACAGAGCAGTAACTTGCTCAGTTGCTTTGAAAAGAATACTCCCCTACTCAGAAAGGATCAGGAAACTTAGCAAGTGATGAGAAGTTTAGCAAGAAAGTAAAACTAGGAATGAGGGCTTACAGTGTTATTATCCACTAGATCTAGGTCTGCTACATGATGTTATCCTGGTTAGTGTGTTGGAAAAAGACAACATTAATCAGAATGATAAAGAAGCTCCCTATTGTTCAATTCAACAAATCAGCAAATGAACAGTTAATATCATTTATTCTTTTACTTGGCTAAGGAATGCCTCAGCAATTTAGAAAAGACATCATTTCAAACTCTAGTCAATAGTGCTTGCCTCTTTTAATAATTGAATAGTGAATTATTCGAATTATATACCTTTCTATATTAAGACCTCAAAGGTCTTTAACTCCCAAATACTTGGTTAATTATCTTTAGGGTTTTGGCATGCCTATTAAAACTTGAAGTATACATTAAAATAATATTTTGCATGGTGGTTATGGTGTTCTCTTCACACACAGAAGACCCCAGTATAACCCTATTTTCAAATATGCTTCAATTCATAGAGGCAAGCAAGACAAGTACAGCACAATGTTTTCTTTCTTACCAAACAAATGCACACAACATGATAAATTCCACATTATATATATAGTGTTAACTTGTAGCATAAGTCTTCCTACTGCTCTAGTAGTGTGAAAGTAGAGAGTAATACAGTCACGATAGGAACAAAGATGTTAAAATGTTAAAGATAAAATATTTATGCACAAAGTAGTTTCCTGCCATGCTACCCTATTATTTCAGTTTGTAGGGGATTCATCTGAACACATGCAGACTTGGGCCAACAAGACAGTCCTGAATGTTAATGCAAATTAGCCGAATATCTTCAGCCAGCAACATTGACTTTAAAGTCTCAAATACAGGCTCTCATTAAATGTGAAACCGGGACAGTATCTATAGAACACCTGGTTAAATTCCAGGGGCCAGGAAGGTTATGCTTCAAAACTGGCCATTCACTGATATCATTATCCCTCAATCAGTGAAAAAAAGGTTCAGAATTCTTCATTTCAAAGTTTGTAAATATGACAATGTAATCCAGGTTCAAATTCACTACACATTGCAAAATAACATTGTAATGGTTAACACAGAAATTAAGCATTCCAACACACTGATAGGCTTTTGTTGGGTCTTGTTTGGGTTTTGGTGGATTTTTGGGGTTTTTTGGTTTCTTGGTTTTGGGTTGTGGGTCTGTTTGTTGTTTTTTCCTGAAAGCACCACCATAATATTGTCTACTCTAAGATTTCTTGACATAGGTAGGTTGTTAGTAGTTTATTGTTTTGAATTGCATTTTTTTATAAACTGTTATATTAACATTACTCTCTGGGGGAAATGAGAAATTGGCCTTGAGCATTAAGAATTCAGATACAAAGAAAGAGGGACAGATATGGTCCTCAGTGTAGAAAGGAGGAAATTAGAAAGTTATTGAAAAAGCAGAAATTAAATTTCTTCACTTACACACATTACTAAGAGCTTACACCAGTTCTTCCACATAATGTTTTGATGCCTCCAGACAGATCAATTAATCACATTGCTAGAAAACTGCACACAGCTTTCATAAAACCTACTAACAGAATCTCTATGAACAGAAAGCCGTAAACAGAAATAAAAGGAGACGAGTCAGATAACTTAAGTACAAAGCCAGGAGTTTGATACCTTCCTTTTTGAATAAAAGTCATCTATTTCTGTATTACAGACACACACACACACACACTACAAGGTAAAAGAAAGAAATTACAAGATTAAGAAAAAAACCCCAAAACTAAAATCACAACTCCCTAATTCTAGGAAACTCCATGTAGACTATCACAGAGAGTCCTTGAGCCGTGCAGAGCTAGTAGCTATGTAGCTATGGCTGGAACGTATGAAGCAGAAATAGGTGCAAGAGACTTCTGTTTCTCATTGAAGCAATTTGTGCCAATGCTATAAATTCAGCTGCACTACAGTTACTACTGCACTCAACCACAGAGTCACAGTAAATAGATGGAGTATTTCTAAAATTCTATTCACTTTCTGAGACGCTGTTTACTATTAACCAGTGAGGCTTCAGCACAGAACCACACGATAGGCACGTATTTCACTACTCTTTGTACTATATCATCAGCATTGATTCTGAGGAGACACTTAAGTCCACTTAAAAATCAGAGGCCCATTATTATATATACTGATAAAAATACATCTTATATCTGTAAGACTACCAAATAGGACTATTACAGTAATATATCATTATATTTGAGCTACTTCCTAATATTTTGTGGCTTTGGGGTTGCGGTTTTAACTCAAATACTAAGATTGTATTGGTCATATTATTCTATTTTCTGGGAAAAATAGCAGGGGGCACAGAAATGTAAGAACACTCTCTGGCATCCATCCCTTCCGGAAGCATAACAGTAATTTCTGAAGTTGAAGAAAATGTCTTTTGATACCACAGAGGAGCAGTGAAAATCCTTTCTTTACTGGCACTTTTATCAGCACAAAGTTCTTCGCCCGTTCTTCACATTCCTTGCTTTGTGCATTTACCAGTAGAAAGAACAAAATCTTTTAGAATGGCTTCAGCCTCACAGATGCTTTGTTTAGACATCTGCACCATCCTATGAAATCAATCTCACCATGAACATGTCTATATTTAGATCCCTGAACTGCACAAGTGTTTTACTGCAGAGTTGCATTTGCATAGAAATACAGGCCAAGGACCACCAAAGCATTGTCTACTTCTTTCATGCTACGACAACACGACCTCATTTCTCTGCACCACTTCTCTCTCTCCATTCCCCACTCTTGGTGTAAATAAGAGTATTTTGGCATTCTTCTTGCCTTCCTCCTCCAGCATCTCTAATGRGGTGGCTATTTACCACTCTGCAGCTAATAAAATCTCTGTCATTTCAGTACTGTTTTATGTGCTACATACGTCAGATTTTTCATTTGCTGGCAGGAAGTCTGAGCAAYGTGTCTGTCCTCAGTGAGGATTCACTTATTTCCCTCATTGCTTCCTGAAGAAGTTACAAGACATGTATAATCATTCACAGGATTTCTTGCAAAGTGCTTTGGGCAAATGTGTCACATTGAGTTATTCTGCTCTCTGATAGATATTTGAACCTGAAAAAAAATGTTTAAGCCAAGACAGACAGTTTGAAAGTAATACATCCTTAGGGTAGAGCAGCCTTGAAAAAGAATTACAGCCTAAAGGAGACATGTTAAAAGTCCAGGCAAATCTTGTAGCAAGCACTGTAATCATACCCAGCATGGTCATGAAAGAGATATTTAGCAGTAATTTTGTAGAAAAGGGCAATTTTGTCCCCCTCAAATGTTGTTTTCCAGTACAAACTACCACAGAAAATTCCATTATAATTGTTCAGAATTCTCACTACAGGTACTGTCCTGTTCCTACAACACTTTATGAGGGAGATTATGTGTTTAAGTGTGCTGTTTTAAAGGGAAGGGTGAGGTGTCTAACATTTTCTAGGGTTGTCACAGCAATGGCTTGTCATAGAAACAGCAGATTTAGGGTTCTGCTTACGTCCTTTCTATAGGACAGTCATCTTGTTGGTTCTGCTTTTAATTGTTAATAATTTATTAAGGACAAAGGAAATCAGAACAATACTATGAGTTCTGAGACAAGATTTAGACCATACATATAAGACCACAAAATATTGCATGCTAGCATAAGCATAGAGATTCTTATAACATATTAGTTCAATTCCCCATTCCTCTCTTCCTCCACAGAAGTGCTCACAATTAGTTTCTCTTTATTAAGAGGACAGTTTGTAAAACATTAGAATAATGAAAATTAATCCTTACATAATTCTGTCAGCATAAGCCTTGTTGTCTCCCTCAATGATGTCATTTAAACTTTAAGTAGGAAACTTGATAGCATAGCTTTTTTAAGATTCCTTTACTAATAAAGATCAGATTTCACTGCTATTCACTGAACAAAGTGAGCAGGACCCCATATTCACCAGCTCAGGACACAGTATTCACCCCACAGCAAGACAAACACCACACAGACATCCCCATTTAACCAGTCAGTTCTAGTCAGATGGACTAGAAAAACTAAATTTTGTTTCCATAACATGCATATCTACTTTGTAAGCAATTACTTTGTTAACAGTTACAATATCTTGCCATTATGACTTCAGTCAGTACTGTCCTGTTTATGTTGTTAATTTCAAATTAAGAACCATAGTGCCCAAAATAAACAGAAGCTTCAGAAGAGGCTGCTAAACAGATCTGTTAAGAGCACTCCTTATAATTACACATTTATCATCAATGAAAATGTATCAAAAAAAGGTTCAAGACTTAAATCCTTAGAAGTAGTCCAAAAAAACACCTGGACTGAATTTGACAGAGTAGCCATGAATGTGAATTACAAAACATGATCATAAATTAACTAGACAGACTCTCCAGTTTCCATGACATAAACCCAAATCACTTGCATTCTAATAATCTAAAGTCATCTGCAAGAAATAGTCCAGTGGCCTAGCAAATATACATTCAGATGTCAAAGTGGAACTCAGACTGGTAAAGCTGAGTGAAGTACCAAAGCTTGAAGCAAATGAAGGTTTAGAACACATTATTTCAAATAAGCTTTAGTTCAGGCCTACCATCATCTACAACTGCAACTTTATTACTTCTTTCTCCTCTGTCTTCTTGGTATCAATGCACACCCTTTATCTTATGTTAAATTTGCTGCTGACTTCCTAAAGCTGATGCAGCACTTAGCACAAGGGCTGCTTCAATGCAATAGGGACTTTTGCCGTCATCAACATATAAACTTCGCATACTTACGTAAAGTCTGAGCATGTAATTTTTTTCAAATTCAAGTTTTTGCAAAAACACCAGTATTGGGCAATTATCTACACCCTTAATTTATTCAAGCTGACATGAAAGCCGTCCAAACTCTCACACAAAGGCCAAAACCATGGCTTCTAGAATTTTATGACCACATAGCTCAATCTAATTCCTACAGTTTGAAATCACTTGAATGAACTTCAAACTTGTGCTAAGTAATAATGTCTTGGGTCATTAACTTTAACACTGCCAGCATGCCCTCATGATTGCATTTACTTTAATTAATGTAAGTTAGTAATTAATGGCACACTTAACAGAAAGGACTGCTTTAGCATATTGCCAGTTTCTAACAAATAAAGCAAATCTCAAAAGTGCTTCAGGCAAGACTGAAGATAATCTGTAGCAGGTGGCAAGTGCAGAGACAAAAAGGCTGAGCCACAGTGTTTTGTAGCTTTTTTCTGAATTTAAATGTAACAGGTTTAATTGTCATGCTAAAAACGTGGCCCACGTTTTRCCACATTTCTTTTGGTTTTTGCAAAGCAAAATTTGATTTATAATAAAAAACTTCAGTATGCATCCACTGATTCAATGTAAAATTATTAAACTACTGGATAAAGAAATGTTATTCTATCAAAGCAATGAGGACATCAAAATAGAACTCAATAAATAASTGGGTACCAGCATCCTACTACCTCCAACAGCTCTTTTACCAGAACACTTGTATTCTGACCACATTCTCTCCTTGTGCATCTTTCGCAAGGTTTCAACTTCTGGTGAAACTTTTGAACAAGCCAAACTCTATTCAAGGGATGAATGTCTTCAAAATCACTTCATGCAACATTTCATAAGCTTTTTGGGGGAAAAAAAACTAAAAAAAGAAAATCCTCCCACTACCAGAAATAAATGTACACATAAGAACAGCAATATGATATATGGTACAAAAGTTTATTTTCTAAATACTCTGCTCCATAAAAAATACTAATCTACACAGTGACTTCAAACTTGAAGACTGCTTACTACACTGTCCCAAGCCAAGAGAAGTTTCTTCTATGTCAATGTAGCATTTAAACAATATGTTTTAAGAAAATACTCCTTGACAGACCTGGATCAATTATCTGAACTGGCTAATTGTAAAACACCACATTGACATGAGACAATTTGATGCTAAAATGGTGTATCAAGTATAGCTGATACACAAAACAGATACACAAAAGGAAGCTCATCAAGGGAAAAGCTCATTTCTTTGACTTTTCCATCTCCATCTTGAAAGGCAAAATGACACCACAGGCCTACTTAGGTCTGCATGATATTATCACAGTAATCATTATCCCAAATGTTTTTACTGGCAGAGAATGAGAGACTAAAGACCTAGGAAGAACAAAAAATAATTCCAGATATAAGATTCCTTTTGGATGATTCAGAAAACCATCTGTCTTGCCAGCATTAAGAACAATTTACTTTGAGAGTCATCTGTGGGTGATAACTGCACCTGAATCTGGCAAAAAACACATTTTTCTTTTAATGACTCATTAGCTCACTTTCTCCTTTGAGAATAATAAAGCTTCCATTCCCATCTTCTAAGAGGACATTAAAATATTTGGAGAAAGTGGGAGAAAAACGGCAAAAACTGAAAGGACAACAAAGAACATAAAAATTTGTTGGAGAGGGAGATGCATCACATCTCCCTAAACCCTTGATTTTTTTCCATAAGACTGCTCCCTCCATCACAACAATGATGAAGGATTCACCTGGAGATGTTAAATGTCATGAATAGGCAGGTGGGAGTCCTTTCAGTCATGTGTAACCAAGGAGGAATCTCAGAACAACCTCAGTAAGTTCCTGCATTCTGGTCCATATCTCATCCCAAGGTCTGCAGACAGACTCTGACAGTGAAAAAGGATAAGATTTACTCCCATTTGTGAACTTGGCTTTTTCTTCACAGCCTCAACTACTAACAAGGAAAGCATCTGTTTAAATTAAAGTCAATCTATTAAAACATCAGTGTACCTTGAAGTACAGCCTAAGTATATGTTTGGGAGTTATAGAATAATTATAAAAACATAAATAATCATATTAATTATTTACATGCCAGGCATTAGAAATCAAGCAGTTGCAGATACTCAAAACATCTAAACCTGAAATCCACATTGCATAAGTACAGGCTGGAGCTGGAAAATCAGTTTAAACAGATAGTTAAGGACAGGGAGAACTCTGATAAAGTTAAGAATTAAAGCAGTCACTATAGGAATCAAAAGATAGACAGTCTGCAGAAGTGACAAACAGTTACAATATTTTCATCCACATGTCAGTACCAAGAGATATCACAACATGAGGTCCCTCTATTGGTGAACTACTGTGATCCTGGCCACTTTACTCCATTATAATCATGCTTTATCCTGACTACCCAGAGCAGGGTATCCAAGTATAATGGTAACCAAGATAATGCTCACTATAAAATACGAATTACCTGGCATCAAAATCATTAATTATTCTCACATTTGAAGGCAATATCAGACAATGCATTTCCGAAGTAACTGAGCAAAACAAATCAGACTAAATTAAGGATAACTGAAGATTGTTAATATATGTTAATATGTAGACAGGATACCAAGATAATTATCTTCTGTGTTCATCTATATATATAGAAATATTAAAGAGGAAGAAAAACACTTTAGAGGAAAATTAAGTATGTGCAATGATTTAGAACATTAAGCTAGAACAAAAAAATTCCAAGCAGTCAGTTGTAGCTTACTAGCACATAGCAGATAGGAAAAAGTCTGAGCAACTCAATTACTCTAAGAGGTTTTATCCATCTCCTCTAGAAATTCTGCCACGATTCCCACCTAAGAGATGCGCTTTCCAAACTGTTCCTTCAGACACAATAGCAGCTGGTATTATCAGTAAATAATGAACAATATCTGACAGAGATTACTCAAAGGGCATGATCTGTTTGCCACACCATTGGTATTTCTATGATGTTATTTTACCTTGGTTTCTCACATACTTTCTACAGCTTTTGTACATCAATGCAAACATGGCACTTTAAAAAGTAGTTTCTTTAAAACTGGATGTTTGACAAACCCATCCATCATGTTGATGCTATTTCAGAGGACACATTTGGAGACAAATACGGATGTATACGGCATCAAGCTCTGAACTATGCTTCAGAACAGCTTTGTCAAATCCTATTAAAAATGAACATCTTTTCCTTTCATTTGTGCACAGACCTCCTACATGGAGTTGAAAAGCCCGGAGCTGCTGGCRAAGTTGTCTGGATATCACTTCACAGTTAGAACCACAGTGTAATCCTTCCCCTTGACAAGATATATTTCAGGAGAAGTCTGAAAATACACAAGGGCTTTCGTTCCATAAAATTCCAGGAAACCATCCACAATGGAGTTTCTAACTCTCTATAGGTAATGTAATTTAAAACTCAGTATAATATAGCTTATATATATATATATTAATACTAAAAAAACCAGCAAAAGAACAAAAATTGAGCTAGTTTCATATTTCTGCTTCACAGACACTTGTACAATTAGTTTGATCTGAGGAAGTGGTACAATATGTGACACATGCAGAGTGACAAAAGTCAGCCAGTTTCAGCATGCCCACATGTACAGGCTTCAGTGATGCACACAGAGGCTACTTATTATGCCCAATCACATTGAACAGCAGTGAACAAAGAGTCAGCTGTAATTAGTTCTGCAGTGGCTTTTGCAGCAGGATTTGCATAGGTTTGTGTTTGGAGCTGTACTTTTGTTGGTTGGGGGTTTTAAGAGTGAGCAGAATTGAAAATTGTTGGCAAGCTTACAAAAATAATACAGATGAAGTCTGACAGGAGTCAGAGTGCTAAGCCTAAGAGTTGCTGTAATTGAAACATCAGGCAATGGAGAGACTGATTAATATCAACATTTTCATCTGACTATTTTGGCCCTCTAGGACATGGTCCAGAGACCAAATTGCTCGAAATTAGTCATGCCTTGCTCATTACCCCAAAGGCATAGATTTGCCTACAAGAATTTGAACATATAACTTGAAACTCACTGCTATCCAAACAGGACACTTTTAAGAAAAGGGACATTAAAAAAAGCAAACCCAAACAAATAAACACCAAAACCCACAAAAAACCCCCACCAGATTTAGACAGATCAATAATATTTACCACATTCCTTTCAAAAATGTTTCTACTGAACATCTGCTCCTTTAATATATATCCTAGGAATAAATAGGTATGATTCATCATGTTTTACCATCACTACACACAAAAACAATGTAGTCAGTAACTAAATTTTGGAAAGTCATGAAGAAATTCCAATACAGATTAAAGAACTGAAAACAGTATCAGGTACACAGCTTTCATCTCCACTGCATTATTTATATAAGTCTTAAAGTAAAGTAAGTATATACAACATACACAAGATGTTGCATCATATGTATGGAATATATATCTCAAAGCTGTAGTAGGAGGAAGAATATGCCCCTAAAACCAGCAAAAGATACCTTTCATTGAAAGGAATTTCTTGAATTTTTTCTTTCAAGCTCTGCATACATCAAGTGAAGTCCTAATTATGCATAACAAAAAATCCTGTTCTGATTACTAGAGGACCAAAGCATCAAGTTAGAAGGTTTATCAAATCCATAAGTTTGCATTATTAAATAATGAACTAAGGTTTGGGTCTTAAAAATTTTGGAAAAAAATTGAGGCAATAATGATTCATGTAGTTTTTGATATTCCTAACATCAGGCTATTTTTTAAATGTACTATGAAATTACTGAACAGCTTTTGAGTTACACATAATGCTAGACGATTATTTAGCCTCTTTCAAAGCCAAGGAAAGGTTGTATTTCCTAGACCATTTCTCCCCCCTCTTTGAGTCAGTAAAAATCCAATAAGGCCTCAAGTCTAGAGAGGTTTCATTTGTTTCCAGAATCATTATTTGTAGAGCCACTACCTTCCTGCAAGAATCTTTCCTTTAAAACAAACATTAATTTGTCAAGGGCAGACTAAAATAAACTTGCTCTGTGAAGCACACAATAAAAAATTTCCTTTGTGAATACAAACTAGTATCCTCAAAGCATGTCTCAACTGAAAACAAACACTGAAAGCTTAGATTTCCTATTCTTCCTTATAAATATTGAAAATTGTATAGCAAAAAAAGTTTAATGAGAGCGCTTTTCCTAAGTTTGCCTCTAGTATCCAAGATATACACACACCAACATCAACTGAAATGCAGCAATATCATGTTAACACTAAATAAACAGTAAAGCCAAAAAGTCAAAAATTAGTTTTGAAACTTTTTTCCCCCATTTATAATTACTCTAGCAAGTCCTCTAGGAAGATAGTTATTCAGTTGTTAAAAGCAGAGCTGTTGCATGACAAATAGTGCATTACTGGTGACAAACAAGACAGCCTTTACTACTCCTTTCTCATGAATAAATATCATAACCACCCAATGCCTACCTAAGAAGTGGGCTACTGTCAATATAATATGTTTATTATCTATCATTCAAATAAGAAAAAGTTATGTTTCAATGATCCATGATATTTAAAGTCATGGTGCTTGACTGCAACTATCAGCAGCACAGCAGGATACATAGTATGCAGGAAGAAAGTAATTTGATTGCCAAAGGGTTTTCTTGAAACCAATTTTGAAGTGCCTAAACACAAAAAAAACCCATGGAAAGATTGCTGTAATAGCATTTTGAGCATATACTACCCATGTGCACATTATAACTTCAAATCTTATTATTCTGGAAAAGTGATACAACTATAATCATAGGATTAGAATTGTTTTAGGTTTTTTTTTTTTTCAATATCCTGAGCTGAAAGGGATCCACAAGATTTTCATAAACCTATGTTCAAAATTAGAGACCAGAAATTTCCTCTCACACAGTTAGTTTGRACTTGCCAGTAAGGAGGGACTTGAAGTAGGCTGTTCATCAGGACAGAGGGCATTTTGGAATTTGTCAGATAAAACATCAAGAAGAGAGGCTTTTAGAGTGCTGGTTGCTCCATTGTCACTCAGGTGGTCTGACCTGCATCGCAAGTTATATTTCTGAAGAAATATGATTTGAATTTACATGCACTGCACTAAAACAAAAAGAGGAAATTAAAAAATCACATTGTATCTGTTGTTTACAGATAAACAAGCATTATCTCTTCACCAGAAGCTTACTGTAAAAATTTTTTCATATGGTTACTTGCAAAGATGGGTCAAAAATTCAGCTACTGATTTACTATTTCATTAAACTAGGGGACGCTACTCAGTCTGATGACCTGCCACAGGGCACAGATTTAATGACTGCATTACCTCTTCCAAGAATTCTTGATTACAAGGTTACTTCTGATCTCCAGCCAGACTGAGATGTTAAAGGTGTGATCCCATAAAACACAGAAATTGTTATTAGAGAAGGTAGCATGTTTTTGTCCAATAAAGGTATGTAATTTACATTTTAATTATTAAATGTGGCAAGAATACATCTGAAGAGGCATTTACATGCACCATTTAAGACAATTTTTGCAATATTATTGTTGTTTCATAAACCTAGAAATTTAGTGATTAATTGATAAGCATATTCTTCTTGAACAGCATGATACCAACCAGATGGGAAACTGAGGCATCAAATTCTATGTCCTTCTTATTCAATTAGGAAATCTAAACCAATCCTGATTGCAAAGAATCTACAATTAAACAGAAATTACTTCAGAAAATTCTCTATAAACATCATGATGCAGTCAAGGACCGGTATGATAACTTAGGTAGCAAAAACCTCAAAATAAGCTGTGTTTAATAATTTATAATCAGATCTAATCTAGAAAAAATAAAGGCTTATTTTATAGCTTAATAATTTGTGAAAGAGAGGTGTGGAATTTGGAAGGACAGTGTATTACCTACATAAACCACCAGATTCTGTCTGAGTTTTCAAGTATTTCTGTCTAACAACAAAAAAAAAACCACTCCTCCAAAACAAACAAACAACAACAACCACCATCAAGCTAAAGTTTTTGCTACAATCACAGAAGCTGAAGACTGAACGTGTAACTTGATACACTGAATCATTAAACATCTAAAAGCTCTGTTGTGGATCAAGCCATTAAATCAGAGGATAGAACAAAACCAGCCAGCAGTGTCCAAGTCTCTCTAGAACTGGGATAATCCAAGGAACAAGCAAGCAGGCTTCCTGCTCTCTCCAGCAGCAGGAGCAGGTTTATTTCCATGATGCCTCTTATTACTAAAGTAGTAAAGATACTGCACATGCGGCTACTGTCTAGACACTACAGCTTTTAGGAAATCAAGCAATGTGTTTTACAGGGTGTATTTAAAGATAGAAAGTATTAATCACCACTGATGACACGGGGTTTATTTCAGGGTTTAGGGTTTTGCTGTTCTTTTAGAGTTGAGGCAGTTATTCCATCTGTTGAACAATGCAACAGAAGAGAGGAAGGATGCGAAAAAAGTAACCTTTCTTCTTCTCTTTTGAAAACTGGTCACTTTTGTAACCTCACCTGTGCTTTGTACCCAACTCAAACCCCCCCATCCTCAACTAACAGACCATGACTACAGCACACGTTTTATTTGCCATAAATGTGGTCCAGCATCAGATGCCCAGAGACAGCTCTTGAAAGTTAATACATTTTCCCCCATACACAATGTAAAATTATTTCTACTGATAATACCAGATACCATAGCTGTAATCCAGTTTTCAACAGGATGACCATAGGCTCAATCCTAATACAAATTTTATCTTTATTTACAAGAGTTATTTACACTGAAAAGCAATTTCAGACTCTCTAGCTTCTAGGTTTAAAGCTAGAATGTAATTTTCACTCAAAATATTCCCTTAAAAGCGTGTCTATTTTTTTCCTAGAGCCCTTTTTTGTACACCTTGTTCATCTTAATGAGATTTGAACAAGTTATTTAAGCAGCTATAAATCACAAATGAAGATTTGACTGATTTAAAAGCAATATAAAATACTTTACTGCAGAGTCCTGAGTCTTAAATAATCATTTTCTATATAGCATTTAAATAATTAATCCATTGCAAAATGTGATCTTTAAGGTAAACCTCCAGAACACACCCATGAAATGAGTTTTGGACTAAGAGAATGCATAATATTGCATTTCTTTCATGTTGCAAGGTTTACTCTTTTGCACATCAAGTGAATATAACTTATTACTATGTACAAGTACACCACAAGCTAAATTTGTGTAGCACCTGTATTACTGTATTACAAACACTTATCTTACATACTATTCCTTTCACRTAATGCTCTCCTGTTCTTTTCTTCAAAGAGCTAACTCTAGACAGGGAGGAGGAAAGGAAGCATTATCATCTCTGTACAGGCAGGCAACAGGATCAGAGAAGCTTAGTTACCTGTTGAAATTGATACAAGAATCAAATCTTTTTACAAAGCAATCTCTGTCACAAGATTGTCACTCCTTTTAAAATAGTCTAGGAGATTTCTAAAACATACCTTGAAATAGCAAGGCAATCCACACCTTGGTTCAGACTGTAATGGGTCATTCTGCAGAAGCTAAATTGTTTAATAAATACAAAGCCAAACAAAAATGGCTCGGTCAGGAAGTTACCCAATATTCAGGCTTTATTATGAGCATTGATGGAGAGTAAAGATAAAAAAGCTACTGCTGAAAGGGTTCAAGTTTTATGTTTAAAACCATTCTCTTCATTTTGGTAAAAGCAAATTAATCAGAAGTCTTCTAAAACTAGTACCTTTGAGAAGTTCAAGTTATCACAAATATTACAAAACAGAAGAACTCATGTTTCCACTGGTATCACAAGAATATCCATCACTTTCTGAATAACAAAATAAAGAAACAAATCACAGGTTACACAATTAAAAGCTAATCTCAGTCAATAGTAAGACTATATTTGGTTATCATGCCCTGTTCTCCAGATTAAATATGGTTTTCCTAATGTTATGAGTTTTTTGATCTGGAATGATAGCATGACATGAAAGTAGAAGATTGAGCAAATGAGACCAGGTATTTAGACATATGATTTTCCAGAACAGACTATCCACTAGAACAAAAAACAAGAGAGAAGTCTGCATACCCACTGTTCTTCAATTTACCACCAAGGAATTAAAAAACCGAAACAAACAAAAAAAACCCAAACCACCCTTCCCTACACAAATTAAAGTTTCTAATATATACCTATTCTTGAGATATGCAGGTAGATAAAGAATTAAGAATGGAACAAACCTCTCAGGACTCAGAAACAACAGACTCATATTCCAGGTCTAACATTTATACTTGCTTGGAACGTTCATCCATAGCTCCTTCTACTTGAGATTCTGTAACATTGTCGTATTTATAAAAAATTGCTCCCTATTCTGTGAGATTTTTGCTTTCGAATTTTCAGTCAGGAAGCAACTGGCAAGTGTTCACTGACTTACTGCACTGTTACAGAAAGTTTATTTTGAATATAGATAACAATAAGCTTCACCAAAAATTTGGTGCTTGGTCTGTTTAGAATTAATTTCATCTACCTCTGATAAGGCTAATTGACTTAATATTCCATTTCTTGGAAGGGTAAATAGTGTGAAACAAGTTTGCAAATATACTCTATATAACTGGGTTTATTCAAACTGTTTATTACGAGCAAATTCTACATCGTCTATACTAACACGCCTTCTGCGTGGCATGATTTTCTCACAGTTCTTGGCATAATTTTCTTAAATATGTTAGTAAACAACTCTGCTGGCAGGACTGGTTGTCCAAAACATCAGTCAAAGCTTTCTTTAAAGAAACAAACAAACATGAAGGTAAAATTGAAATTATTATACTAGATGTTTGCACTGGATCATAAAAACACCCTCTCATTTCACAATGAATTAATTACTACATTTTGAGTATTGGCTCTAAGTATGGAATTCAAAATAGAAAGCTCTGCATGATACTTTTGCATTTAACAACAGTGCAATGGAGATACCAATGCAGTAAAACAAAATCCTAATGCACCCAATGTAATTAGTTCATAAATCAGTTTGAGAAAACATGAAACCAAACAAATTGAACCAAGTTCAGATCCCATTAAGTTGAACCAAATCTCTAGCTCTGTGTTTACTATAGATTCTTTATTTTTATGGGAAATACACTTGTAGGAAGTCTTGTTCTATTCTCTCAACCCCTTTAAAAAGGGAAGAACAATCCATGACATAAACTGTTGTCTCACTTTTCAACACATTAAACATTGGCACTCATGGCACACTTCTTAACCTGAAGAGCTAAAATATTGCTTCCAGAGGGATGACCTACATGCTGCTTTTCACCATCAATTTGGCTTATGTTAAAAAGTACAAGCTGAAATACTCCCAGAAGATTTTAAATCCCTTACTCCAAACTCCCTAACAGAGCCTCCTCATCTCCAACCCACAGCCAGAGCATTTCTTTCAAAATGCTCCAAGGTTCTCACTGTGTCAGATGCTCATCTGGCACTCAGGCCATGTGGGACTGATGAAAGGCCACTTACAAACATGTATTTGTTGAAATAAATTCATTACTTGGACTTTTTTTGACTTTGCACCCACTACTTTTAATATTCATCCATATCTTGCCCAGTATTGCTTCTTATATCATTATGAACAAACCACTGACCATCAGCTTTAAAGCATTTTTAGTAATTTCTAGTTTCAGCTTGTGTTTTGTTAGAGAAAGTAAGGATCTGGGATCTTTTTTATTGTATCCTACACAACGGCCTAAAAGCCTCTAACTTTGTATATTGGATAAAAAATAAAAGGAATAAAATGAAATTTTTCATTTAGCAGTCTGAACTCCAAAAACATGAGCCATCAACTACAACTATATTATAAACCATCTCAAAAGTATCATTCTGATAGAGTATTATTCAAATGCAGTTCATTCAAAAAGCTATTCTTTCCTGATTTTTCAGGATCTTTGCAGACCTTTGGTTCTTCTGCACATTTTAGAACACTAAATTCATAATATTCGTCTTGACCATGCCCAAGTCTTTTGTGAACCATTCATGTCAATTGGTGCAATAAATGACCTAAGAATGAGTTTCTCTAATCACATTACAAGGTAGCTTTTTTGTGTAGGTTTTTTTTTTTAAAGTGTACTTTTCCCGCAATACACAGTCTGTATTCTTTTGTGACTGCTCCAGGAAAGAAAAAGAATGAGGAGCTGAACTTATTGCAGCTAATCAAACGAGTTAAGATTGCAAAATCCTTATCGAGCAAACCTTCAAGAAGCAAATTCAAAGAACACTAAGTGGCTTACTTTCTCACTGGCAGATTGGGAAGGAGAAGGAACAGGACATAGCAACCCCTTCTCTCACATAAAAATCATTAGCATTTACAAAGTCTAAGCTTTGAAGGGAAGAAAAGCTTCCAGACCCATTCTGCAAAGGCAACCTTTCAAACATCAACTGAGTGCAAATAAACCATGTGTCAAGTCTGCTACAGAGAGAAAACCTGGATGCCAGAAAGTTTCCCTCCCCCTTCCTTGGAGGGCAAAAAGAGACAGATTGTTTATGCCTACTTCTATACTGAAGTTCTCACAGAGCTCTTAACTCTTGAGGGACAAACTTCAGAGTGCAATTTATCCCTGATCTGGACTGTCCTGAAACCTGATCTGGATTGTCCTATCCAGCAAGCCCAGAGGCAAGGAACAGGCAAAACCAGATTACTCCATTTCCCAATTCAAGTCTAATATGAAAAAAAGGCTTTAATGTTGGAAACAAAGAAACAAGGCCCTAGAAATTAAATTTAACCCAGTACTAACATCAGGACAATCAAGCAGATAAAATTAAGGCTCATTGAAAGTCTTGCAGGCATATCTGAATTTATAAAGACTGTAGCAGTCCATATAAAATTAGATATTTTTTTAGAATTTTTACTCTGTTACGCAGATGCAATTCCAAGGACAAAGCAACAGGTATAAGATGGAAAAAACCCACAAGCCTATTGAAATAACAGGAATACATATCTTGTTTTTATTCCACTCCTCTATCAGAAAAAATGCATGGAAATTGGGCAGAATTACTTTGGAAGAAGTGGAACCAGTTTCAGATTAAACTGATTTCTGAGGATTCCTGAAGCTTAAAATTTACTTTTACAACAGAATCATGTCTTGGTGTTAGTTTCTACGTAATTTGATTAGTTTCTCAAAATAAGAGAACTTGTTAGCAGACTTCACTTTGGGGCTGGTTTTACTCTTCCCAGAACCACATTTCAATTTTTCCCTGTTCTTGGTTCTGTCTTCTATGCCTCTGTCTACAAACCTACTTTTAAAAGCTACATGACAACTGATTGTTATCTGAACCCTTCTCAGTAGAATTATGCCACTTATGAAGCACTTTGAGTCATCTCCAGGTCCAAATTTCACTCAGATCCTTCGTGCAGTTGACCAAGCCCATAGGAATTAATGCTGGGTCTAAATGTTTGTATGCCACAGTCCCACATATTCAGCATTTCAGAGGCACTATTCCATATCAGTCTTAAAAATGAAACGGAGCCATTTGTCCAGTTAGATGCTACATCTCGTTTCTGCATTAACAGTCCACAAACCTTAAACTTGTTGCTACATTTGGGGCAGAATAGAGGGATAAATATTTTCTAGGCTTGCAGCCTTAAATTTGGAGACAAGGATATGTCTGATCACATTTTTGTCTGCACAGGGAGAAGGTAATGACCTTAATGCATATTACTTAAAACTCAATTCTCTGTCATTAAGTTTCCATTTACACAAACCTGGAACTGGCAGGAGTCTACATCCTCTAGTGAATATCTTATCTATCATTCAGCATAATAATTAATGGGAAAGTTCAAAAGAACACTCTTCCTCATCTGCTTTACTCATAATTTGACTAAAAGATTAAGACATCTCTTACTTTGCAGTTCTACAAGAAGATATTTCTTCAAAACTGACCAGGCAGTTCACTGAAATAATTTTGAAGCATGTGGCTATAGATTAAATCCAGTGATTAAGCTTTCAGACAGGCCTTGCTAGCAGCTTTCTTCCAGTCTCAGAGCTTTCACTTTGCATAATAATCCTTAGCTTTCTTGAAAGCACTGAACCTTTGTTGCCAGCTAGCACAAGTTACAGTAGTTAACACTACACTTAATTGTGTAATTAACTTACTGTGACTAAACTTCCAGCTGAAAGCTCTGTGAGTCACACAGACCCTGCTCCACAGGTCTTTCCTCCAATTTCAGTCAGATCAAAACAAGCATTAAGCAGGTTTGTTTTTAAAGCTCAACGTAACATCAACATAGAGCTACTCTCTCTAGCAGCTTCTCTAACAGCTTGTATATCCCTTCCGTGCTATTTCTGTAGCTCAGTGTGCAAGGACTGTTCTGTCACCAGCTTCCAAGCTGAATTTTTTGTTTACTTAATTTTTTGGGCCCATGTCTACAAAACAAGGGTCTTCTGCTCAAGAATGTTCAGAGTGCAAGTTTTTACCCAACAACCTTTATCCTCATAGTATCTTACTGTCGTTATCAGCAGTTCTCTCTTCCTTTGTAAGAGGAGATAAGCCCTTGCTCCCAACTCTGCCCTGCGTCACTTCCTCTGTTGCAGACACTCCTCTATGGCACCTTCCAGCCCTAATGAGCCAACTTGATTCACCCTCTGTGTGCTCAGCTCCTGAGTTAGTTATAGAGGCTTCACACTAGCCTTTACAGACATTTCTGCACATTAAAGCTAAAAAAAAAGTGGCTAGTGGTCCCTGCAGTGCTGATGTGTCACTCAGCCTCTACATGACAATAAACTCAGCTGTCTCCAGTGAGCACAACTAAAAAAGTACATCTTGCCTCAGCCACACAGAAATAAGTCTCAACAAGCAAAGAATTTGAGACCATTTAAACAAAGCTCTAGCTGTAAATTCTGTTTCCCTTCTGGAAAAATTACTGTCTATTACTGCCAAGACAGTACCTAGTCTTTCAGGTTATTAATTGTGTAATTTAATTAATTCTGTAATTCTGCTGAAGCAAGGACCAAGCTTTTTTTGCTTCCACCTACTTTCCCACCACTCCCCCTCCCCGAATTAGAATATGGCAACATTGAGTATTAGCAAAAACATACACCCCCCTTCATAGGTTCATGCCCCTAAACCTTTTTCCTTTAGTATTGAGTACAAAAGCAATTGCACCTGCTTTAATTATATCACCTTCTAGCAAAGTAATTTCAGGGAAGCAAGCAAAACCACAAGAAGCAAAGAAAGGAATTTTGGGGTTGCTGTATAACAGACTTATTAATGAACTATTTTGTTCATATAAGCCATATACATAACAGTTCATGGCTCTAATTTTGTCATCCAACCACCACAGTTCCCTTACTGGTCCTCAACAAAGGCATCAGAACTTCTGTCTCTGCTACCAATCACACATTCTTTGGAACCAGATCAGATTATTCAAGAAGATACAGAGCTTTTCCTTTGGTGTATTCCCACTTGCTAGCCATACCACTCTAGAAAGAGCCTTAGCAGATTTCTTTTTAGTCATCACATAGCAGACTTTGTCCAAGACAAACGTTATATACATGTAAATTTAATTTGAACAAAATTTTGTTCTGCTTTGCTTCCAAACATTATTAAATGTCCCATAGCATAGCTGCAGCATCTATCTTTCTCACACTTACAGTCTCTCAATTGCCAAGGCCTTTTTCTTTCTTTAGAGCTAGACATGCAACTTTGAATCTCTCAAAATTTACCAAGTACTCAGCCATAATTTTCATTGTGTTCCCTCAGAGAAAAATATTGTCTACATGCACTGAAGCCGTGAAATGTTTATATCAGACCAAAGGCTCATAATAATTCATTTTGACTTCCATTTAGGAAAATAAAGTATTAGACAACATCCATATGCTTGGTGATGCTGCCTACGGACTAGCAGCACACATGGACTGTTCACCAAAATCAACATCAATGTTTCTAACGTGTGTTTTAAGTCACATTTCCCTGCAAAACATACATCACCCAACAAAACCTATATACAGCCTGAGAACATTTGCCCTCAAAGCAGGACTRAATTTCTACCCAAAAATAACTCATGCTCCTTATTGATGTGAGCTAGGAAATAACTTAAGAAAACAGACAACCAGGAATATCTGAAAATACACATTCCCTGTGACCCAACTGATTATTCTTCCCTTAATTTTAATGCTACCAATAAGTAATGGTGACTACTTTTGACACTCCAATAAGTTGCATTTCTGCCCGTCTTTCTCCCCAGTTTAACATTCACCGAAGGAAGTTACGTGTTGAAAATAAAAAGTGACTAGATTTTTACCTTGAAATTGTACCAAAAAATGTTTTGAAAAATGTTCACCCAAAATGCAAGACATTTTACTATATAGTTAAATTATTTACAAATTTCTTCTACAGCAGTAAAAAACATGTTCACCATGAACAGAAATAGGATACAACTGTACTCTTCTGTTCTGAACCAAAATTAAACAAGAATGACAATCCCTTCTCCCTTGCCAAACATATATTCACGTGCAAGACTAATTTAAGAAAAAAATACCCCACAGACAAGTATTTTTCATAGTACAATTGCGATGACAAAACCCTAAGAAATAAGGGTGTTAATATATTGTTATATACGTTCTTCACCTGCAATACCAATGCTTACAAGTATTACAAGCTTAACACTCCTCTCAAATTGTTTCCATTTCACATAAGTATCATGTCTGGGGTGTTCTAACTAATGCTTTAGTCATTCTACCCTGTACAGTACTGATTGACCCCATAGCTTAGTATTTGTATGATATTGTATAAAACCCTTAGCTGTAGTTAAGTGCAATTATACCCAGAGTCTTCCATCAGTCTCCTTTGGTTCAGAGTCATGACAATTCTCTTTTATGCTCACTCTTAACTACCAAACCATGGGTAGGTGCAGGAGCTTAGCTTTTGCTCAGTTAGTTTTATCAGTTGAGATACATTGCTGAATCTCTTCTTCTAATTTACATAATTCATAAAGATGGGGATAAACAGGTCATTTGAGATCCAAGACTCTTCATCACAGACATCTTTAATTTATATATTTGTAACTTTTTAAAAAAACTTTTCTGCAGTCTTTCATTTTTCACATTTCACAGCTGGACTTTCTTCCTTTATTAATTTGAATGCTACCTTCCTGTCAAAAGCCAATCCAGGGGCCCAGAAATATCTATAGGCATGCCTGGGTTACAACATTTTACCTCTCTTGCCCTTAACACTCTCAAGTAAGATTCAGAGTACACAAACCAGAAACAATTACTTCTGAAAACAATATGAATATATAATACAAAATAATTCAGAGAGAATGAGACCAATGCAAGCTTTATTCTTTGTATTACTCTGTATTGCCTACGTTTGCATGAAAAAAAGTACTTTAGCCTACTATCTTAGCCTTCATGTCCTTTTTTGACTGCTTTCTTCAGCCAGATGAGCCTTCACTAACAACTCTGTGGTAAAACGTAACAGAGAAATAGAAACACACACGTTACCCCAATGTTTCAGGGTATAAGAGACTCATAATTGTCTTCTTTTACAGTCTATTTCTTTTGGAACACAGTTTGCTACAGGATGCTTATAAGCAAAGTCTAGAAGTATAGTAGTAACAATACTCTCATGTCCCTATTTTTGTTTATACAGTATTTTAAAATAAGGTGAATAGGAGAAGTATGACTTAAAGCTAAGTCTGAAAGTAGAGAAGTTAAAAGAAAAAAAAGGCTTATAAATCACAAAAATCCACCAAAATCTAAGACAGTCCCTTCTTTCCCTACCTTAAATGTTTGTCCCTAATGCACAAATCAATATCTACTACATGGATATTGATTTCTAGTCCACAAAAATTTGAAAATTCACAGCTGCTTCATAGGAATCAGCTATTAGGGCAGCTAATCACTCAAACTCTCCTTTTCCCTGCAGACATCCTCAGAGCACCAGCTCTGTCCCTATCAAGGCTAATACTTCAGTATTCCACAGACACTTTATGAAAGTTATATGACCAGATAAAAAATGAATAAGCAGAATTCCTTGGGATGAGGAAGTTTAAAGCTACAAACAGATAAAACTGACAGCTAAAACCATAATGTATTACCTATAAGTTATAGAAAGGAAAGATTATTATAGATAACGTAGATGTTCAAAAAAATTTGGTCAGCAGCATTAGCAGAAACTCAGAGAACAGTAATAAAGGAAAGAGACCCATTTTCCAATAACAAATTCATGAGGAAGACCTCACACTAAGAATGAGCAGAGTAAGAAAGACTGGCAAAGGGCACTATTCTAGTCTGGTTGCTTTGAAGAGTATAACAGCAAGGAAATGTTATTCCCGCGTAGTAACATGAACTGTCAGCGTGGAAACCAAATACAGTTGGGGTTTTTTATTTTCTAATTATTTGAATTCTTTTTAACTACAAAGCTAGCAGTCCAACCTYTAAAGAAGTCAGATGAAATTATTTTATGCAACTCTACACGAGCTTGTGGGATTTTGAGTATTCTCATTTATAATATGAGCACAGCAAAGTTTAAGTAATCTTAGTTCAGAGACTAATAACAAAGATATACCAGTAAGTTTTTACATAGTAAGGCTGGAGAATCCTCAATTAGTTTAGAGATTTCTTAATGAAGGAAATTCAACACACGAATCTGCTCACTGGGTCCTTATCTGCACCCATCTTAAAAGACTAAGCAATTCCCCCAGTTTATACATATAGTTTCTGAAATTTTAGATATTTAACAGGAGGCAGACTTTTTTGTTTATGTGAAGAATTGTGTTCCTGACCAAATCTTCAATTCCACTGTAATAATCAATAAAAAGTTATATTGTACATCCTGTAGCTCTAGCTTATCAGATTTTTAACAAAGTAGCAATACTTTATGCAGGTTTATAGGGTTTTTTGGGGGGAAAAGACCATGCAAGTTGGATCAAATGCTTTCAGCTTATACATAAAGATGTAGAAAGACTAACAAATATTCTTCTTGTGTTTGAGTAAGGCTAATTAAGTTGAAGAGTYACTATCCCAGCTAGAACCGTTCCTGCACCACACACCTTTATGATATTTAGACAGTGAGAACAATTATTTAAGTAACAGAAATTTGAGTCTGGAAAGTTCTAAAAGTTTGCCATAAATCTAGTAATAAAATAAATACTATTAGAGTCACATATTTTCCTCCACCCTTTACCTCCTTGGAAAGGAGCTGCTCACAATTACAGCCTCATTCTCAGACATTTGTTTAGGTCATATAAAAACAAGGAATGTGTTTTTCCTGAGCTAAATCTTTAATTAGAAGAAACATTTCATTTTCTTCATTGTCAAAGACATAAAAAATGATAGCAAGATGTATAATCAGAACATCCAGCTTTCCCATTAACAACACAACAGGGAGAAGAAGGTATTTACCATTTTTAYAAAGTACAAACTCAATGTTCTCTTCATCAGTCTTTCCCGTGTTTTTAACACCATCACCTCAGACATTTATGAATTACTCTATCATTTCATGATTGCTAAACTCAAGACCTCCAACCACCACACCACCCTGCAGTCCTCCTGTTTGCAAACGGTAGCTACCACAGGGCACCTCCCCTGGTTGGCTCACTCACTAGCTATGTCAGGAATTCATCTTCCACGCCATCCAGGAAGCTCCTACCTTGTCTCCTCTTCACTGTGGCATATTTCCAGCAGACCTAGTAAATTGAAGTCCCCTAGAAGAACAAGGGCCAGCCTCACCCCAGCAACCCCTCCAACGTAGAGGGAGCTTGCCCTTGATCCAGACACTTAAAGCCTATTGGTGCACTGAGGACCGTGAAAACTGGTTAGTTAAGAGTTGATGTGATTCCTTGCAGCTGAGAATAATTAGCTAACCTGCCCATTTTGGCACAGCTAGATAATATCTTACCTGAAGACACTAATTACTTTTACTATAGCTAACACAGCTGTTACCAGATTTTCTCTAGCTAGTGGGAACATAAGTACATTTTGCAAGGCTTTCTGCAAAGGATTTTAACAAACTCCTCAGTGGATAAACTGGGAGTGATTTGTCAGGGCTGGTGACATATTTTATGCCTTCTACACTGATATTTCCCACTGGATTTGATAAATCCAGGTTTAGTCAGAGGAATCAGAGAACTCCTCAAAGCAAGCACTATGTAGCTTAAGTTGAGAGTTTGAGAGGAGCCAGGCTGTCTTTGTGTCTGTTCAGAACAAGATTAGGTTTAGGCCTATGTAAATCACCTTAGGTACAAGGTTGCAGGACTTGTGACAGGAAGCTGTGCACTATGCTTACACACACCCCATTCTTTCCAAACAGGACTGTGTTAGTGAGGCCTTTGATATAAAGCTCATTTGTCAAAACCAAAACAAGAAGCCATTTCAGGCAGGTTTTGTGTCATTAACAATGCTCAATCTCTGATCAACACAACATGAACGTCTCTGTCTTTCCTTCCCTCAAAAGGAAAGTGTCTGCACAGCCAAATGAAGTGTGACTATAGCACGTGTGAGTGCATTTGCACTAATATTCATCTAGCAATGTACCCCTAGATATTGCTGAAGGGTTTTTTGCATAGAGCATCATCTCTAGGTCAGCTTGATAATTATTTTAGCTGCTAGTCAGGCTTGAGCTCTGTGGTCACAGCTGTGGGTATAGAAGTGGTTATAGCTGACAGGAGGCAGCACAGACATCAAGAGCTATGCCATACTGTTGTGATATGTTGTTACTTAGCTATAGCCTAAACAGTTTTACATGTGCTTGTCTCTGTGTCACAAAGCTTTTTAGCATGTCTCCAGTCTGTTTCTGAACCTTAATTAGGAATTAAACCTGAGATATCTTACAGCTGCTGAGATGTCCATGAAACTTTCCTTCTGGAGGCACAAATGCATCCCAGTCTCTCTCACTGCTGCTTCAACATTGTTGAAAATTCGGTGTTAAGATAGACTGTCAAAGCAACTGAAAGGAAAGTGCATATTATTTGTCTAATAGAGCTGCTGAATGTATTTATTAAGTAAAAATATAAACATATTCTAATGGGATTTTCTAGCTACAAAAACAACATGGGTATCATAATTCAGGGACCATATATATGGTATTATATCTAATCTGCTGGTAAATTTTTGTGATTACCATGTGAACTGGAAAGAGATTTTTTATTTGTTTTACTTATAATCAACTGTCAACTTCCTAAAGATAGCAGTAATCTTATCAAAAGTGAAACAACATATTTCAATTACCAAATTCATCTGGAGAAATTGTGGGGTAAAGAAGATTTAAAAAAAAAACCCAAACCACCAAAAAAAAACCACCCCCTCCAAATAAGCAAACAACCCCCCCTCCAAAAGAAACAACAAAAAAAAGCCAAAACACCAATGTTCTGATTTTCAAAAAGAAACATCCTTGAACTTTAATTTACACTAAACTCCAATGCAAAACATCAACCTTAAATTCTTGAAAAGGCAGAAAAGCTACAGAACTGGTCTATTTTAATTGCTACAAAACTTGTAAAGTGTCATGAAATTAACCTTTGTTGTGAGAAATAAAGTAGCAACTTGTGTGGAAGCAATGATTGGTATTTAAGGCACTGCAAAAGCAAACTCAAAATTATACTTTTACAAAGTACTGTTCAGACTCATACAAACACATGCTGATACACTGAAAATACTGTGATACTCATAATGACAAAGCACTCCAGAAATCTCCCCAAAAATATACTTATAGAGAGATTGGAAAATAAAGCAACTTGTAGCAAAAACCATACCAGGTACATTATAATAGAACAAACACAGAGCAGCTGGGAGGGAAAAGGGGGTTGGTAAATAGTTCCAAGACCCTGAGTGCGTTAATGGCCCTTGCAGCCTCACCTGGGGCTTCCTCTGCACCGGGACTCCATATAAACCCAGACTGGGCTCTCTTTTTACTTTTTTCCTGAACGACTGGGCTGTGGCTTGGGTGCTGTCCCTGGCTGACTGGATTGTGCCCTGCTGGTCCCCACGCGGCTGGTAAGGCTTGCTGCTCTCCCCTGCCCGCCCTGTTCTCTGAGGGGTGACTGGGGGGGTGAGGCTGCTGCCTGTGTTCAGTTTCCCTCCGAGCTCAGCTTGCTCTTCCTGAGGGAACAGCCCTGCTCTTGCTGCTCCCTTGCATTTAAACAGTATTTTAGACTGGTATTTCTAACTAAATGTACATGGGGTGCAGTATTTTGTGTGACTTTGACCCAGTATCTTAAGGTGCCATGAGCTATGTTGAAAAAGCAGTTGCTGCTTTTCACTAGCAGGTTATTTTGCTTGCATCAAGTGTGGAGGAAACAACAGAGGTGATGTTTCCTGATGCCAGCTCTCCATTGGGCAATCTAGCCTGCAAAAGGCAAGGCTTTACATATCTTGTGGAGGGAGTGCGAAAATATTTATCATGGACCAGAAAAGACAGTAATAGTTGCTATAAAGCTCAATGTAATTTATTGAGGATAAATTGTATAATAACTCCTTGTGGGCTATTAGGCATAAGAGAGGGTGCTAATGAGCAGACTGAAAAAGCAGTTTCTACCCTCCTTCTAAGAACTAACTTTTCTAGGATGACAAGGGCACAGGGACTCAATACTGCTTATATTTCCTTTGCAAGATATTAAAAGGTGTTCTTATGCTATTTAAAGCATTGAAGTTAAAATAGTCTTATCTGATATATATACTAGAGCTTATATCCACTAAAGGATAGGTTACAATAAAGAACTTTGATATATGTAACTCTTATCTAATTGCTTCTTAGGGAAAAGATGAAAAAACTGACAACTAACTTCAGTGCTCCAGCTTGGATCTCAGCTCTGTGGCTACTGTCTTCATTTCCACAGCTACTTATCAAGCCAATTTCTCTGTAAAAGGTATGCTACTGCAGAAACTTCAATTATTCTTCTGAATGTTGATAATAGTGGTAGGAGGGCTAAGGGTTTTTTTGCCCAGAAACTTTTTTTTCTGAGATATATATGTGTGCATTTCACATTAGAAATCAGACTAGTTCTTTGACCCCTTTGTTAAAGTTTAGAGGATRTTGTGCCTGTCCACCCTCACAGGTGGAGCAGGGGAACTGCAACAAGCTGTTGAACACTGACTGTAGAAGCTAATTTAATTTACATTAAAAATGCTTTTAATTGTGTACAAAGGAAACGTTTTAGAATAGAAATATGTAAAATGGATAATTTTTGTCAAATAGTGACAAATAGATAGTAGCTGATGCATTATTGTTCACAACTCTGCCTTCAAATAATGATTTCATATGAAGGTTACCAGGTTATGATGGCTTTTCCAAATGTTTGTTAAAAGAAAACAGTATCCATGTTTTTATATAGGGGTTTTTTTGTTTGTTTCAGTCTGGCTTTAGGTTGGCAAATTTGGTCTTGTAACCATTTTTAATTCTTACTTTAAGGCCTTAATAGGACCCTTCTCTTTACAGAAATGCAAAAATTAAAAGGCTATTGCAAGGCCTGGTTAAAGATGGTGTAAAGGAAGAGTGATAAATCAAGTATTATAATAAACTGTTTAATGATAAAGCCTACTTTGATGTGATGTTTTCTGGATGGACTAATTCTGAAAGTCCTAAGTCTTTCTACCTTGAGCCTGCAGCATCTCTCTGGTTTCCTTGCAGACTGCTGCACATGGGCATTTAGGAATTGCATAGCTTCTATCAGGCATATCCCTGCCTGGATTCTATTATCTCCTTTTCAGTTTGGTCAGGTATCACAACATGAATGTAGATTAAGATTTCAACGTTATTTCTCTGCCAAATGACACCTCACATATTTGCTTTTCAAAGTTTATATCAGCAAGATGTTATAATGTTTGATAACTTTTGAGGTGCTGACAGTAGCAACAACACTCTTTCTGTAACACCCTTCTCCCCCCAAGAACCTCTTTAACAGTTGTTTTTGCACTATTGTGATAGATGAAAATAGGTGTGTGTGCTCTCAGACAGGTACCAGATAAATCTGGGAGGGGTAAAGTGCATTAGGGGAGAGGCCCTGAGGCACGGCTGGGGTAGAAAAGTGCATAGGCTCAAAGTGGGGATTGACTGGTGAGCTGCAGCTCAGGCAGAGGATCAACAGCTGGGCAGGACTCTAAAGAACAGGATGAACCTGAGGGCACTTAGCTGGGGTTTACTGCAGCTCAGTCAGTTAATTGAAACAAAAGCCGGAAGCAAGGAGCTGCACTGGAAAGACAGTGGCTGGAAAAGACTTCTTTGTTAATACTTATTCCTAGCTACCTTCCACAGATCATGAAATGTTTTTCTGCTTAGCGAGTTAATTATCTTAGACTATACACAACTACAGTCCAGCCTTTCAGGTATTCAAAGACAGTAGGAATCTGAAGCCTGGCCTTCACAAAATCTGAGGCTGTGGTGTGTAGGGGATGTTACCTCAGTCTCCTGCAGTCACATGCTATGAATATCTGTTGTTCTGACGGCTATTTCATTTGACATGAACAAAAGGAATGAGACAAAATATCATGCACGTTAAATTGACCTGAAGAGCAAGACCTTATTTACTCAGGACATGTGTCTTGCTAAATATCTCTGTAAAGTACAACATCTTGTATTTAGCAATGCTAACTTGTAGTTTGGGGGTCTTTAGAGATGGTCGTTGTTCTTGTATAAAATCTACTGAGGTGTTTGTATTGGATATTCATAGGCTGCGGTTTAAGAATCTGGAGCTTTCCATTTGAATTTCCTTGTCTATGTGATATGTCATTCAGAATGCTATTTAAGCAACTTTGTTTGCAGGACTTTTTCTCCTTCTTTCAAAGACTAGGATATGTCTTATGCCTTAGAAATGGAAGGTAAAATAATAAGGTAATTATGTCCAAAACTGTTTTCTTAAGCTATTTTAAATAGAAAAATTAAACAACATAATTGCTTTGCATTCCTTGGCTTCCTTGCAATGATCTGTAGCAGTCAACAAAGCAACTTGAAGCGGAACAGGATTTTACTTTAGTGATGTACTTGTAGTGCAACCTTGCAGTAAGCTACTAAAAAAAAAATTGAAAACTGAAATGTAGAGAAGTTGCTATGCAGTTAATATTTTGCCACTTAAAGGGTGTAGATGTATACGTTGTATGGAAGTATTAGAGAATGTTCTGGGGTTTTTTTCCASTTTGGGGTGAACTCGATGGTCTTTTAGCAAAGGTGAAAATTTGTACTTTTACCATGAAACACAATATGGTAACATTTTAAGAAGGAAAAAGGGGTTTTCACTTTCATAGGCACAAAGCAAATATAGGAAAGAGCTTTGTGCTCTTACTTCCATGTGACAGCTGTATACGCAGGTGAAAAATAAGAGAATAGAGGGCATAGAAGTTAGTGCTTTGTGAATTGGATGCACTTGTGGTTGTGAAAAACTTTTGTTATTGCTTTGTGGAAAGACACTGTGCTCTATATTTCTCATGTTTTTTCTTCCTCTTAACAGTGCTAATTGCTATTTCAGCTGCTATGACCACTACTTGAACTGCAGTTGAAGAAAACTTTTTTGTAGATTCTGCTATAGGTCTAAAGAAAAACAGTTCTATAAARAAAGATGAAAAAATCCAAGTAGCTTGCAAGTTGTTCTAGTCCCTAAATGTGTATACTGATTTCTCATACATCACCTTGCTGACTGAATGTAAGGTCTATTGACATTTAGGACTGAAGTTTTTCACTTTAACTTCCTTAATTTTGTAGTATTTGTCTCATTCTGATTGTTAATGATGAATCATTCTTCTAATGCATTTGGAACTGGCAAGAAACAAGTTTAATGCAAATGTCTTCTGACACCTATTGCCTATTATATTAAGGGTATGTTGTGAAGGAAGAAGATGGTTCACTTTTTCCTTGGCATCAGTTGGAATCTGTAGTTTAGCAGTCTGTGACAAAGGATTGCCATCCACGCTGGCTGGGAGAGCACGTATGTATTGATTTGTCTTTTGGGTTTCTCTAGCAGATTCTTTTAGTCTGAGACATTTTGGAAGAGTATAATAGTCTACAAATAAAACTCCTCTAACAGTTTCATTTTCAGAATAAGACTAGCATAAGAAAACAGCTCCCCAATGAGTCCAAGTTTTTATTATTTGCTTACCTCAAAGATAGTCTTTTTTTCCTCCTAATATAGGATATATGCAACAAAATTTAACTTTGTAGATGTTTTGGTTTTCTAAAGCAATAAAACCCCTGGCCCATGGCACATACAAATTGCAAGTACAGCCTGAAAAATTAAGCTAAAAAATTTGGTTTCTAGAATTTATTCTGGGGCTAATATACTCAAATTCATATGAAATATTTGCAAAGCATTTATTTGGTGAGGAAGAATGGATGTGACTTTTGTCCCTGTTTAAATAGAAATGTCAATCCCATATAATGGCAGGATGTTACAGTTGTTATAGTAGCAGCTTGATCAATCTTCAATCTCAAGGCTTTACTTTGTATCTTGAATGGATACTTATCACTGCAAAATGTCACTGCTTTGTTCTGTACATGTTTAAATTACTGGACTGGAAGTAAATTTCTATAGGGCTACATTCTGTAGGATTCTGGAGATGTTTATTTAAAGTGTTTACATGCCCAGACTAAATAGAAACTTTTTTAAAGAAGTTTTTGAGACCTTTGCCAGTGATAACAGGGAGTGGATGATAGGGAATAGTCCAGAATAGCAAGCATAAGTCATGTTTATCATCTGGATTCTAAAGGAGAAGGAATAAGCTCTTTGAGGAGACATTTTCCTTCAGGAAGGACAATACCAATTGCCAAAAACTCCCATTCCTTTCTCTCCTACTTATAAAGAAAACCGTGCAATAAAGTGTCCTAGAACTATGCAACCATGCAACTAAACTGTCTCTTTTGTCTGGAATAACTAGTATATTTTATTGCCTGAAAAATTTGGGGTAAAGTAAATTTAGACATTTCTGAATCCATTATGATGTAGATAGCAGATCTCTTTTCTTCCTGAAATTCTATCATTTCCTTCCACAGAAGAATTATCAGAGACAGGTGTCCTTTATTCATATCATATGTATGATTTTTTTCAAGAAACAAAGGGAAAAGTGATTATTTCTGTAAGAAAAATTTGCCCTAGGAAAGATACTTATTTCTCCTATCATTTTCTGTACTTTCTTTCTTTCCCTCCAGTCTATCAGATTCTCATGATCTAGGTGTTGTTTACTTGGTATTTTGATTTACTCTGATACTCTGAAAAATCTCAAGATTCTGTTGAGAAGTACAATGCAATGGCAGCTTGATCAATCTTATTCGATTCCCTTAGTACTTAGTCTCTTGATTTGGAATATAGCTGTCCAGAAAATAATCTGGAGAGCAGAGAAGAGAGTAGGGTTGGTTTGGCGCATGTTTAAAGCTAAAAAAAAACCAAACAACCTAGCATCTTTTCCAGATGCATCACTCATTTAAAAACCTAAAAAAAATTAATCCCATATTTAGTTTTTGCAAGGTATACAGAACCAATTTCAGAAATCTGAGCAGGGCTCATGCTAATATGCTAAAAGAATTGTCTGTATTTAGTTCAGTTTTGCACTGAAGCAGAGCCATTCTGTCTCTGTTCTATAGTAACCTCTACTTTTTAGGGTCCAATATAGTAACACATGCCAAACAAAGTAGAGGCGGGGAGACAGTCAAACCACAATTCGATATATCAGGGAATACTATAGGGCATGAATATTTTCTTGGAACTTATTAACAAAATTCAATAAATTGCGTTGCTTTTTCCAGCAATGTCCTTCAAAGAAGATGTTTCTTGTTTGATTACTTTTCCTTTGCTGTTGGACATTGGTTTTCACTTTTTAAAGGGATACAGAGATTTAAACAAGTCTAATACTTGTTTCGAAAGGGATAACTCCATAATATTTAAGGAAAAATTAATTTTTCTGGCTCCAAATTTTGTTTGCAACAACAGGATGCAGTCTTACAAGTGACAGTTCCAACCACGAATAACAAACATAATTTAGATTACTGCATGACAGCACAACATACATCAATTGATAAATTGTTTAAGAAYGAGTAGAATCAGTCCAAGTGTTGAACTACCACATTCTGTTCTTTCTTCACCTCTAAGTTGGCAGAAGATTTTTTTCCCCATTTAGGACTTAGTGATGTAGAAAAATCGCATTAGCCAGACACCAGTTGCTTATTGCTGTATCCTGCCTGATTGATGGGGTTTATTTTACTATCATCAGATTAGATATGAAGAGAGATAAATTAAAGAGAGGCAGGGAAACTGTTGTTGTGGTGTCATCTGCCTACTAAAACTATCCTTAAGATATTAATGTGGTTAATGCATAGCAAGGTGCAACAGTAATTTAGTAATTACTTTTAAAAACCCTTGCTATTTCTTGGCTGTGAATTTGTAATGGGACTRTTGTGCCAACTCCCAGAGACAGATAAAAAACTTTTAAACAAGTTGATTAGCAGCTGGGAGATGGTACCTCCTAGAATAAACAGGTGAATGGGTTTCATTTAAGCAAGTGATTATCCAGAGCAACTATCATTCTGCAGGCTTTCAGGAGATTGCAACACGAAAGAATGTGAACTTTGCCTGGTGAGGGCTCATCAAACAACTCAGGAAAGGCTGTGAAGTATATCTACAGGCAGGTTCACCGAGCAGATAATCCARTTTACTTATTTTCTTCTTGCTTTGTACTACCCCATCATCCTGCTGAACTGCTTCTTGAGTTCATCTGTACCTCACTGTACTTGAGTTTCTCTGAGGATTTCCCATAGTGGAAGTGCTGTAACAACTGTCAGTGGCTTCAAAATACGCTACATGGGCTTGAAAAGGGCTCAGATGAGAGAGGAGTCAGTATTTTAATTCCTGACAACATTTTTTGTGTGCACTTTGAAAGTGACTTGCAATAGGACTTTGAGTTTTGGGAGTTCATTTGTTTGATAGTTGTTGATCTAAGAAATTATTAGAAATTGTCAGAGTAGTTGGGCATCATCACACTAAGATTAATGTGGGACATATTTTTGCATGGTAAAAGTAGTCTGAAATCCTGCATTTCTGAAATATACTCTATCTTTTTGCTGAATATTGGAATGTGCGAACATTCTCTCTCATTCCCTATTTCTCGGTGTTTGGAAGTTGTGCTAATATTGTAACTGGTGAATATAATTTGAGCTGTAGGAAAAAATAGCCTATTTTAAGACTAGGACTCTAGGAAGTGAATAATTTAAATAATAAAATATTAAGATATATTTTGCAGCCAGTGTAATAATGATCTAAAATTAAAGCATAGCCTTCTATTTACATGGAATTTAGGGAATATAGGAAGACATACTTTTAAGAAATGGATAATAGTGAATGCAGTTTGTGTGCAAAATTACAGCACACAGCTCTGTTCAAGTTAAATGTGGCTTTAATCAGTTTCACAGTGGTGGAAGTGTGATTCAAATTAGAGTTTATACATGGTGCGATTGCCTTGCAAGGAATATCCAGTCTATTCTGCAATCATGTAATGACAAGGGTTACAACCTCATCCATGCTTTGGACTTTTTGATATATTTTAAGACGTTTTTCACTCTGAGGTGATGTAGTAGATTTTAGTATGAGGAAAGGCATCGACTTGTTCCTGTTGCTAAGATGGAGAGATCTTTTTCTGCAGGAATTTTTTGCCCAGGTTGAGCCTTAAAGCATGTTTTTGCCTGACTTCCATTTTGTAACATATTTTATCTGCATTAGTAGTCAAGTCACTCAAATATAATAATGTAAAGAGAAAGGTGCAGTTTAAAGAATCTTAAGAAATGAAATATCACTAAATAAGCAGCTCAGTTGTGCAAATACTGTATTAATATTTCTTTATGGTATTTTTATTTTTCACAAAAAATTGCTGTACTAGAAAATAGTTGAATCCCTCTGTAAACAGTCTACTGTGTTTATTTGAGTTTATTTTTAATCTTAAAGGTTTTTAAAATAGTTTAATTAGTTTTTAAAATTTTTTAAACCTTTCATAGGACTGGGAAGAAGAGGGATGTTTAGTTTTCAGTCTGCAGACACATTTAGAATGAGGAATAAAGTCCAATCAGTATCGTTAAAGATATTAATTTTAATATTCAGTGCTGCTGCCAACAAAATCAAGGGCCAAAGTTCTTATGCATTAACCTAATCTTGCAGTATTTGAACTGTGAATAATTTATGCAATTTTCTGAATRCTGTTTGCTTGATGATTTTTCTAAATGCCAAAACCCACTTTTTTATTAGCATATATTGATCACCAGATTTTATAAAAAGGTAAAATTCATCATTCTATTCCACCAATGCACTTGTTTTCTTCCATTATTAGAATTTTCACTGGACTCCTTTTTAGCTCTAATCTTAAATGAAATTCAGAAAAGATACAGAGCAATCTTCACTTGGACAGTCACACATATTCAGAGAGAATTGCCAGTGTTTCTAGTGTGCCCTAGTCTAATCTGTAGTGCTTTCAATACATTCAACTGAAGATCCAAAGAACTTTACTCCTCTGTGTGTTCACATTTTAAGCAATCCTGAGGATTTTTCTCCTGCTTGCTCTGTTGCCCTGCTATTGGACATTGCTTTGGATGACAGTCTCATTATCTAAAGTTTGTTGCAGAATAAAAAAATCACACTCAGAGTTATGGTGGAAATACGCATCCAGGAGTACACTTTGTCCTAGTTAATAAGCAATTCCTAACGTAATGTGATAGGATAATATTGGTCAATTTACTGTAACCTGTACTCTTGAATCAGATTTGGTCTTAAGGGTCAGCTTTCTGTAGCAGTAAACTCTCCCAGCTCTTAGAATTAACTAGTATTACACAGCAAATATAATTAAAAACCCAGTGCAACTTTCAACTTTCAAACACTTCAAATAATTTTAATTATATGAAAGCTGGCATTTTTTCTTCTGCTGTCTCTTTTACTTCCTTTCCTATGATTTTGTATGTATTATGAATCAAAGAAAGAGGAARATGACGCCTTCATGCCATTGGAAGTTCTTTCCTGATTAGGAGTATCCCTGCACAGAAGATAACTAACCACTTTGCTACTTCTGTTGGTTTAATGCAAGCCAAGATATAAAGGGAAAACTAAAACAATCATAATTGTTTTGATAAAATAATTTAGAGATTTCTATCTTACTTTGAGTTCTAAATGTACACCTTACAATTCAGGGAGGGAATGGATATTTTTTCAGGCTCCTCTTTCTGACACAAATCTGACATTTTGCGGCTTTTTTTAGCAGAATGCTGCCAGTTTGGTTCATATCACATGTTCCTTCAATAGAGCTGGCTGAAAGACTGGTTTTGTTTGCTATAACAAGGTATTTGAAAAGGTCTTATCCATCTCATGGGTATTAATACAAGCTACTTATTTCTTTCTAGATGTTTTTATTAATGTTTCCTAACCAAGTACATCAAAGTAATTGTAACTTAAACTGCTGACTTGTAACTGTGGTCTTTTTTATTCTGGAATTTTTCCTTTTCTCAAACAAAAATATTTTTGCAGCAAAGTAAATCTCCTCTATCTGAAAACAGCTGTTTAAACTTGTGATTCTGAACATTTTATGTCTGTTTTGCTAGACTTCAGTTAAATGTGAAAAGCTTTTTTTTGAAATGAATGCACAGATATAAGTAGCACTTTTGATGTTAACTTTGTTCAAACTTGAAACTTTAAAGCCACTCTGTTTCTTCTGTTCCCTTTTCCTCCTATTATTATTTTTATAATGCTTTTTTCTCTTTACTGCATAAGAAAAATAAACAGACAACAGAACCTCTGTGTTCTGCTACTCATATGCTGAACACATACAGTCTTTATGCATTGCAACTGGGACATAAAATCCAGCTGGTGTTGATTTCAATAAGGAGACACTAATCAACCATCCTTCCTCTTTAATAAAATTGCACAGGAACACTCCTAATTGTATTGACGCTGAAGATGTCCCTGAAACAATGAAACTGCAATAAGATGGCAAAAATAGCTGTGCCTTTATGAACACGTATTTTAAATCCACAAACTTTTAGCAATTGCGAGTTCTTTGGCATTGTGTAGCATAGCCAGATTCATGAGGAAGAGACAGATGCGGTGATAATGAGCAGTTAGTTCCTAGATTCATTTTCACAAACACTACTATAATTTTTCTCTTGTGAAAATCATATCAACCTACAATGTTTTGTCTCTTGCTCTCCTTTGTTATATTGTAAGGTCATGACTTCAAAAACTCATACTAAATAAATTATGAGAARCAACACTGGAAAACAATAATGGAATTGCAGGATAGATGCTAAGTGGTCTTTTCACTACCTGACTCCAGAATCTGGTTTATGACAAGTTTGGGTATGGCATAAAAAGCAAGATTAGTACAAGGAAAATCATAAAAGTAGGSTGATGTTCTCAGCTCTCTTTTTAATGAGATGGATTAACAATTATCAGGGAGGGCATCAACTAATTTTGCAGCTGACGTTGAGATCTTTCCTCCAGTAATCTCTGATAGCAAACAGTCAATGCATAAACCATAAGTAAAGTGTGTCCTTGTAAATTCAGTTTGTTGTATTGTCTCCTCTCTTCGGGTCATCTGTTACTTCAGTTGTCATTATTTCCTCTTCCTTTTTCTACCTGTTTCCTTCTTCAGAATCCTCTCTAATGTCTATTTTTATATACATACTTCCCTAAGAATTCCTTTTTATCCACTCTAAGCTTGTGGATATGTGGAGTTTCTAGACTCCGTTTATTGCTGGCTGTGTTATTTCAGTCTTTTTCTATCAGCTGTGAATAAAGACAAGGGGCTTCCTCTACCCTATTTGCTGGCATATGGCATAGCCAGATTTTAGACTGCAAGAATGCAACCAGAAATGGCAACAACTGGCTGAAAGAAGAGGATATTTTTGCTCCAATTTTGGCAAGAGCAAGGATTTTTTTTACTTTTTTGCTTGTTGTTTCCTCAGTTCTGGATATATTTTTGCAGTTTCAATTTGAGTTTAAAAGCCCCAAATACCTATATGAGTTAACTCTTGAATTAATCTAGCTAGTTAGCTTTTGTTGTATTTTCACAGAACTGCAAAGCTCTTAGAAAATGCTTTCAATTCTTCTGTTAATTTGCATTTAATATAAGAAAGGGATGAGTAATTAACTTCCCAAATTTTCTTTGGACATGCTGAATCATCCTTTTGAACTAACAGTACATGCTTGCTATAAAGAAGATTATAAAGAATGTTAAAATCTGCTTTAAAAATACAATTTATATGCTACGAGATCTCTGAAATAAGCATGACTGACTGTGGGTGCACACTGAGAAACAGTATTTCTAAGGAGAAAAGAACTAATTAAATCCTCCAAAATGTCAGAAAAGATTTTTGTTTGAAAAGAACAAAGGCAGAAAGTGCTAGAAAATGAGCTGTTCATAGCTTAATTTATGGTTTTAAACCTAAAACTAATAACATAAAAAACCAAAGTCCTACTCATCTGAATAGATAACTTATATCATTGACACTGCAGCTAATGCTAAGAAATTTGTTCATTTGCATTTCATGTAGAGAAGCCAACCCTGCATTACTGAGGCATCTGTTTAAACAAAGGGTGATATCAGATTAAGGATAAAGCTAAAAGTGGAGTAATTTGCTTTATATGGCAGAGGTAAATAAATATCCCCCTGTACAGTGTGATTCCACCGTATGATTTCTGTCAACCTATGGCTGATTTAAACAGCTCCTGCAATCTTAATCTGTTTCTCGTCTCTCCCAGTTGCAGTTTGCTCTCTTTAGTTGTCCTAATCAGTCATTTTTAAGACCCTGCTCTAAAATAGGCAAGTTGAAAACGAAAAAATTAACCCTATACTTCTAGGGTTTTCCTTTTAACACAGAGATTGTGTATTTAAACTTGTAAGGAGGCCACACAAAYAGCTCAGCAGAATTAAAGGTGAGAAAGCAAGTTTTTAAGGGTGAAGAACAGTGATCCTACAAAATGCTTTTTGCAATCAGGAGTTATCCTAGGAATCACATAATTTACTTTGATTGTTTGTGTATATCTTAAATTTCAGCCAAGCAGCCTTTAATGGGGCAGTTTCACTGTTTTGTGTTTCCTCTCAGTTCTCACATTAATACAGGGGAAATGTATCCATGTGGAATGTGTTCTGGTATTATTTACAATAACTAATCCCAAGCATGCAATACTTCCAGCTAATGAGCAATATAGATTAAAGGCAGATGTTTGCTGTAACCATGAATTTGGCATTCATCTCATAGCAACGTGTTTAATCTGTGCTGTATGTTTACTTCTTGGTATGTTGGCTGCCAAGTGGTTGCAGTTCTCTTCTGTTATAGTTTAAACTTTTAAAAAGGCCCCATCTCAGAACTGTAAAATCATGGAATATCCCGGGCTGGAACACACCCCCAAGGATTGCTGAAGTCCAGCTTCTGGCTCTGCACAGGAGACCCCAAGAATCCCACCATGTACCTGAGAGGCTCGTCCAAAAGTTTTTGGAACTCTGTCAGGCTTGGTGCTGTGACCACTGCCCCGGGGAGCCTGTTCCAGTGCCCARCCCTCTAGGGAAATAACCTTTTACTAATATCCAAGCTAAACCTTCCCTGAAACCTTGTGCCCTTCAGACATACAGAAAAGGAAAACAGGTACTGTTGATCAGTGTTTCAAGCACTGAGAAGAGACCATGAGGAGGTCTGATATCYGGAAGGTGTTTGAGGTTGAAACTCAGCAGAAATGTGATTCTGCATAAACCTGTGGCACTTGTAAAACTGCAGGAGTGAGCTGGCAAGTTTAACTTCAGAACCAGTTGAGCTCTGCTGTTGCAACACTTTAATGATGTTGAGCACGTGTTACACTTCTACATCAAATGGAGAAGCAGGTGCGTGTTTCTCTACTTGGAATAAACAGGTCCTGGGGGAGATTGATTGATTTGTGTGGACAGGTCATTTTCATCTGACTGTGCATCAGATGCTTTGGTGCTATTATCTCCTCCCACAGCTTAGATCTAGTCAATGGTGGCTGCTTAGAAGTTGGATTATGTTGTGTTGTACCAGCACAAGATGGAGGGGATCCCCAAGCAAACAAGGTATCAGAAAGCACCAACTAAAGGTCCATATTGAGTGATATCTAAAAGAAAAATAGACCATAAAATTAGTAAGAATAAAACCAATGTGATCATTTTAAAAAAGTGACCAGCGACAAACTAAAGCAGAAATAAACAGCACTGGTTTCAGATAAACAATAAGCAAAACTAGGATATAAAATGAAAAAAAGGAAAAACAACTTAGGGTTATTGACACAACAGGAATTATTTGGAATTATTTTAAGTTGGAGACAGAAGCAGAGAGATAAATGATTAGAGAAAACTAGAAGAAAATACATTTTCATAGAAGCTAATTTTGTCTGATGATGGTGCACAGGATTGTATTATCCTAGTAGACATCCTTCAGCTTTATTAAGATAGAGAAGAGATGACAGTGAGATGGTAGGAGGGTTTTCAGGGGCATTGCTGCTTTGCGTTGCTAATATTGGCCATATACTAATCTAAGATTACTTGCCATATTGGTACTTTGGTTTTTCTTGAATATCAAAAGCTGAAAGACTCTGAAAAGAGGTCAAAGAAAGAGAAATATCACGCTGAATTATCTATTTTGTTTCTAAAGCTAAGACATGCTTTAGAAAAGTTGAGTGACAGACAGGAAAGGAGATTGATAGCAGATGAACATTTTATTGTTTTGATGTTTTCTTTAGGAACTTTATTCCTAGTTTTGTAAGTGAGGCTATCTTTTGCTTGGTGGAGCAAATATATTGTTTACTTGCTTATTGGCATGGGTGGGATGAGTTACCTAGGGGCAGGTATTGAAATGAGCAGTGAATGCCAGAGAGCCACTCCACCCACATGTGTGGGAGTGTGAAAGCATGTTTGTTACTCAGCTATGAGAATCAACTTCTGAGCTGATAGTGGGAAGCATTAACATCCAAAAATGATTTTACTTGCTATGTATTAACTAGCAAGAAGCAGTGTTTGGAGAAATACTTTCTCATTGCAGAAGGCTAATGACTGATTAGCCTAATTACTAATGCCATTATCAAAATCAGAGTTAAACAGTTTTTTTCTCCATTCATGTCCCGCACAAACCAGTCCCCATTGCTTTTGGTATGGCTGTAATATACTGCTCTGTTTTGCCCAGCAACAAGATGCACTGCCACAGTTCTGTGTACTGTTTGCTCTTTATTCAATGCATAAGCACCCATGACTTTTTTGAGAGTAATATAATAATAACATAAACCTTTACCAATTAGAACAGTTATTGCTTTCAAAGGGATGCTTAGACTCCACTCTGAGATATGCTGAATGTTAAATAGTCACTAGGGGGATGTAGGAATTCTGGATGGAGGTAGGGTTCATCTTGAACGAGTTTTTATCACAACATTAAAATGCTGCTTCATCAATAGCAATTTTTGAACTTTAGCTGAAAATATTGCACTCCATGTAATACGTACTTAAATGCACTCTCTGTGGCATTTCTTTTGAAAGCTCAGCTGGACTTTTTGCCTGAGCAGTTTCAGATTAGTTTTAAGCAATAGATCTTTCAAAGATAGTCTCACATATGGCCCAAATTCTGGGAAATGTTTACTCCTTTAACTTATCATTCTTTGTTTCAATGACAAGCATCTGAAGATCRTTGTCACGAGCAGAACTTGAACTAAAAGTCTAACCGTATCTGGTAAAGGGAAGACAGCTTTTAACCTTCACCTATGGCACATGGACAGTACTGACCAAGGGATTGCCTCGTCCATAACTAAAGACAGACATGTGGGACTGATAAAGGTAGGGACATGAAAGACCACAGTTTAGTTCTGCAAGAGTTGCAATTCCAAGGCAAACAAAACATTTACTTGAGAGGGGTCAACACAGTATCAGTCTTAGATGGATTTTTATGTATGTTTGTCTTCTCTGGATTGCACAAGTTCCTTGTACCGGTTACTCTATTTTATCGAATGCACAATTACCTTTTAGGCAAAAGCTGAATTTTACCTGCAATGTAAAAGTCCATTTACAAGCTGTTTACAAGCTCAGCTGCATTTCATTCTAAAACATAAAAAAAGAAGGATTGCTATTGAAGGACAAACCCAGGAATAATGATGTGAGATACCTACCAAGAAAATGGAAAGAAAGTATGGATTTGAAATATTTGGCAGAGAATAACAGAAAGCTCTCATCATCTGATAGCTATGGAAATGTGTGAATTTGTGTCTGGTGAAAGCAATTAAGACTTATGAATATGTTCATAAATCACRTGTATCAGTTACAAACTAATAATTCTATAGTTCGTTTCTCACTCCTGTAGTTCAAGATCAGTACCTAAGAAGCCTAGAGGAAAACATGGAGGTTAATTCAAATATCTGAACAAGCCTGTTCCAAGTCTCTATTTGCAGATGCTAGCTCAGGTGGTTGCTTTGGATGAAAAGGTGGGGTGTTCTGTTGTCATTGCTTGAAGGAACCTGTTTATGGTGGGAAGTCTATACCAGAATCTGGCAATCAGCAATCCCAAACTCCAAAGTGATGCTTCCTCGTGTTGTTTTACCTCAAAAAGTGGATTCATTGTCTGAAATGTACTGAGGAYTCTTAAATTGCACAGCCACTAGAAGTGAATAATGGCACTATCTGCTTTCTAGACAGACACATTTGAGGACAGAGAGCATACATAAAAATATTTACAGTGGTAAACTTCTGTGAATAACTTGTTTTTTATGAAAAATAAGTAAGCAAGAGATGTCATGATTTTGCTAGTATTTATGACCAACAATGGAGACCAGTGGTTTTAAAAATGATGGTACAGCTGACTACAGGGGAAGCAGGTTCGGTTCTGCAGCACACAAATAATGTTGATMATTCATTACACTCCAAACTGTCAGCTACAATGTAGTTCTAATTAGATATTTATTCTTTCTCCTACATATCACAAATATGTGGTGTATTTATTTCTTTTTGCAGTGCTAGGTTCTTTGTTTCAATATTCATCCCATGCTGCCTTCAGCTTTCATATCCTTCCGCTAGCCTTTTGACAGTATTAGCAAATTTCTTCTCTTGTAACTTTTCAGTTATACATGAAAATTAATCCAAGAGTTTTAACATGCRTATTAAATGCATGCAGCACTTCTATTGACCATTACCAAGAAGGTGATTTGTATCTAATGTGAATAAGTAAAACTCATCCTTCATGTGCATCTACATTCAATCTTGAATAAAGTAGAATGAAGTATTACAAAAGAAGCAGAGGAAAAGAAAAAGGAAAGTTTGGACAATGACACATGTATATAAAATATTGATTTGGTCTTGATTAAAAGCCTTAAATAATTCTTATATTTTGTGAGGCCTTGCACTAGGCTATTTTACTAAACACAGAAAATTTCACTTTCCAATTTACCTGTTCATAGATGCTGTAGTGTTTATGTCAAGGGCTTAGAGATTATTCCAGATCTCCTTCCTAACATTTCATCAATCAGAASCCCTGAAAGCAAAGGCTTTCTATTTTGAGGTTTTACTCTTGTACAAGTATTTTATTAATATATTGCTACCTTCGAAGTCCACAGGAAAAATCCTTGTGAGTTCCATGGGAGCTAACTTGAAAATTTGCTTTGGTTTACACACCCTTGAGTAAATTTTTGTTGCAATTTTTTTCAAATAATATAGATAGATTTAAAAACTTATATCTGTGTGTAGTGTAGATGACAGAGTAATGGCTTCTTCTTTCTGTCRTAAGCTAATGGCTTTTAGGCCTTCTTATTGTTCTAGGTTTTTGTCATAGAGTAAGCAACTTAGACTATTTCAAATAATTTCAGAAGTGGATGTTCTGCCACACTTCAGGAAAAAAACCCAAAATAAGCATTTTGTACTCTTGTTCTCTGCAAAGAATATTACATGTTAGTCTTTAGTTTTTAATGAAAATTTTCTATTGCTTCTTTCTTTTCTCAGGACTTTAGAATCAAGTGCCTGAAGYCTCTTTGTTCATCTTGGCTTTATTGATGGGAGTTTATAATCAGCATTAGTCTCTGAGAAATTCTACACGGAATATTGCTTTTCTATTTTGGAAATATTTTCTAAGCGTAGCTACAATACTTTTAATGCCACATATTCCCAGAAAAAGCTTCAGGGATACAGAGTCTGACACTTTTCAGGATGAAAACACTACTAGCTATTGTATAAAGCACCTTCCCTATGTATCTTGTGATTACATAACAATCACCAGCTCAGGTTTGCAATGAGCAACAGTAAATCAGTCACCACCAGCTGCACTTGAGCATAGTCAGTAGCTTGTTTTTCTCATCCATCTACTACTATTTTCCTCAGGCCCTGCACGGACTCTAAGAACTCAATGGTTAAGATACCTGGATAAAATTTAGTAACCTATGACACCTACCAAATCAAAGTAATGTAACAGTTCTTTCTGCGCTTTAATTTTTAAAATGATGGGAAAAAACCTGAGTAACAGCATAACAAGCAGAAAAAACTATCAAATATCCAGCAAGAACCTTTTAATAAATGGGAACATAAGAAAACACAAGAAATATTGTGATTTTGAATTAATAACCCTTCACATCCTTGGAACATGACTGYGTTCCCAGCTAATAAAGCTCAAATAGATATCTACTCATGTTTTTTCTCTTTCCTGTCTCTATATCACATCTTCTGATGTAKATGAGCATCTGCCATAAAACCTCTCCAAAAAGAGTTTTTGTTTGTCAAATCAAAGTGAAAATTCAGGTAATATGATGTTATATAGTTGCCTTTGAGAGACCAGCCTCTGCTCTGATGATCTGACCAACAGTAACCCTGTTATGTGGTTGGTCAAGTTCATAGATAAGGCAAACAGCTGTCAGGCTACTCAGGTCCTTCTGGCCTTTGCCATCTGTGATGCATAAAATGATCATGCTGCTAATGATGTCCTTCCCTTGACTGAAATACAGAGGCTGTTGTTGTTGTTATAGTCTCCTAAGTTCATTGAGATCACTGTGRGGTTCTGATATTTGTTTACAATGTGGCAATTTATTGTCCTCTGGCAAAGTAAGGAAAACTTAAATGAAGATTTACATTGTACCACCATAACAATTAAAAGAGCTAGAAGTTAAATATTAAATTGGAACYAACTTCCCTGGCATTGTTTCTTTATAAGAACAGGGCTTGCTTTGGTTTTTTGTTTAATGTCCTTGCAGRGTAATGCTTTTGGTCTATGTGATGGGTGAGGCAGTCCTCAGAAAGGTGGTGAAATTTCTCAGGTTTTGTAATTGGTGCAATCCTTTAATTTTTGTTTTTTCTAGTACTGTTTTCTGATAAATCAGTCTAAATTATTAATATTTTTTTCTTTGATATAGACTTAGCTCCAGGTCTAAATGAATTCTGAATCTGTTGCTTTTCCTTTTCCTCTATTGTCTCCACCCGGTCATCACCATCTGCTTACATGACTGACATTAACCTCATCAGAACAATCAAACCAGACCGTTCACGTAGCAGCCAGGCGCAAGCATGAAGCTAGAGAGGGACCTTTTATAAGGGCATGTAGTGACAGGACAAGCGGGAATGGCTTCAAACTGAAAGAGGGCAGGTGCTGATTAGATACTAGAAGGAAATTGTTTACTGCGAGGGTTGCGAGACACTGAAATAGACTGCCCAGAGAAATTGTGGATGCTGCATCCCCGGAAGTGTTCAAGGCCAGTCTGAATGCAGCTTTGAGCAACTTGGCTTAGTGAAAGGTCTGTGCTYATGGCAGGGGATTGGAACTGGATGATCTTTAAGGTCCTTTCCAACCCAAACTCTTCTATGTGTTTCTGAAAGATTTTTTTACTCTGAATATCCTCTCTTCATTTCTTGTGTGCCTGGTTCTTTGCTCCACTTCTCTGCAACACCCAAGTATGAGAGTCCTGATAACAACTCTGAATTTGGGGTAATGAATGTGCCCRCTTAGATTCTGAGGGATCCAGACTATAGAGGAAGTCAAGATTTTATTCTTTTTGCTCCCAGTCTTTTGCTTTATGGATCACACCAATTGAAAATTAAGAGGAACAGCTATTAATGGTAGAGTTCAAATATTTTTTGCTCTGCTTTTCCTCTGGAATAATGTCCTCATTCCATCCTGACGTTGCCACCGTTGATGGGGAAAAAAATTGACCACAGAAGAAAGATATCACATTTTCTGCTCTTTCCTTCAAGYACTATGCATCAAATTTAAGTTGAAAATAGGTTTCCTCTACATTCCTTTTACTTAAGCATTGCAATACAGATTATGTCAAAAATATATCACAGAAGAAATGGAAAGCTTCCTATGTACTGAGTATTTTTTCTGGTATTATAAAATGTCTCTTTTTAAGTAAAAAATTTTGCATGCAGAAGGRGTTTTGAAAAATGTCCTTTCCTGASTAATGTATTCTATACATATAATTTTATTGCATTTAAAATGGTATAACGTTATTTTGGACAAAATCTACCCTGACTTCATCAAGCATGCTTGACTTCAGAAACACCGGGTAAGTAAAAAAAAAAAAAAAAAAACAAAAAACCACTCCTGCATAATATTTTATTCTTAGCTTCCTCTGAAGAATCTGCTATGGTACCAGCAAAGAATTTTCAAGTGCTCTTAATTTTACTTGCTTTCTGCATCACCTATGAAAAGCTCATAACATGTATTTCAATAGCAAAAATATTTTCTCTTTGTCTAGACTGTGCTCTGCTTTGTGGATGACAGCYAGGCTTGTCTAATCAAAATAAAACTGGTACACTTACTGAACAAGTCTGAGTACTTGTTTATGATATGAAACAAAGACTAACTTTAGATGTATGTTGTGGAATGCCACATAGGTAAAGATGCTTCCTGACAATGAAATGAACTGTAGTTTTGCCTAAGGAAGCAGTACATGAACTGCCTTGTTGGTTTAAAAACCAGCCTCACAAACATGAAAAGTAAGTAATTGATGTCTAAATGTTTTATCACAATTCGAGTTTCAAACTTGTGCTAGACTAGTTTGTATCTGTTTCTTTGAGAAACTACTTAAAAATAATGTTCCTGATAGCAGTTTACTTTTAAGTCAATGATTTCATACAATTCATAGATTATCTCTTTTGCCATCTTCCCTGTCACTATTTTTGACAGGGACAAATGGCTGAGGAGATGCGTGCAATGCGGTTGTCAGCTCCAACAAGATGTTGCAGAAAGGTGTGTGGGAATAGCTGTCAGTAAYGACCACAGTCAAAAAAAAGAGTTTATTTCTGTTGATCAGGCATGGCTTATCTGTGAATGAAATGTGTTTTGCTCAGATTCATTAAATTTTCCTTTCACTGTCTTAATGTTGCAGTAAAGACAGGTTTAGTAGGGGTGTTTTTTGATTGTTTCAGGGTTTTTCCCCCAACATAAAATGTTAAAGATTTAATACATGAATGCTGAAAACAATTCCTGGCTCTGATGCTATTTAGAATATGATGTTCTTACAATTTCCCCAAGTGGTTTCCATTCTTCCTTCCTTCTCATTTCATTTTCTATTTATCTTTTGGAATTTAGCTTGTTAGTTTCCTAGGAAAGTTTACAAATAACTCTGAAACCATGTGTCCCAGTTTGAGACAAAATTAGGAGGAAGACTAGGGGAGTCTCCTCTGCAAATGGTAGGGTTTGAAAACTCCCTCTCCCCACCTCAGGACTKTCTCAGAGGAAAGTGAAAAAAAAGCTGTTTATTTAGCAAGCAGGGTGCTCGTAGGCACCAGGGAAARTAAAAAAAATGAATAAYGTTAGATAATAAAACTCTTRTGGTGGAGAAAACCCGGGCAGAATTCAGAGTCCTTTCATGTAGATGTGGCTCTGCTCTCTCTCTCTCCGGAGCTAGGGTGCAGAGTGGGCCCCCCCAGACAGTGAGGTAGGCCTCTCGGTGATGGTGTTCTGGACCGGAGGTCAGCTAAACAGTTCCAGAGGAATAAGAAAAAAACCCCACAGTCCCAGGAAAAAAAAACACCTTTATTTTTCAGCTAGCAGGCTAGCCAAAAAGCAAAGAAGTTTTAACTCTCTGTCTCTCTCCTGAGAAACACACAGAGCCGAGAGCTGTCTAGAAAAAGTAAAGTGCTCTCTCTGCTGCAGCAGCAGCAACTGTTTGTGCAGGCGCGGGTGTGAGTGTCTCTGAAGAAGCTGTGCTGAAGAATTCACCTGGCAGCTTAAAGGCATCGGATTTCATGTCTGGCATAGAGCGGGTGATAGGGGATACAGCATCATAAAGTCACCCCAAGATACCATGTAAAAAGTTAGCATTTGTTTACTTCAATTGACAGAATCAGCTGATGGGAAATTTTGGAAGTTTTGTAATGATGTTTAGAGCAGACAAACTACTAATTTGCTTGGGTTTCGTGTACCTATTTTGGAGTTTGATTGGTTTTGGTTTTTATTTTAGTCATGAATGGAAAAGGCAGCCACACTAATTAAATTTTTACATAATTCATATCTATGTATGTAATTATCTAGGGCTTACTGATTTAAAAAGCTGCCTGCTCTTGACTTCTACCCTTCATGGATTTTTTTCTATCACAATTTTTCCACTCTGGACTCTAAATTGCCACCCTGAACTGTTTTCCATCTTGCCTTTGAAACAAGAAGAATATACCTGCTGGAGACAAAACACCATGGCTTCGATTTCAGTGACATGTGTTGTTCTGCTCTCTAAATGGCCATTCTTGAGGTTTGTCTATTGATTAATTTAAAATGAGAGGCATCTTTCATGTGCTGTAAAAAAAATCAGTCCAAGGAAGGACAGATGAGTTTCCTGCCTTTCCATAGCCACTACATGACCTCTTACTGGCAGTATCATGGAAGAAGGCCACGAGGAATAAAAGAAATACAGCAGACATGAAACCTTTGCCTTTCTGCAGGAAAYATTTAGTCCCTAACTTGCACTTACCATGACTGTCATAAAAATATATTGATCTACACTGGTGTTTCTAAAGCACATTTTAATTGGGATTGCATATGATAGACATCTGCGAAGTCAAAACGATGTTGTGCATCTGTATCCTACCAAAATTCTTCATTGCAGATTTAACCAAGACCTGTGCAAGTGTATCTCTCTTTTCCTCAAAAGATGCTTCCTTGAGGAATATAGAGTTACTAAATTGCGTTCTTCACTTTCTCAACTGCTGTCTACTCTTCATACTTTCCCCCCCCTCCGGCCTCCCTTTTCTTCCGTTCCCCAGACTTCGCTCGGCCGGCGGCGGGATGCCGAGGGARCCAGGGCTCCCGGGCGCGGCGGCGGGAGGCAGGGGGAGCCCGGGAGCAGCGGCGGCGGCCCGGCCTGGCGGCAGCGAGCCCGGCAGCAGGCGGGGTCCGCGCCCGCCCGCCCGTGCTGACGTCAGGAAACTTTCTGGGAGGCTGTGGCCGGAGCGAGCGGCGGGAGCGGCGGCGGGACGGGCTCCTCCATCCCCCGGCAGGTACGCGGCGCTCCGCTCCCAGCGGCCAGAGCAGCCCGTGCCCCGCCGTGCCGAGGGGCGGCTGGCGGGCGGCAGGGAGGGATGGAGGGGGGGTCTGAGCGCCTGTTGATCGGCGCGGCGGCAGCGCTGCCCCGGGCTCTGCCGCCCGCCGCTGCCGTCGGCGGAGAACTTGGCAGCGGGCGGGCTGCGCTCGGCGTGACGAGCGCGGTTCGTTCCGGGGCTGKCGGCGGTGCGGCTGCTCGGTCCCGCAGGTCTCGCCTCACCTGGGTGGCCGTGGCCGCTCCCGCGGGGTCCGCGCTCCCCGCGCCGGGGACGGCGGCGGCGGCTGCTCCCCAGCTTGGCACCCGCACGGACCCGGGGGTCTCAGACACCCCGTCAGGGCTTTTTGAATTTCGAGTAGCTGCGAATAATGAGATGCCTTTCATTCTGRGTTGGTTTTTTTTTTCCCCGTAGTAAGTACAGTAAAGGCATTATCCGAGAGGAGGTTTTGTTTTCCTTGTGAGGCTTCGCCGTGGCACCCGGCGGTGCTGGGCGGCAGCCGAGCTCGCCGCTGGGGCCGGTGAACGCTCAGTTGTTGTACAAGGGAGGATCTTCGGCTCGTAACCAAACCCAAACCACCAAGTTAATTTTAACTCCGCGTGTGTCGGGAGGGTGGAGTGCTGGAGGAGTTTGCTGGATCATCATGCGAATAGAGAAATCTGAGCAAGGACTGCAGCAGATGCTGGCTTGAGGTCGGGGAGAGAGATTCAGGGAGTTSTCAGTTTGAGGRGGGTCTAAAAGTTGTATGATAACTAGAGGAACGTGTTAAAAGTGTGTTGCTCATTTAGTTGCTCCGTCCTTGTCATTTATTGGAGGGCACCGAGAGTCAATCAAAGGCCCGTAAAGGTTAATTGTATTCTTCATATAAAAGGAATTGGCCCCCTTCCCAAGAAYTAGATTTCTGGGGTCTTTTTTGAACTTAAGACACTCATTAGATTTCTAATTTAAATACCATGCGACTTTTTAACTTTTTCRGTTTCTACAGTTCCATTGCCATTGCAAGTTTATAAAAAGTCATCTTTATGGTAAGAAACAGTTATCCTAACTAGAAAGATGTTTAAAAACCCTTAATGAACTGGAAAACATGACATACATAAAAGTGATTATGAAGGTGCTTTGAATGTGTGTAGATTCATATAAAATGTTTTAGCAATATATTTGGTTTATTCAGTATAAATACGAATAAGCATCTATATTTATGAATTATATGAATATTGATGAACATTTCCTGTTAGAAGTGGTTTTCTGTGATTTTGTTCCCCTGTATGTTAGACTAACATATAACTTGAGTTGTACCTTTCAGTTGTTGTAGTGATAGGCAGTATTTCGGGCCCACTTATGGTGTTAATCAAAATAATACAAAATAATTCACCAGAAAGGGAAAATTTATCTTTTTGAAGGTCAAGCTTCTATTTTTATGGCAATTTCAAAATAAACAGTAAATTATGCCTCGTAGTTGTAGATTTACTTGGCTGATTTGTCCATGCTGAGGTAGTAGTATGTCAGGTACAACTTCAAATATTTGGAGATTATCCACATGAATTTAGAAACAACAAAACAGTGGGGAAATAATTTCATTATTATTAGCCATGCACTTTTCTGGGGGCACATTTTAAGTGTATGAATGTGCTAGTGGTTATAGATCTCATTAAAGGCATATAATTACATGAATGGCTTGAATGAAGAGGGTGATTTAGCGATTAAAATCCTAGACATTATGGCACAGTGTTGAAGGATGCAAGGGAGAACTTCAGTTTGTGCTTTCAACAGAGCTACAGTGGCAGGAATATCAGTGAAAAGAGACTGGAAATAAGCAGAAACAAGTACAAATCTGATTGCCTGGGAAGTTAGGATGACGTGATCAAGCTGGCTTTGGGTGTGTCTAGTGAGCGATGAGTACAGAAATTAAAATCATTGCAACAGTGAACTATGATACGATGTTCTGTGTAAAGCATTTTAAATGTCATGGGAAAACACAAACCTGCTACTGCAGGACCGGAAAGGAGGAAGATGTAGTTAACAGGAATGAACAATGAGAGTGGTTGTTACACAAACTAATGGTTGGTACTGCCTCCTTAGTCTTTGGAGGCAACTTTGTAATCTTTTTGAGGGTTTTTTTAGAGTTCAAAGATTGTGCATCTACTGTTCTGCAAAATGCTCACCTGATGTGCCATTTCAGAATTTCCTTTACAAGCTCATTAAAATACGCTAGTCTATTGCCYGTAGACATGGTTACATTTTGTGGTTCAATAGCAGTGTGTCTGCTTGTCTTCATACAATGTTTGTAAACATTACTGGATGCTCTAAAAGTTGTAATCAAGAGACTCACATGAAGCTCTTGAGAGGTCAAATACAATAAACTGGAAGTTGTATTACAATTATAGAATTAGTTTTTCTCTTGAGATAATCCCTCAAGAATGTATTGCTTGAACATGTCATAAGAAAATAATTAGAACTRCCAGCTGAATTAATTAAAGGAGAACTTCAGCGTGAACTGGGGGACTAACATAGCTTGAAAGAGAACTGAGAGAAGCTACCTTACCATTAAATTGTGGTCATACCTAGTATGACTCTTGGCATGATTCTAATTCGGTCGTTTATTCAAGAGAACAAGTAGAGCACTGAGAGCTGAAAAGTCTACCAGATTCTGTTCAAAAAAATTGCAGGTCCCTTAGAATTTTCAGTTATCATCAATGGTGGTATGCATGGCAGAGGATGAATGTCTGTGCTGCAGGTAAATCAGCTCTTCAGACAGAGCAAAAAGTCATCAGTTCATGACTTAATAGAGTAGTTGCATAAGAATATGCTAATTGGGTACAAATAAACATTTTCCCCATTGCCTTCCTTGCCTTACTGTAATCTGATTTTTGAAAGGATAAACTCCTTGAGATAATCAGGTTGTATTCCAGAAAAGAACAAACAATGCTGCCCCTGTTAGAACAGACAGTGCCTCTGCATAGCTACCTAACAATGTTCTCTTTGGTTCTCTTACCTTCAATATGTAACTTTTCATGCGGATGTATCTGTCAATATCTTTGTTCCAATGGAAGTAATTTCCTTCCTAGAATCTCCTGAATCCCTGAGATCAAAATGTTGGCTTTGTTCATGCAGGTAGTTTGGCTACCCCATTGCCAGTGCTTCTCTGAACATGCCCTGTGACTTAATGCCTAACATCAAGCTGTGCTGTGGATTTGCTGTTGTGGGATGGCCAGCTATTACCACTGAATGTGTAGCCTTAATCTGGGTTTACGCTCATGGCCTGTGGTGGTGAGGGGCAGGAGGAAAAAAGTAGGAKGTTTACTCAATTATTTGTCATTTTGTGGTCTATCCTCAAGGCACAGACCTGTGACCAAGCAGCAGTGGCAGAATGCAGTAGTACCATTACTACTGAGTTACTTCCCACTCTTTCAGTCTCAGATACACAAGTGTGGACCTTGTCTGTGCCACTCTCTTTGCCCAGGGTCACTGAAAGGGCTTTGGGGAATGGTCATTAGTAGTGCTTAAATCTTAAAAATGCTTTTTCTTAAGCATTTTAATGCACTTAAAATGCTTTTTTTTTAATATAGGCTGCAGCCCCACCCCATCTAATAAGCAGATAGTCCTCTGAAATGGTCCCTTTTGACATGTGGTTTCAAAACATGTTTGTTACATTAAGCTGAACATCAAGAGTTGGAAGTCGTGTTACCACGGATTTTATCTGGGATTCCAATAGAGCATTTATCCAGCTTGGAATCACATCATGAATTCCCAGGAAAGAATTTACACTTTCATTCCTCCTTTCCTCTGCCAGTTTAAGCAGATGTTGTTATCACCAAGCTAAGAGGGTGCRCTGAATCAAAATATGATCGTTTTGTCAGGCTGAAATGGCTTAATTTTCCGATGTGTAGTAACATATTAGGCAAAGACAGAGAGAATGTAGAATTTTGTAGCTGAAGGAAACAAACATATCTGTAGTACAGAAAACACCTGGGTTTCTGATGGCCATCTAAGTAGTTTTCACTGAAGCAAGAAACAACTCGGGCTTTAACACCTACGGTTTCACACAGGCTGCTTGATAATTCGGCAAAAAATACTGGAAAGCCCCTTAGATTAAGACACTGGATTTCTTCTGCAATACTTTTTTCCGTTGAAGGGCAGCCATTGAGAAATTCTGTTTGTTATTTTAATTCCAGAGTCTGACACATTCCTCTTATTTGTATATAACCAGTCAGTTAGTACTGCATTTATTCTATGTTACACTCTAAATTTGCATATTCTGGTTTTATTCTGAGAATTGAGCTGGGTTTTCTCCATTTTTATCTCACTTGCAGTTATAAAGATTCAGCAACATCTGTGCAGCCAAATGTTTTTCTTTGTATTCTGTCAGCAATACCTGATCGACACCATTGCCTTGCATGAGTGTGCACAAGTGTAACTTGGTAAACGATTCTCTTAATAATCCACTGGTTGGAGACTGCAGCTGGCTCAGTTGCTAGAATTAAGGTGTTGGTTTGCTGATCACCAGAAATTACAACTGTAATCTGTGGAAATTCTTTAGATATTCTGGTTATTCCTGTGCTGTAGAGATATCCTGACCAATGCAAGTAAATAACACTTATATGTTGAAAAGTATGTGACTTCTAAGGCAAATCTTTCAGCATTCAAAAGTGTCTGATGGCTGTTTCTAGCTTACTTTATTGCTTTAGTGGACAGGGGTATGTGGGTACTCCAGTACTTGGGAATAGATATGGATACAGGAGCCTAATCTCCAAGGTGCTTCAGTCTTCTCATAATTCCTAAAATAACTGAAAATGAATATAAATGAAAATAAATGAAAGCTGTAAAACTGCATGCAAATTCCTACTTATTATTTTAGATAGAACAAAATAGTTTTTTGAGGACTGTTGAATTTTCTGGAACATTTTAAGATCTTTAATGGGATTTTTTTTTTTTTAATTATTTCTCTGCTCTCTCCCTCTTGCTAGTTTAATGGGGAAAATTCTGACCAAAAGCAAAATGCAACAGTACCATGGTGTGCTAAGCAGAATCCTGACTAGTACCTCTTCTGGCATTTAATATTCTATTATGTTTCCATTTTTGTTCTTTTAAATGCAGGTTTTAGAGTTCCTTCTAGGCAGAATGGGACATTAAGAACTTAAACTTTGTGCTTAAGCTTTCCAAGTGATCTGCTCTAAATCTATATATCTCTTAAAGGTTTTTTCAGAGTTCTCATCAGTCTATGCAAAATCAAACTGTTTCCACTAGACAAAAGGCTGGGATGAGATTGCTGCTGCCGTGGGGAAAGATGTCTGGAAGGGAGGGTGGTTGCCCATTCTCACCTCAGTCTTGCAACTCTCCTTGTGGCAAGGGGGCCCTTGGGAGAGTTGGTTTCTTCCCAGCTGCAGACTGTGCCATCTCAGCTTTGGCAAGTAGCTGTTGTGCTAGTGCTGGCAATTTATATCTGCTGCCCAGTGTAGTAATTGTTTTTCCTATGCATAAAGGTATTCTGGATATTAATGAATATATTTTCTCTTTTGTCAGATTAAGAGCTTTTATTTTAGGTGTTTTGTGTTTGTGTGTACATCTTTTAAAGAAGGTGTCTCTTGAAACAGCAGCATTATTTTTCTTAATCTGTTGTGAAATCTTCTGGAACATATAATTGAAGTGAGGTAATGAGTCTAGATAAAGGACTGTGTTCCCAATAAAATAGATTATTTTTCCTGCAGTCACATCTCAAAATGTTGTTTGGAACAGCAATCATCTTTGCATGCCAGTTACATTAGGAATTGTTTAAAAAAGTTTTTTGTGTCCTCAAACCTATTTTTTTTAACATTTGTCCAGACCATCTTTCTGAATGCCTTGCTGTGCAGATATGTGGTGTTTCTAATGCTTTCTTCCTACATGCTGTGTTGGCAGCTGTATGCATTCAGAGATCATGAGTCAGGTTCCCTAACAGAAAAAAAAAAAAATCATAAAAGTAATGAGATTTAAAATAATATAGGCTCTGTCTTTTTTAACATTCAGTATTGTTTTCCTTCTTTAAAGCTTTTTCTTTACACAGGTATGTAGAACTGAATTTTATTTTATATTGAAAACAGATTTTTTTTTAACACAAGCTCAAAATTTTAGGACTTAGGTCCTCAAGAATAAGTCTCTTGTGAGACTGGCCCTACAGCTGAAGCACTTCTCTTTTGTCTGCTTCCCAATTGATAAAGTGATAGAACCATMGTTTCCAAAGCAGTGGACACTTGGGATGAAAGCTAAATGGTGTTTTCATGTTGCAGGATATCGTATGCACAAGTCATATCTGTTTTAGAGTAACTGTAGTTAAGATTCATGTGTGGAAACTTGTTAAAACAAAGCAAAAAGTGAGAGGTGAAGTGTATATGGTAAATGACTCTTTAACTGGGACAGAAAATAGCAGCAGAGGACTGATGATGTAGCCAGCAGAAAGTTTGAGACATTAACCCCCACCATGGTGCCCCTTAATCTGTTTCACATGTGTAAGCTTTAAAGCAGAGCCTACTGTGGATTTGTAAACACAAAGGTCTTTAATGTCTGAGATTAGGACAATCTTTTTCTTGATTCAAGCAGCCTAAGAATTGCATTAGTAATTTTTAAAGTTATGTGTTGCATTAATATTCAATTTATCACATTGTGCAAATGGGCTTAGGATGGAAGAAATACTTTTCCAACAAATTGTGCAGCTGGAGCTGTTACTAATTCTCTAATCTTCCTGTGCCATATAGTAATTGCACTTAATTGTTTGCTTTTGCTGTGTTATGGTGCRAAATACAGTATGCCAACACTGCTGATCAGCTATGTCAGTGTGTATAATGCTAATACTCTTGAAAGAGAGAATTTTCAGATTTCACCTGACTGGATGAAATGGCTCATATGTAACTACCAATGCAGCAGGTTATAGATCATCTTGTAATGAAAGTGTGTAGTTGATTTTTCCCAGTGATAGGTTGGTTTAGTCTTTGCACATGTTTTTGTGCAGTGTATTGGACTGGTAAGATAAAAGACAACATATGAATGGGGCTGGGCCAATGCCTGTGACTGGGAAAGTGACATGTAAAGTAACATTTTATTACACAACCACTTAAAACTGTTAGTACGTTTGCAGTTAAAATGCTCATTAAATTGCTTGCAGTCCTTATACTTCAGAGGAGCTCTCCAAACCTCAGTCTACTTTTTATTCTTTTAAAAAACATATTAAGTTTCTTTGGAGACAAAAAGAACTCACCTAGAAGCATTCCAACTTGTAAAAATGATTCTCCATCTCCCCTCCCATCCCATTCTGTGATGGGTGCTCTGTTTCTGGTTTAGCCCCCACAGGTTTGAAATTGTACTTAAGAAACCAGCCAGGCCGGGAGAGGGCACTTGGGAACCTCATATTTCCGGTTGTAGTTCTCTCAAGGAGTATTGCTTCTGCACTGAAAGACAGCAGAATCTGCAAGCTGTGCTTTAACCTGGCTGTACTGACTTGCAATCTCGTGTTTGTCACAAGGATTCTGTCATTAACAGCAAATGTGACAACCTAGAAGAGCATATGAGCCATTTATTGTTTTTTCTTTCAAAATTAAATACATCTCCCAGAGGTCTTGGTTTCAATCCCCGTGTTTTATGGCTGAGGATATTGAATGTAGCTATTAAGCTGCTAGACTGGTTTTGTATTAGTAATTTTCTCAGATATGAAGAGTAATTCCTGAATCCAAATTATTAGCTGGCATTTCAGCCATGCAGTACAGAATGATGTGCTTGCATTGCTAATACCCACAACTGTCAGTACAGCTACATTGGCTGTGCTGACAGTGGCTCTTTTTTCACTAGTTTTGACTGGGATGGCATGAGACAGCTGGTGGCTACGGACATGGCAAACCTGCCAGCGTGGAAAGCTCACACAGCAAGCAGAGCCTACATAGGTGTTGTAGTGATCTGTCAGGAAACTGAAGTGCAGTTGACAGCACTGTTGATTATTGCTCTTAGAAACAAGCTGGTGTTCTCTTGGCTTTTGTACTGATTGGCAAGGGAAAAATGATTTTACTGCACAAGTGACAGTGCTGCTGCAAGGAAGGAGGATTTCTGTGTCACAGTGGGCAAGGATAGTGTGCCATGCTTCTGAAGAACTGCTGTAATGCCCAGTGTTCTGTGTTGTGTTTACTCTGCAGTCTTGCATAAGAGTGGAAATCCTGGTCATTATCCACAGCAGTAGATGCAAAATTGTCACACTGCTTAGATTTTCTATTCTGCTGTTGGGTTTTCTGGAGGAAAAGGAGAGGATGTGGCTAGTTAGCAGTAATATGATGTCATGGCGCCATGCTTCATGTGGTTATGCGTTTAAAATAGGTAATTAAGATTATTCTACATGAGCATTTGAGATGGCAAGCATAGCATGGCCACACTAATACACATACTTAACTTGTTCCCAGTATAACTGATAACTTTCAATCTTCTGTCTTCAAAATGTAGAATTTGCACCATGAGTTCTAAACCCAGCCTCAGATTCAGAAAAGACTGACATGCTGAAGTGAACAATTTGCAGTCTTAAAGTTTTGTTTGTCCCAAGCTTGAACCCAATAGGTTAAAGGATATCCTAAGAGCAATTGTTATTTTGTTGAGCTATAATGCGTTTGCAAAATATCCTCCTTTGTATCAATTTTACTCTCGTATTTGTCTGTTTTGTTTACTTTTTAAGGCTCAGATATCATAAATCAATGATGTAGTCTTTACTTTTAGATCTTCAAAGAAAGAAATGTAATTTCTATAAAAATAGATGCAACATCATTTATTTGCATGTTTTATTCGAAGCCAGATAAGAAAATGATGTAGAGCTAATACGAGTGGGAGGTGGTATTGTGTGGGTAAAATGAATAACTTTCAAGGGCTCACAGATGAGGCTTTTGATGAAGTGCAACATGTATAACCTAGAGTTAGCCAAGGTGATAATTTAAAATGGTGTAGAAAGCTTCTTCCTCTGGAGGCTCTCTGACAACAGACTTCTTGGGGAGGAGACTCTGTGTGTTTCATATACTTCATGTATCCAGATATCTTTGGTGGCCACTGATTCACTGATACGTTTAAGGAATTCCTCATTTGTGATAGTTGTCTTGAATCTTCGTTCCAAACCCCACTCTGGGAGGAAGCTGGGGTGCTTCAAACTGAAGTGCAATATAAGACTGAATAATCATTGTCTAAGCTCTTGACATCCAGAATTCAGAGTCAAGTTATGTTTTGATGACTTAAGGATATTGCACTGTATTATGTAGCATTTTTCTTACCATTCCTGGAGGATATCCTGAGTTATTATAATTTAATGACTTATGAAGAATTCCTAAATAAGATTTTCTCCTCCTTCCCATTTTGGAGTTGCATTTCCTCTGGAGCATTGTTAGGCTTGATTATGATCTAGGAAATTTTTGAGTAATGAGTCAGAAAAATAAGCAAAAGCTGAGGAATGGAAAAGATTTTTGGTTTAGATGAGTTTAAATCCTTTTAGCTCTAAACTAGAGGTATAGTTTCCATCTTCTGCATGCACACCTTTTCCTTCCTTTTTCCTTGTTCCTTTCCTTCTCCTGCCCTTGCATCCTCAAAACACTCTATGAACCTTTTATGAGAACGGTTCTGTTGCGCCTCACTCAGACAACTTTATGGGATATGGCGTACCTGTGGGATATATGTGCTTCTTTAAAAGGGCCCGAAGGGAAGGCTTTCAACTGTAACAAATCTGTCATATAAAAGATGGAAAACAGTAAATATGATTATAGTTGTAAACACTAATGATTCCACCGCAGTGCCTTATGTACTTCTTACTCAGAAAATTATCTGTGTTGTGACTCTGTGCTTTTCAGTTTGGGATTTCAAGTTTTTTGACGTTGTAACTGAGCCGTGATAAAAAAGTATGAAGAAATGGACCATAAAATAGATGTTTAGTGAAAGATAAGTAAAAGCATACTTAATAGGATTAGTGGAATATATTTGAGAAGTGTTGGGTTGCTGGCATACCCATGACTACTTAACCACTGAAATAATCTGTTGCTATTTAATCCAAATCAATTCCATTTGCTAGGTCGTCTGGAAGTTACTTTTCTGAATAAGTTACTTAGTTGCTTAGTCAAATGGCAGGGGCAAAAAAAAAAGTCAAACTACTGAAGAAATATGCCTTGACAGTAAAGAACATAATAAAATGCTAAAGATCTCAGTTCTGAAAGAAATAAGTGGTTGGCTGGAAATAATTGCTTGAATATTTTGAATTCATTATGGTGAATTTTGCCAGATGCTCTTGAAGAATATTTATATATTTTATTTGCTGTGGTGTTTCTTGTGCTAGCTGCAAGGCATGTGTATTTCTGGGTAATTTGATCCTGTTTGTTTATGGTCTAAATACTTCTTTTCCCCCCAGACAGCATTATTCAATTGCCTATTATTTCAGCTGCTTTTTGGAAGATGTGATACAAATATAAGTCCCTGGAAGTGTTTGTGTAAGGTAGAATCAAGTGTATTTCTTCTTAGCTGACAAACTTTCTTGAATTGTGACATATCTTGACAGGTTTCTGAAATTTGTGTTTCACTATATAGCTAGGAACATTTTACAAGGTAAGATCTGTAAAGAGATGTTGCAGCTCAAATGCATTTGTAACATGTCTGGAGAAATCAACTTATTAACTGTACTCTGAGCCTCTGACACTGTGGGGGGATGAAGGGTAGGGAGAGTGCTGTCTGCTCTGTTCTTTCTTGTCACTTACCTGGAAGTGTGTCAATTATTTGAGTCTGCCCTCGCATGTGGATATTAGGAAAATCTGTACGTATACATGGCAAAGTACTGGCTAGTGCAAGAGCTGGCATATGAAAAACTCCATTGTGAATGACTGGGATTATATGGCTATCAGTTCTGTTTTGTATGGATGTAGGAATCTTGCTCGTGTCTGTGCTCTGAGTTCTCAGGGTGTACCTGGGTTAGATGCTCACACTGTAGTTCTGTAAGTCATTTCAGACAGAAATGATGCCACTGGTGGTTGGAGCCTTTCCCTATATGTTGCCACCCTTTTCCTGTCTAGTACACCTTTCAGTGGGTACTGGCTCAGGTATTTTTGGTATGGCATTGGGAACCGGATCAAGTATGACGAAGAAGTGGGAGGAATAAGTTTATTTATATGTGTTCAGTCTGACTGTGGAGCAACAGATCAAGATGCAATAGAGTTGCTTTTCCAAGCAGATTTAAAAACTAGGTATTGGTTTGATACACACAAGTTTTTTCAACAGCTCATCACTGTTCTGACCAGAACAGATTTATCCTAATGAACATAGTCTCTATCTACTTTTATGCCCTTCAAGGCACAGCCACTTTAATAAGTGAGGATGAACAGTGCTGTAGTGTGGAAAACCAGAAAGCTTGTTGTTGCTATATCCAGTTTGTTTAGCTTTGTCGTAAATTCTGATTCTTATGTGTGTATATTAGGGAGGTTTGTTTTGTTTTCCTGCTGAGCTCTATCAGAAAAAAAACCACAAACAAACACAAAGCAAACAGAAAAGCTTTTTTGTCTTAGTTCTTATGTCTCTTTAAAGTGAAGAATGTATTGACTTTTGAATGCACCAGAGCTCAGCTTATCTATTAATAACAGAAAAGAAACAGAAATTGCAGGAAACAGTGTGGTAGCTCTGGCTTGTCCAGTGACTGTTGTCTCCCACTTACCCCCAATTAAAATATGCTATTGCTAAAGATAGAATTTTGACTTTGAATCTCCACTTTTGTAAGGTTTATCATAGCATAGAACAACATGCCAGAACTTAATTGTCTTTTGGCAGATCTTTTTACGGTTGATGGCGTTGCTGGTGCTTGAATAGAGAAGGATTCAGGTGCTCAAGGGACTGATCTTTGAAAAGAAGGTAGCCCATTTAAACTGGTTTTTTTCAAACTAGTCTCTAGTGGAATTGGGCTGCAGGAGAGTAGTCTTATTTTTTCTTTTGCTTCTCTCCCTGGCAATGATTTTGAAACTGTTGGCATGCTSCAATAAAATTTTCATGTGTTTCACAAAATCTGATGAACGGCTAGAAAAGAAATTGACCTCAGTGTCCCTGTAGGAGACATGCAGCTGACTGGAAGATGATGTGGTAGAAACAGTGAAGTCTTGCTCATCACCTAAGTCTGCTGATTTTTACTGACAGTTACCTGCAATAAAACCTCTGATGAATAGATTTTTTTCTTGGTACTAAAAATTTATCCATTAAGCCCTGTCATAATGGATGAAACCTTTCCAGCACTTTATTTTGGAGTGGCCTTACAGGTGCACAACAGTGAATTTCAATGTTGTTCTTTATCATGTTCACGCAATTCAGTCTATCTCTATAATTTCTTTTGTATTTCACATTTTATCACATTCTGTTGTCTTGAAATGTTTGTTTTAGCCCTCTTCAGTCTGCTTTTTTCAGTAGACAATCTTCTACTCAGTTGAGCTTCAGCAGAATTGGCATGATACATCCAATACATGTACAGTATGTATAAATTTCCTTTTTGCCTACATCTCTTCAGTGTTCCAGATTTTTTGAGAGTGGGCTATCAATCAAATAGCTTACTTGTTTTTCTGTTGGAATTCTCAGTTTGCTCTTGATGACCTCTGCATTCTATATGCTCCCAGGATCTGCAGTCAATTTTTATTGTTAAAACTACCCTCAGAAATCTGGAGAGCTTTAAAACTGGATAGTTAGGTTGTGTTCAGATGTGATTTCAATATTCTTTGTTCAGCAGTGTTCTAAATGACCCTTTCCTGTACCTGCACAAGATCCAGGCTTGACAGGAGTTTTTTASTATTTATTTTTGAGGGATTTTATGGTTTGGTATGATTTTGTGCTCTCAATAAATGAAAACAAAAGCTAAGGGAGAAAATCTCATGTGTTGTCTCTGTTCTTCCCTTGCAAGCAGCTCTGTAGTAATGTCTGTCTAGAGGCTTTGAAGGTTATTACATGAAAGAATTTTAGGATCTTGTCTTTCACTGGGTTGCTTCATCAACTGTGTCTGTTTCATATGTACCTTTTCTATACAGTAATTCTGTTGCTTTTTGTTTGATGCTTGTTAATTTTGTCTGTGCCTGGAGGGATTTCTTTTTTCTCCTATGATTAATTTTAATTGGATAAAATTTTAAAACATTAAATTTTGCTTTCATATGTTCTTTTCAGTTACCTGTTTCAGCTGCTGACTTTTTTTTCTTTTTATATTCTCCATTATTACCTTTATATCTCTATTTCTCCAGCACATTTTTAACCTGGCAAATGCAGGACTTGGTCATGGATTCTTGCTATTTTGTTTGCTGATTTCTACAGCTCAATGTCACTCTAGTGTTTTCCTTCTTGCATTGAAACTGAATGTGTATGTCCTTCTGCATCTCCCAGTTCATTTACAGAATTTAGTGATGACTTAATTGATGAAAGCAAGAATTGGAASTCTGAAGGAATGTCTCCACATTTGGTCATTCTGCCTGATCCCTACCTGTGATTGCTCAGGAGAAAACAAGGAAACCAGCACTGGCTTGAGGATGCAATTTCCATTTCTACAATGTTTCATAAATACTCTTTTCCTCTGACCATTTTGTAATTCTTCACATACTTGGATTTCCAAACTGGTTTTTATGGTATGATGTAGATCATAGGTGATAAAGACGTACCAAAACCTCCTGGGTTTAAGTGTGAGCTGGTGTTCTCTGGATGAAAAGATGAGTCCTGTTCAAAATTATTTTCCTTTTATTTGCTGCATTGCAATGATGTCATGTAATGGGATATTTTTAGCCTTTTGTGGTTTTTTGATACTTAATATGTTTCACAAAGGAGGGTCTTCCTATTATTGTTCTTTTCTGTGATGAGAAATACAAATGTCCTGAAAAAAACGCTGTATAATTTTAGCTGAAATACACTGCTGGTCTAAAGACCAAGTAGGACTCTAAGATGTGAAGCAATGATATCTCAAGTTTCAGCAAGTCCTTTGCAGATTTATGTTAACCATTAGGGCCAATATGCTTAAAGTACGTCTTTTTCTGTTTTTCCAGTTCAAGGAGGAAACAACCATTCAAGTAAAAAACCCCCATAAATCTGTGCTATCACTTCTGTCATAGCAACAATCATAGTTGTGGGAGGGATTTTGTTTGGTTGTTTGGTTTGATTTAGTTTGTTTGTTTTATATCCAGTATGAGTGAACGCAATATGTTTATCCTGATGTCCTCGACTTTGAAATAATAGTATCATCATCAGTGCGGTGTCCTGCTTCTTTTCCAGTCCTAAAATGCACATTAAATATGGTGATATCTGTGAAAGGATAATATATGGGATTGTATAGAGCTCTCAACCGAAAATGTATTGAATATGATGGAAGATTTTCTTGTGATGAAACAAGATTTTAAAGACAGCCCCTAGTTTAAACTGCGCAAGTGAACAAAGTAGATGTTTTGATGAGGCAAACTGGGAAATTTGTGGTGGAGAAGTAAAGGTTTTTCCTTTAAGCTTCATGCACCTACATCTGTTTAGTCCATTGGTTACGTTGTTGACACAACTTGAATTTATATTTATTGCTTGAAAACAGAAAATATTTTTATGCCTCTCTGCATATTATATCCTACATGAGCACACAATTCAGTATTTGGGTTCTAGGTAACTTTTATCAGTGTGACTAGCTGAGTTGTATATTACTGTAAAAAAATTATGTAAAATGTCTATTCTTACTTACATTTCATTATTTCAACTTGATATTGACTTGATAACCTAGATCCTGGTTACTTTAAAAAATAATTTGTTAGTTAAAGCAAGTAGTCTGTTTTACTTTTCATGTTTGTAAGCTTTAATAAAAAGCATTCAGTCCCCAAAAAGAAGATGAGTTGGTTTTTATAAATCCAGAATACGCAGTTCTATTCTATATAACGCAGGTTCTTCCATGCTAGATAGCAAGTATGTCATTGTGTTCAGTGACAATAATGAATAGGCTAATATACTACTTGAGGTGTTTGTGATTCATTTAAGGAGCTGCTTTTGTTAAGATAAATCTGAGTAGTTTGTGGTTTTGTAAAGGTGGACGGCTGTGTATGTGGTGTGTCTTAATGAAGTTCTGGATTTGTAAAGCAGTAAAGCCAATATAATCTTGTTTTGTTGTCTCTTTTGGTTTTTTACTGCTTCTTGAATTGGTTGTTGGAGTTACACTATACAAAAGTCTTCTGCTGAAATTAATATCTTTAAGTTCCTGCAAGATTTTTCAATAGTGCATGTGGTGCTTTTTTTGTGCTTCTTTTTGGTTCCGTTTGTTGAACCCTAACACTCAGTGCAGCAGTATCACATGGATACTGATGGCTTAATAGGAGTAAAGAAGTGTGGAAATATAACAATGCATATAATGACAACTTTTGTGACTCTATGAGGAGTCTTCTAAATTGAGAAAAAATGTACAGTCCTATTCTTGAGGTTATGAACTTGCACACTAAAGAGTGCAGACACATCTGAACACAGCAGCTTCCGGTTTAAGCAAACCAGATGAGAAGCAGCTCCATTCCAGAAATACTGTGTGTATACCTCCAGAGACATGCTATCATGCTTTAATACACTCTTAAGACAATTCAGGAGTGGGAGGGTGTTTGAGACGGGGTCATAAACAGTCTGAAGTTTTCAGAGGTCGTGTGGGTTTCATGGCGTCAGTCCTGAATGGGATGTTGAAATGCAAGCCATGAAAATCTCYGGTTTCCATGTTGTGCCTGTATATTGCTGCCTCTCTGCTTATTCCATGTATATTTCTGTATTTCTTGGTGCAATGTCTGGTTGTCTCTACATCAGTTGTTAGTACATGAGCATGGTCAGAGTCTCTTCACAGCTTCTTGACAGAAACTATTGCTAGAGTTTTATTAGACTTTCTAACGCTTGTGTCGTAAGATATTTGACATGTCATAAGACATCTTGAGTAACTTAGTCATAAGTAATTTGGAGAAACATGTTGAGAGAGGCCTTTAGGTACATTTTCATATTAGCTAGTAGGTTGTAGTTTTCATGAGGAAAAAGGGTTATGCCCATATGTTAGGCTGAGGAAATCTGTGGCTTGATGTAAAAGTTCTATCTGCATGGCCTGATTTGCTTTGGGCTGCCTCTGTGTGAGGAGTAGCCTAAGAATTTAACGTGGGTTCTCTATGGGGTGGCCTTTTTTTTTTAAAGGTCTGTGTACACGTGTATGCCAGCATGCTCACAGACATAAACAGAAAGGGTTTATCTTGCATATGATAGGAAGACATAGGAAAACAAGTTATCCTTGAAAACGTGTTGCCCTCTCCAGAGCCTGAAATGGAACTTAACCAGTCAAATATCATTCTGGAGAATGTGATTCCCACCCCATTTTTCTTATTTGATAGTGGTCAAGGTGCTAAGAAGCTTTTTGCTGATGTTAGGAATACCTGCCTTTAGCTCTTGACTGTGATTTGAGGAAGTGCTGACTCTCGTACCTGAAATCAAGGGCAGCTTGCTTTGATCATAAAGTACTCCACATTTTATAGCTCTTTAGGAAATAACACCTGAGGGCTTGCATGTTTCCTTGACAGGTTGTTTCTGTAGTTTCCGACAGGTTTTACCGCACCTGCAGCAAATCAGTTCGAATGTAGCTGAGTTTAAGCCTCTCACTAGAGTAGACAGCAAAATGTTTGATCATTTCAGATTGGGACTCCCAGTTCTGTTATGTTGAATAGCCACACTGACTAAATGTAAAATGAGGACAGCACTAGTTTTGAAATTGAGATTTGAAATACATTTAAGTTTCTGGACCATAGAGTACTCTGGTGAGAGCTGCCAGAGAGCTTTCTCTTGTGAGCATCCTTTGGCTTCAGGCTGCACTTTGAGGAGTTTGTGGTAAATAATGCACCAGGCTTTGCAAAGGACCATCAGACGAGATGCTCATTTGGTAAACTGCATCTGTTTCGTGTACTGAACAAGGCAATGGCCTACAGGAAGTGTATCACTGCATAATCATATACTGTCATTATTGCTACATGTAAAGGAATTCCAATTAAGAGCATATAGACAGCATTTTGCCATTTTACAGCAGAGGACTTCAGATTCAGTTGCCAGAAATACTTAAAGTCCCTTTCTCCTCCTGTGATGTGCTGGTGGCCTTTTTGTGATAGGAATTTTCAACTGAAGGATCCCCTTCCTTTTATGTCTTCTACTCTTTTAAGAAGAGGCAAGTTCACTATCTTATGGGAGAATTCGTTCTGTCTTGCTGTTGGGCACTTATCTCATATTTGATCAACAACATAGCTTCTGCCAGAGGGAGTATTGGTAAATACAGGATGTGTAAGAACTTTGCAGAAGCTGATCATGCTTGGAATACTTCATATGTTCTTGTTCATAATTTGTTATTGTTAGTATAGTTGAAGGAGTTGACACTCATAATTCCTATTGGAAAGCTAGGGTTTTGCCCTTATGGGGTTTGACAGCAAACATTTTTGCAGAATCATTGCTTTTGGATCATCTGTTTCTTGTTCAGTGTCCATGACTAATTAGCTCATCAAAAAGTCACTGAGCTAATATCTTATAGAGAAACCTGTGATGTCAGATTTGATCCCCTAATTGCTCTTATAATTGGCATTTATTGGAGCTCTCTCACAAGTCAGGGCAACAGACCTCGTTTGTTTTGGTTAGAATGTTGTAAAAACAATTGAACTGGCAGCTGATCACAGTTTTCTATTCAGTAAGCAATTTTGGAAGACTGGGGGCTAGACAGTTGTCTGATTTGCCTAGGTTGTAAAAGTTAAATGTAAAGAGAGATGAATTTTCAGCATATGGCTCTGTGTTAGCAATTACATGCGTTAGTGGTTTAGCTGGTGTATTGTGTCTGCTTTATRAATGTTTATATTGCAGCTTTCTGCTAATAGATATTGATGACAGGCAGTGTTATGGAGGCAGAGAGCACAGTGTATGACAATGATGATTAGTTATGGCCCAGTAAAAATCTAGCTACATGTGTTTGGTAGCATATCCAGTTCTAACCCATGCTCATAGAAACACCAGCTATTTTGTTGTTCCTTAATTTAACACAAGGTCCTTGTCAACTGGGATGTAAATGTTAAACTTTTTATATTGAGCATATTCAGGTTTTAGAACTCTTTAAGCATAAGTGAGCCTGGGAATAAAATTCTGCTGATACTTACATAAAACTTGTCTTATTAATTCTGAAATAATTTGGAATGTTTTCCGATTGCCTAAGTACGTGTATAAAGGAAATATGCAGTCTCTTTGTCTTTCGAGAACTACAGAGAGCTCTCTGGTGAAAGGCAGCTTTGAAATGTCACACTTGTCAAGAAAAAATAATTCATTTACCATTGTCCATAAAAATTGGTGGAAAAATTGTACAGTTATGACCAGTCTCTGGATCTAATGTCTCAAAAGTGTGAAGAACATGAGTTTGAATTAAGGTATGAGGGGTATTTTGACACCAAAATATTTAACTTTTGCCATATGGCCTCTCTCAAATTCTGTACTTCTTTCTCATTTTCACATCAGCTCTGAACAGCATGGTGTTTGTGAAATCATCTCTTCAAGCTGCAGACACAAAAAAGAGCTTGTTTTCAAGTCTTTGCCAGTTAGAGACAGTCTGCTGGAATTATTTGTATTAAATTTTTGTTATTGTAACAATGAATGTCTAATGTCAATTAAAAGAATAAATACAATATTTCTGCTGGCATTTGTCAAGGCATGATTAGCAAGTAATTAACTATCACTATTATGTCTTTGCATGACTTCACTGGCTGGATCCCAGAAATACTGATTTTTCTTACTGGTGAAAAAGACCATTCTCTTGGATATTGAGTTCAGGTGGCAGAGTACAAATTCCTGTGACAAGTGTGAAAAATGATCTGTGGACCTTATCCCAGGTGGAAAAGCCCATAGGGCAAGGACTGCTGAGCTTTTCTGTGCCCAGCGTGCTGTGGTGAACACATCACTTTTTGCATTGGAAAGCATTTAGTTTCTGGGTGGATGTTGATACGTTTTTTCAACATGGACCTCTTCAGGCCACTGAAAATTGTATTTTCTGATTTATTTCTCCACATCTCATAACTTTRGAGGAAACGCCTCTGCTTATGAAAACTTGTATTTTAATGTGTAATATTTGGGAAAAATGATTGTTAATGCATTTGATGATATTATTCAACATATTGTGTAGACAGTAAACATACACAAAGCCCCTGTGTAACGTGTTTAAGTTGCCCAAAGAAGGCACTTAAGTGATTTGCAAAAAGAGCTCGTGGGAGCCTTTGAAATTCTTGGCACAGTTGTAGCAGATTTGTGTCCCAGAGAACATATCACCAAAATTCTTATATGCATTCAACACTTGGGAGTTAATTAGTCCTTGGCACTGGCAAATTTTTCATCTAGGGGTTTAAATGCAAAGGTTCAACTGTACTTCAAATCATCTCTTGGTTCATGTCTGACCAAGCATTAGGCCAGATAAAACTGATGTCCAGAGTATTAGCACTATATGCAAGTATGGATTGGAGATTTAAAACTTATTTTATGAGTTACATTTTATGATCCAATAATTGTCTTTCTGAACTTTTTGAGAGATACCATTGAGGTGAGATGCAAGACACGTGGAGAGGAGGGAACCATTAGATCAGGTTCAGTAATAACCTTTTTTGGTTTATATATCTGTATATCTACATATGATCATATAAATATGCTTACTAACAGCTAATCCCTTATACTGGTGTTCTGATGTAAATAGAGTTAATTTGTATTTGTTGTTGGATCAGAAATATTACAGGAGATTTTAGTGTGCTGTTTACATAGGAGAAAATCTGTAAACACTTTGAGTCCTTTTGCCATTTGAATTCTGTTGTCACTTCAGGGCACATGAAACCATAATCATTGTGGAATAGTGAAAGCTAATCTTTATTCTATTCATCTTAACCAGTGTTGTTAAGATCTTTTTAACCAGCACATATCTTCATATGTATGTCAATTTTCATTATTAATTCACCATTCCTCAGTGTGCATTTTCTTGAATATTATTTATCTCACTTGCGCAGGCTGATTATCTTATCTGTTGCTTTACTTTTTATTTCAGTGCTAAAATGGGTTAGACCACAGAATGTGCAGATGTGATTGTCAGTGCTTTAGATGATCAGTCTTCAGATTAGTCTGTTCAGAGTGAGTTTGTGATCAGTGCTTTGAGAGAGAACAGAAATCTGCCTTTGTTACTGGGTCAGTTTGTTAGAGAAGTGTAGTGCTTAAAAAGTTACATGTCTGAATTTCTGTTGAATTTGTTCCGCTGTTTTCATTTCCATTCAATTTGTTGCATACTGGTAGAAGGAGCCACTATCAGATGGCTGGTCAGATGGATTTTGAGATAAGTAGGACTCTGTGGTTAAGATTTGCTGTATGATTTGGGTTACTGGTTTAAATTACAGATTGATCTGGGGAGTTGGGAAGGGGAAATCCCTTCTAGAACTTGACAAACACTATGTGCTGAAGATACACAAGTAGCTAGGTATGGATTTGTTCCTGATGAAATCATAGCAAGAGTTACCGAGCACAAAGTACCATGATATTTTTGTTTTATTAACTGACTTCCTTACAAACCCTTTTAATTCTTTTCTCTCAAGAGGAAGTAGAATTTTAATCTGTGTGGTTTATGTTGTAAGAATATAATTGGATTTTTGATACAAGGCATGTGATTGAATAAAGGAGTGTGGGGTGAGAGAATGATGTGTTCTCATACTCTGTCATGAGCAGTATTAAACAACATGGGCTGTGCTCTCAGAGTCTAAGTGGGGAGTTACACTGTGTAACATGATGCTCTGGCATGTGTAAAGCATCATAGCTGATGCTGAAGTTTCTTGACTAAAATATTTCTGAGAAATACATCAGAAATAGCTAGATGGTCTGATATTATGCCACAAGCTGTGAGCTTCAGCCTCTTAGCTTAATGTAAGTCTTACGTAAACAGGTTGCTGGGATTTTGCAAGTTGTTTTGGATTTATTTGGGGTTTTAGTGGGTTTTCTTGGCCTTTTGGGGGGCTTGTTTTTAACATAAAGATAAGTCTTGTCTAGACAGAGGTGGTGTTTCAAGGCAGCATTTGGTATGTCTTCAGCCCTTGCCCTGGTGGTCTCATGCATCAGATTAAGTTGGTCTATTGCATAAATTGGGAGACATGAGAAACAACCCAGAAATATGAGTTCTGCAGAATGAGCAGTATACTGAAAGTCATCTGAACTTCAGATCAGGCTCCTAAAGATACATTTCAGCTGTGATTGTTGGTGACAGAGAAATATAAATGGGCCCTTTCTGCTTGTGCTTGTCACATGGGACAGTCAGTCTTTGTGTAAGAGACTGTATGAGCTTCACTTATTTGCCTTTTTTTTTTCCTTTTGCCTTTCTGCTGAAGAATAAAGCCTCAAATTTTAGTCCTTGCATTGTGAAAATTATTAGATACGTTCACTTACAGTGAGCACTCTTCCAGTATCTTGTTTTTTGGGAAAGAAGAGAGGGAATGAATAGAAAACTGTTGTTTGTATCTATATTCTCTGATTACTCTCACTAGCATGCCAAATATCTAATGAAAAACTGCCTTGTGAATTGTTTGTTTATTTATTTATTTCTTGAACAAAGCCTGGTGTGCTGATGTGATCTTATGGTTCCATAGGGCTAGGCTAATATGCTGTAAATGGCATTAATCTGAAACTCTGTCTTGGCATCTTTAACCCCACCTGTGGGATTAATGCAAGATTTTTTTTCTTCCCCACTTCCTTTCTGTCTTTAGTTTTAATTTACGTGGTAATACTGGATGCTTATTATGTTGAAATTGGAAAGGAAAAAATCTGTTACTTAGGGTTACAAAAAGACAAGCTTTTTCATTTTTCTTTTTTCCTCTTACAAAGTGGTGCTTGCATTTATCTAAGGTGAGAAGGAAAAACAGTGGAGCCTGTATAGAGTGAAAAAGGAAGCTTCCAGTCCCTTACACGGATCCAGATGTTTTTATCATAAGAGAAGCCTTCACTGTAACAGATGTAGTTTTGCATGAGTTGTCTTCATCATTTGGGATGTCTAGGTGTACTAAAGCATCCTTAAGGACAAGGTGGTAAACCTCTAACTAGCTTAAGGAATGTGATCTCCTGATGATTTTTTAATGGTGCTAAACTCTGGAGTAGGCAGTATTCCTTCACTCAAGGAGGATGAGTGTTGATAAAGCTGTGTTTAGAACCTAACTGTCCCTTTCCACGTCACTGTATAGCCTTCCTTTAGATTTAGAGGTGATTTAGTTTAGTCTTCACAAAGGAAAACCTCAAATTGCTAACAGCATACTGAAGTCATTAGCTAACAGCCTCAATTAGCGTAACATACAAAATGCAGAATAAATGCTGGAAGAGCAAGTCTGACTTAGCCTTGAATTTTCTGCTGTGTTCATATTACTGTGCTACAAGGTTTCATTCAGTAGACCTGACAGACAACTAGAAACTCAAAATTTTGAAGAATAAATTCCATTTTAATCTCTTTTGGGAAAAAAAACACCAACTTTTGGAGCAAAGAGAGTAATTAGGCTGAAACAGCATAGATTAGCCCCACTTAAAGTGGAATTTAATTATTTGGAAGCATTTAAATTAACATAGATGGAGTCTGCTCAGTTTGGGGAAGGGTTTGAGTATAGGGGGTTTTGTCAAAAATGTTAATGCATTCTCTGTGCTATAACTTGATAATTTAACATAACTTTCTTCTTGGAATTTGTCATGAATTCAAAGAAAACTAGTTTTCTGTAAATGAAATAGCTCTTGGTAGAAAAAAAAAATGACAAAACTGGCTGAATTGAATTTTGGTTCCTAGTTAGCAACAACCAGGCAGATAAGACAACATTCCCTTGTTTATTACATTTGAGATTTCCATCCCTTTGCTTCCCCTTAGCTTGTTTACTTCCTCTTTGCTACCTAGGAGTTGCCAATAACTGCATCACAGTTACCAGGGAAGAAGTTTGTCTGGGATTAAGGAAGAGATTGAGTAATTTTCCCCACTCTGATGTGAGTCAAGATTCACAGGATGCACATGACATCCACCTGATATGGGAAGGGGAAGGCACTTTGTGGCATTCTGAGCAATCTTTCACCGTGGTTAGAGGAGGAAAGACACAAGAGCACTGCTGGTGGAGACACACAGGTGTCAGGAAGGCTCTGGGCAAGGACAGGTCCACTTTGTGTCGGAGATGCTGAACTTCTTCATTTTAAGAGAGGTTGGGAACGAAGGAACCCAGGACTTTGTGGTCTGGTACTACTATCCTTTGTGCAGTGGAAAAAAGGAGAGTATTGGTCAAAAAGTGGCCCTAGTTGTAGACAAGGTGAGGATTGGGGTCAAATCTGGGGACTCTTGTCCCAGAAAGGGGAGAGAAAGGGACAGTTCAATGCTGCCTGTTTGCCCTGGCTGCAGCTTTTTGGGGGTGTTTGCCCCTGCTGCTTGGGGAAAGGTTCTCTCAGAGCAGCTGCACAGGAGTTCCTCAGTGCCTCAAGCTCCTGCATGTGCAAGTCCAACTTTGGCAGTGGCGGCTGCTGCAACTGGTGTAGGTGCTGCAGGTGTGGGGCTGGTGGAGAGTGGGGTATTACCTCCATTTATCAGTGAGCAGGGGAGGCTGATGGGCCATGTTAGGATGTATACCAGCTGATTTCTTGTCCACTGCCTGACGTTCAAATTAGAAATTGGGTGCTGCAAACACCTTGCTGTCAGTATTAGGAGTGATTAAGTATTGTCTCTTCCTCTCTCAAGAAACCCAAACCCACAGTCTGCTTTAGTTGCTTCTTTGCTATTTGACTGTGAAGTATAGGACATTGTATTTTTAGTGGCACCTTTAGGTTTCAAAGCATGTTGTGTCAAGGTCTCAAGAATCCTTGGAACATGTGACTTCTCTCTTTTCTGCTAGCACAATAGGTTTAAATTTGGCAGTAAAGAGTAATAACATTTTAAGATGTAGTTGGATATGTCTGTTGAATGTGGTTTGGGCATATATTTCTAAAAGGAGGAACAGAAGTTCAGATTTGTGTTTCCAGTGATAAACCATTTTGAAAAGTTTTTCAGTTTATGGTCAATACTTTCAAATTTCTCTTGCTGGGTTTTCCCTAAGCAAGTTAATGGTATGAGTTGCTCAGACAGATTGCAGTGAAACTCCAAAGGGACCCAAAGAGGTCTAGTCATCTTTGACTTACTGTGAAACCCTTTGCATGCTGGTGGCTACAAGAATTAAGTTGGAATTTAAAGGGAAGGAGAGAAGAACTGAGCCCAGCTGATTGTGCCTTTCCTCAGAGGGTGACTGCACTGTTTTGTATACAGACTGTGAACAGAGAAGTGTGACTAATCTTCCTCCTTAGCCTCTTACATGTCCAGTTAGGAAAGGCAAAGACTATTCCGAATGTCTAATTTTCTGGGGTGGATTTGCACATTGAGTTCATAATTGTGACCTCTCTCTTATTCTTCCTTTTGCTTGGAGGGCAAGGAATTAGCATGCTTGGGATTCATCTGTATTTTAATGCCTGTTGACTGTGGTGCAAAATCCTGCTGTGTTGCGGGTTTTATAGCAGTACTCTGCAGTGCTAGCAACTGTGCTCACAGGACACTGGGTGAAGGCTTAACCTGACACACTGTTTTGCAGAGTCTTCAGGGCATAACGGGTAGGCAAAGACCACATTTGGAGTCATTTTGGTTTTGTTTTACAGTTGCAGATAAATCTGTTCCACAATTTTTTCCTTGTACTGTGAATGAAAGAGCGGATGTTTTGTTTTGAAAGGGAATCTTATTTATAATTCTTGAGTATAAACAAACTGTGGGGAGGAAACCTTACTGGAAAGCAAAAGAGCCTTACCGGACCATCTTCTGGTTCAGCAAGTAATAACCCTTGTGGTGTTTCGCATCAGTGACAAATGTGTGTGTGTACACGTATTTTAGAAGAGCTTCCTGCTGCATGTGGGTTTGTTTATGGTTCTGTTATGCAAGCCATGGTGTATTCCCAGCTCTGCTCCCCTCCTAAGTTCACAGCCTGCCTTTATGTGCCCCTTGTGAACTGCTGGCTGGTGCAGGGAGCAGGAGGCTGGTAAATGAGAGAGCTGTCTTTCCACCTCAGTTTCCTCATAAATGGCATCAAACACTAATTGCTTTTCATTCCGCACTTCAGAAAGAGCAGAGTGATACAGAGCTAGGATTTGCTTTTCCCTGGGGTGCTGCGGGTGTGACTGATGGAACAGAGCCAAAATAATTTGGCAAAGTAGCCTACTGTAAAGGGAATAATCTCTTTTTCCTGATGATGGATGGCACTTAGAAGGCAGCTGAGCCTGAAAGCCATTTCTCATGCTAAGGCTCTGCAATGTGCAGGTTGGCCATTGAGCAAATGCAAGCCTTCAAAATGAGAGCTAATAGCCTGGCAGGTTATGCCTGACAAGCAGCAAGTGATTTGATTTTTAGTTCTTGGGAGTGTGTGGGGTTTGGTAGTTTTTTGTGGATTGTAACATCTAGTAATGTCAATATTTTTCTAATATTACATGATGATCTGTTTCTAAGTTCAGAAATATCTTAAAGAAAACTCATCTAGTTAGGAGATATATTTTTGTCCTCAAATATAGTACGTTTCTCTAATATCTGAAAAGTGATTCTATTTAACTGCTGTACATGCTGTTAAGAATATAGGATAAAAAAATATATTTCACCTTATCACCACAGCTGAGCAGTTGTTAAAATACTGGCTCCTTCTTCTTCTGTGGAGCAAATTGACAGCTACCTGGCACAGAGCATCATGGGTTGCTCTCAGAGAAATGGTCATGGAGTTGTGGCAGTGAGATTTGACAGGAAAATCCATAGTGGAGTAAAGGTATATTCATATAGGATAACAGTTGAAAAAGGCACTTGTCTAATTTGACATGCAACATTCATAGCTCTTGGAGAGCTTATGTTGCCATATTTACTTCTGATTTGGTAAAAGAAGAATGCTGTCTGGAATACTGCCAGAGCAAAAGCTTCCTGGTAAATATCCAAATACCAAGTTTACCCCTGCAAGTTTCAGAGCTGTTTCTTGAAGAGATCTGAACTTTGAACAGCTGCTTTTATTTGAAGTTGCAGCTTGAGAAGATGAATGACAAGATTTTTACATAGAAAGTCCAGTAATGATAAAGTATCTATGTGAACAACCAAGTCCTAAACCATTGTAAAATTTGGATTTTTCTACTAGGAGATATGCCTGTGAGACCAGGCACTAGCACATGTTATCTATTGCTCTGTAAATACAGGCAGTTCTAATCTTTCAACTGCTTGTTAAGTGCTGTACTTACTTCTGTTTTAAGGGTTAGTTTTTGAGAACTGTTCTCCCTACAACCAAGTAATGTGTTATTCCAAATACAGACTGCACAAATAGGTTTTGTGAGATTGTATTCTCTAAGCAGGAGCATCCTGACAATAAGTACTTTTGGTGTCTGAAACTCCCTCTGTTTACCAATTATCATCTGTGATGCTTGAATTGATTTTTTAATCACAAAGCTGTTTTACACAAATGTATTGACACATTAGTTATAAATGCAATGTTTTCATCTTTATTGTAATGAGTTTTATTATCCAACACTTGAAAAATTATTTTTCAGCACACAGATATCTGTATCTTGATACATATGCACCCTATGCAGTTTTCTTAAGAATGTTTCAGGTTAGTAGTGGCTTAATAAACCACGCAGGTGAAGTAAGAACCTCATTTAGACTTTGTTACCAGCCAAGAAGTTGCCTTGTGTTTTTCCGGAATGAACTCCTCTTAGAGTTTCAATTCGATGAAACTRAGTATGGTTCTTAACTAGTTGTACCATTAGTTCAGTACAGGGTGAGAATCTGCTTCAAATTCATCATTCTACTTGATAGAGTTAAGTGTAGAGTTTAGTAGTTAAGTGCTTCTATGGCCCTAGGAAGTAGTTATTTTTTAGATGTTATTCTGAATTTGCAAATTCATTGCTGCTTCTTTTCTTGCTATATCTTAATATTATGAGGACAGCTAAAAAAATGTTGCAAGGTGTTAGCATCCTGTTGTTATTGTGGTCTTCTAAAATCCTGTGGTAAGACTAGGGTGTTTGCACACAGAAGGAATGTTTCCCTTCTCAAACAGTTATGATCACCAGACTTCAGAGAACAGTGGTTTATATCACTTAGCCTGAAAGGGCCAGTTTAACATAGTGCTGGATACAGTGTGAGGTGTTGACTGTACGGTTGTTCAGAACATCCAGTTAGTGCTTGAATATGATGGTGTGATTTAACTGAAATTATGCTAAAACTGTGTCCCCCAAATCAGGGTACTGGCAACCTTATTTACTGGGGCCTTGGTTGTTGTTAACATTAGAAATATATTGAACACATGGACACATTAGAAATTAAAAAACAACTAAACAAGTGATCTTTTTGGGGAGATCAGGAAGAAAATGTGGGTAAGAATATGTTTTGTGGTAGATCTGGTGTGCCTGTGGTGGGAAGTTATCAACTCTGGAAATTTTTGATTGATTTATGGGAAATAAATTGTGGAACAAACACTGGATTGCTTGCAACATGGACGTCAGTTCCCTCAGACTGTAGAAATAATGAATATATTTGTGTTTTATATGCAAAATGTCATGTTTTCCTCTTAAAATTTTCAAAGTAGAAATCTAAAATATTCAGGGTGATGCTTTACCTAAAATTTATTTACCCATTTTAGGGTGACCCTTGGCAAAATGTATCTTCTTTCTTTATGTGGAAAAAGACAGTCATACTACTTAGGTTTTAAACAAGAGCTACAGCAACAGATGGATGATGGTATATGTAATTTCTGCTTGATTTAAGTTTACAATACTCTTTAGAATTTCTCCCTGATTTTTGAAGACGTAACCAAATGCATGGAGAGATGTTTCTACTGCATTTTCATAATTATACTTGGTAGATTGATGCTCCAGACTTTGACTGACTTTGTGCTAATATTATGATACATTTTTCTAATCGAGCAGTTAACACAACATTTTATTACCTGATGAAGCAATAGAGTGGCATAAGGTTTCCTAGTGCACATGGTATTGCTATACCATTATTCAGTGTACTTTGGTTTACCAATACTTCCTTGTTTTTATAAATTCAGGGAATGCTGGCTACTAACATCTGCCAAGTAGCGACTTAGCCAAAAATTAGCTAAGAATTATGAAAATAACTGTTTCATTTTGCTTTTTTTTTGTTCCTGATGCTTTCTGCAGATGTTTCTGTTGTCTCAGATGTTAGATCTGACTCAAGTAAGAAGCATGAATATTGTTTGGAAATAGTCCTTAGTTTTCTTCTGTGGTGTCTTGGTATGGCTGGCATTTTTCCTGGATGTGACTGTGTGTCTGCATTCTGAATTTGACAGTCCCAAGCTGCTTTTCCTGCAAGTGCTGCAAGTTTTTTTTTCATGGTAAAGTGCCAATTTTTTTTAACCAGTCTTCATTGTGAAGACTTTCTTGGAAAGTTATGAGGAAAGAATAGGATGGCTTTTAAAAAATTTATTTTTGAGACTTTAAAAAGCTGCCTTGCTTACAAAGAGTGGGCAGTTGKTCATCCCTTGCCTCTTGTGGAAGAGGGACACTTGTCCTGCTGTGCAATAAGACATGTGGGAAAAACATACTGACATGTAGCAGAAAAAGGTGATAGTGCCTTATCCAGACTTTTTCTTAACAGGAATTCCCCCTTCTATCTACTTCTATGGAATAAAAAAGTTAATCTCTAACAGGGTCCAAATATATCCCAGGTGGCAAAGGTGTAGACTTTCACAAGACGAGATTACAGGAGGCGGCTACTGCACAACTTGGACCCTGATCACCAAACACCAGTGATGCCTGAAACCATTCTGGTAAGGATGGCATTAAAAAAAAAGGTAGCTCATTTTGTTTTCCTTCCAAATGTATAAAGAAGAATCAGGAGAAGCTGCAAAATTATATTTGTCTTCCAAATAACCATGCCAACTTGGTACCTATATTGTATTGCTGACGTATTTTCTGGGTTTTGACCACACCTAGAAGAGACACCAGTAAGTGCTTTATTTCTGCTGCTTATCATAGATCTCTCCTCATGTAGTAGTAGGAATAATAGCAAGAACATGAACAGATCTTATGATCTGAACATGATCTTCTCTTATCAGAGTAATTGCTGAAGTAGTGTTGCTCTAACTGCAGTAGTTAAAGTCCCTTAAATTTGACACCTGATTCTCCCAAACTTCATCTTCTCTTTCACAGTTAAAATTTAGTTTTGCTGCTGGAGATAATCAAACATGGAAATAAAGGATGAGCTTTTTATTGTTGTAAAGAGAAGACAGAATTATAATTTCAAGAGTACCTTATTATACAAATTTTGTAGACATGGATTGTCAGGAACTTAAGTGTACAAAAAGGGGTTTCCCAATATGCACTTAGAAACTGCTTGCTGCTGTATTGGGAAATACTCCTTTTTAGTGGCAATTAAGAGGACACATGTAAAACAGTTCCCTTCTTTCTCAAGGCTGTGTACTCAGCATCATAAAAGAGCTCATGCATTATGAAACATGAAACTCCAGACTTGATAATAAAAAAAAAATAGGCTGCTAATCCAGTTTGTCTCTTTTTGAATTTTTTTACAGGTTAAAGGTTTAGGCAAAAGGTCGTATTGTGTGCTTAGAGTTGCTCGGGGGCAAGTTGCAGCTGAAAATCTACCGGCTGTCAGGACGAAGTGGAACACTAGATATGAAGCAAAGTTTCTTTTAAGAGCCCTGTATCACAATTATTTAGACTTATCAATTATTCTTCCCCTTGATATACACTAAGATTTTAATAACAACCATGAAAATACTCTTATGAGACTTTTACAGTCTGAGACACATCATGCAACTAAATCTAGTAGCTTTTATCTGTTTCAAGATGTTCTGGGAAAGAAGTGGGATTAGCAGAAGGAGAGATGAAGCAATGGAGTGCTGCTGCAGGCTTAATGTACTTCCATAGCTCACTAGGATTACTACTATCCCTGCTGTTAAAAGTAGCAGCCTGAAGGTTGCAGTCACAATATGTTTTTTTTGTTTTGGTAAAAGATACATGATCTGTGATTGGCTTGAATGAAGTTTAATAGGGTCCCGTATTGTCCAGGTGAAATGAATCCTGGCAGCTGCTTCCATGAGGGAATTTTTATTTGAAGCCTCCTAGGTGGCATGTGTTTCATGCTGTTAAGTTGCAAGATCTTTGTGTTCTGCCAAAAGGAATATAGGAAGTATGTATTCCAAAATGTTTCTCTTGTTTTTTAATCAGAGAAGTAGAAGTGGTTTTCTGGTATAATGGAATGAAGATTTTCTGCTAAGCAGGTACTTCAGCCACTTTGTTTCTGACAGTATATTGTGGCATATTTGACAATGTTGGAAGCCAAGGAATTGGAATTATATTTAATGCACAGCTTGTTTCTCTCAAAATACAGTTTCTGTTTCCGTGAACCTTATGTAAGAGGTGTTAAATGAAACAGGTGCGCAACAGCAAATGGTCCCCTGACTGCGATGACATTCAGAAGATACCTGTTCCTGCTGCAGCAGTCTCAGTTAGGCCAGCTATTTCTCAACCTGTGTTTGTGAGCAGTTTTTTTCAGTGTCCTCCAGATGTCTGAAATAATGTATTTTTAAGGAGACTGCCCTCTTTGATACCTGTGCATTGTTGTTCTGTGTTAGCCAGAGATGGTGAAGGATATAGCACTGGTAGGGAGAATGAGGTGAAACATGAGTAGTAGGTGATTTTTGTTTTGTCTATATCTTAACCAAGTTTGATTCTAAAATACAGCCATGACCATGATGCCTGCTTACAGACAAAGTTCTTGAGAAACTGTATGACTGTAGAAAAGATCCATAAAAATGTGTAAAAGACTGGCARTTAGAGACTTAATGCTTTTCAGAAAGAGAAATTACAAATGCTTTTACCGTATAGGAAAACAGCAGGTAGTAATGCTTGTGTTTGTTTGGAGGGAGGCACATAACAAGAAGCAATCACTAAACCAGATGCTGAATTGGAGGTGAGGCATATGTTTTTGACAATGAAGATGATTCATCTTTTGGACAAACTACCATTTGGAAAAACATTGTAGCCATCCATTGAGATATTGAAATTGAAARTGTAAATTTTTGCTTTAGCTTTTCAAAGGTGGAAATCCTGCCTAGATGAAATTTAATGGCCTGTAACAGGTGCAGCAGGTAATTTTGGTCATTAAATTTAGAAATTCTCTTGGCTCCTAGCTTAGCATTCTAAGGTGGTGTTGGCTGTTTCATCTGGAACAGTCTCCTTTGCTCACTGTTTTTTTCCTAAAGTGTGATGTGATCTAAGTGACCAGAGATAAGCTCCCAGAACACTGTTTTAACTGGTCACTTATTGGCACTGCAGAATCTTCTTCCTTCTTAGTAAATGTCTCTTAATAGGTGATTTCTCTTTGATTTGTGCTTCTTGGTTTTTTCATGTTGTTTCAAGCTCAGTAACTTCCTATGGTAGTCTTTTAGAAAAGACCCCATTTCATAGGGTTGTAACAGGTATGGATTCCGTTTGTGGTTCATGTTGTAATAAGCCATGCTACAAGAAAGGTTTGGTCTTCAACTTACTGAAGGCAACTTATGGTTTCGGGCTGTACTTGGAAATATTTTGGTGCCTTCACCAATGTATTGAGTTGAACCCTTAGCAGAGTACTCTATAGCATTGTCTCCTTAGTGTTGTGGGCTCTTGTCATTCTTGTGACGTTGAAAACAGCTGTGTTTACACAAGACCTAGAAAATTCAGGAGGTCGAACATCTTGCCAGTTTTTTGAGTACTGGTCCATTTCATTCCCTACTGTGTGGATTTTGTTGTAGTAAAGTGTTGATCTAAGAAGTTCTGAAGTGGCATTTAAATTACTGTGGTTTAGCTTTAACAGCAGAACAAATGGCTGGCATGGTGGCTGTGGTCAGGTGCGTTTTGAGTTGTCTTTCCTTGAGGTAGAATGACCCCTGTGATAATACTGAATTGTCTGAGAAACTGTTTTCTGTCTCTTTCAGTTTGTTGTATGCTTGCATTCCTTTTCAAGAGTATGTGGATCAGATGTACCAAGTGGAAGAAGGGAGGCAAGTCCTTTCCTTGGGGCAAATGAGTCTGCTCTAAGAGAGGAGTTTCCAAAGACAACAGGACACCTGGCAAGTGCTGCAGAAAGGCACAGCTCCCATGAAGTGACAGAAGGTGCAGTGAGGAGCAAAGCTCTGGAGACTCTGCCCTCCATAAGGAAGAGAAGCAGCTAAATTAGTTTACAGGCTGACAAACCTACTGAGCTCAGAAGGAGGATTCACTGGCAGGGAACCAGTGGGCAGGGAAAAGGCTGTCTTTTTTTGGATCAGTTACACTGGGTTCTCTTTTCGCAGCTGATTTATTACCACAGATGCTTTGATAAAACTTAGGTTGTTGGTTTTAACAACCCTTGCACTGTTTTTGGCTGCTTGTTGGAGGACAAATTCACTGGATAAATTCAGTTCTAGCCCAGGCAGCTTGGAGTTCTAGGAGAGCATCATACAACAGTGAAGTAGGAGCAGTGGACTCAAGTGTTGCAGGACTTGGACAACAAAGGCTGTAGTTGCTGTGGGGTATACCTATGGAAAGAGTTAGAAGAAATTTTAAGAATGGTTGTGTGGAATCAGGTTAATACTCTGTGCTGCCATGTTTGTATACTAATTTTTTCCTTTATTTATTGAGGAAGAGTGTAAGAATGAAGTAGCACAGAGTTACTTTCTTAGTTACCTCTAAGTCATGGACAACATGGATCAAAGGTGATTTCTTTTGTGCTTAAGGGAACTTGATGGACATTTTACCCCCATAAGTTTGTTCAGACACTTTTTGAATGCTTGAAAGTTTGCAACATGTGAAAAGCATAAGCTTTTATGAGTGTCCAAGTTAGAAAGTCTGTGTGCATATGTATTGAATACATAGAGGGAACTTGTTATTGTAATGATATTGATACAGTTACCAAACATCAGTACTGGACTGTTTGATTTGGCATGTGGATTTAAATTAACTGCTTAAGGGGTTAGTGGACACCTGTTCAACATTTTAGCACTTGAAATAATTAGTTAATAAATGGTCCTAGCTGTATGTATAGTGCTTACTTTGAAAAAAAATTGCTTTTTTATTCCAAGTTGACTTTTTTTGTGTGTATTCCTGTTAAATCATTGATGTGGAACAGGGGAAGTGGCTCTATGGCTAAAAGTTTTGCTGGTTATAAACACAGTTAAATGGTGTGTTGCTTCCAGAAAAATGAGAGGCTGATGTAGAAAGGCCTTTGAAGGAACTTCTCAAAAGGAAATTGAGCACAATAATGTAAATTGAATGTAATTCCATTGGGTAGGAAATCTAGTGAATAGCTGAATTGTGAGAGAACAGAGGTATTGTAGTAGCTGTTCAGCTTTTGATTAAAAATCAAAGGAGTCATATTTTTTCCAGTTCTATGCACCATGAAAAATGAACAGTTGTACTTGATTTTGTAAAATACATACCATGTCTTTGTAGGAGAATGCAAGGGGAAGCATGCAACATCTTATAGAACTGACTTTCAAACTTTGTGGTTGTGGGATTTTTGAAATAAATGGTTGTTAAAAATCATTTTGATAGCTATCAGTGTCCCATATTTTATGTAAATGTGAACTTGAACTGGACCTATCTGAATTCAGAGTATTTGCTGACACAAATTTGAGATGGTCATACCGGACTTAACTTTTGGAATATTGTAATTTATTTTATTTGTTTACTATTTGGCTTGTCCTTTTCAGTAAATTTAATTATCCTTTAAATGAGGCTCAAAAAATTCTATCGCTCTAAAAAGATGAAGTATGTGTGCTCCAAGAAAAACTCCAAACCTTAGGTTTTCCTGGTTTGTACAGGGGCATTTTTGCAAAAATGAGCGGGAAATGGGCTTGCAGCATTGTTTTAGAAGTTTTTTGATATGTGAGCAGGGATATCTAAAAGTCTTAGATAGCAAATACCTTACCAAAAAGGGAAGGTTGGAATAGAACTTTTTGTAAATGCCAATGTTAGACGTTGTGCTCCTGGCAGATGTCAAGAATGAAAGAAAAAAAATATTTAGGAAGTGTGTGTTATTGACACATCTGTCAGGGTTGCTGTAGTAGCTATGGGAAGGGAGAGGGGGTTGGATAACATCGGCAGTATGAGAAAGGAGCTAACTAAAAATCCCTTGATCTTCAAAACTGTGCTCAGAATGGCTGTACTGAAAGAGAACTTCATGTATAATACAGGAAGATTGCCTTCAGAAGCTTACCATGCAGAACTGCTTTATGCTGTAATTCCAGTTTTTCCAGCACAATACAAGTCACTGCCTGATTTAACTGTTATCGCTTATGGGAATTGAATGTTCACAGCAGCAGTTCTGACATCTCCCTGTATTTTTACATGATCACAAAGTCAATGTTTCTTGCCATAAATCTGTTTAGTTTTGTTTATGTTTTCACCCACAACAAATACCCTATTTTATTGTGATTATTTGTGGTAGTGGTGTAGATGTTATACACAAGCGTGTTCTTGGGATTCTGTTCTGTTTGCAAGTCTGGTTATAGAAAGCCTATTTTGACATGTGACCACTAATTGGTAAAGCTGTGATAATTTCATTTGACAGATATAGCAAATGAAAAGTGTTTTTCAAATAAAGATAACTTTTTAGTGATTATCAACATGTATATGTCAATCACTCTTAAGTTTTTTTAATAATTTCATTAGTCAATAGTAAAAAAAATTATCTCTTGGGCTGCAGCGCATTAGAAGTGGGATTCAGATTATACTTGGCTAGAGGGAAAGGCTTCTGTCAACTTCCTCCCACACCCCAGCTACCTGTCAGGGGAGCTTAAAATCCATGTTTTTTAATGATTTCAGATGACATCCAGGGCATTTCTCACTTAGGGGAGCTGATAACCTGCAGAGGCTTTGATGAGCTGGCAAGAGGTTTTCACGTCTCATTCCACCTTGCTGTGGTACATCAGAGAGACTTTCTTTTGTTCACCCAACAGTCTTGCTTAGGGCTGGTACTCTGTTAGGAGTTCTGTGAGAAGTCGTCTTGGTTATAACAGGCTTGGGTGTGGGTGTTGTTCCTTTTAAATTTTAAAAGCTACATTAGTGTTTTACTATAGAAAGTATCCTGGTGAAATGAGGATAGGTATCTTTGTTTAGTATCCCATTTGGTCTCATGAATGTCTAGGTATCGCTTTTGTCATTTTTGCAGTTCTGTCTCTGCTGGTGTACCCTCTGCCCTACTGTGGGAAGTTTGTCTTAACAGCCAGTAAAGTAAGTAAAACAAGTGAAAAATGTACTATGAGACTCTGAAGTTTTCTTGACCAAAGATCTCACTGTTACAAAATGCTGATTCCATATTTTGCTAGTCTTTAGTAAGTATCTCATATCCTGGTTTTTCCTGAGTGTACATATCTTAATGTTTTTGCAGTCGGGCTACATTTCTCTTGGCTGTTACTGTATGGTCATTACTGTGCTCCAAGAGAAGGTCAACTGCATTCTTTCAGCATTTTTGGTTTTCATATACTTGTAGTTCAGGCCTCTATGAAGAAATGTCTGTATAATGTTGGTCTATATGAATACACATGTGATTGCCTCATAACATATTTAAAAATGCTATCCATGTTTTTCCTCTCTATGACAAGAATGAATTATAGTTTTATACCTGGCTGTTTTAAAAAAGTAAATGTTTGCTCTGTCCACTGCAGGTTTAGGTTGTTTCTAATCTGAAATGGAAAAATACAGAGATCAGGTGTTTTTTTAAAAAATATGATTCTTTTCTACAGAAGTGCATACAGCCAGAGAAGACAGATCTGAGATCAGAGGGAATTCCTGCAGGGATATTGGAGAAAGCTTGTGCTGGGTCTGGAGTTGATTTCCTTGTTATCTGCTTAGAGCTCRGCTTGTATGGGGCTTCAGTGTTTGGTTCTAGTGTGTGACAGTCACATCACTGGCCCTCCTGCCTGGTGCTGTGGGAAGCCTCAAAGTGCTATGGTTACAGGAGCTGAATTTTCGGGACTCAAATTAATGTCTGAATAGAGAAGCTCCATCTACTCCTTGTTTGGAGTATATTAGTTGGCATACATATGCTTTCTACAATCCCCAAAACTCAAGATATGTTTTTCCCACTTGGCAATTGTGCTTTTGCTCATTATGTGTGTGCAACAAGATTGCCCATTGTTATAATGAAATACTACATCTTGTGAAAGTGAATTCAACATTATGTCTAACTGAAATTTAGGAAATGTTAGCAAGGCTACAGTTCTGTAATACAGGCTGAGCTTTCTTCATACTATTTTTTTTTCTTTTTTCTTTTTGACATGTAGTAGTACACTGTGCCTCTAGGCATGAAAAGGCAATGCACATCTTAAAGAATATGACAGAATATCTAGCAACAGAGTTGAGAAAAGAAAAATAGAACTATCCAAATGAGTCCAGCAGGTTTTTACTGCTCTATAGTATTTATGGGAAAGTGAATGTTAGAGGTTTGAACCTGTTTGAAGCAGATGCACCTGTAACATGCACAAGAGGTGTCCTTTATCTCTTTGTGCTAGGTGGGAAGTGTTTAATCATAAAGTTACCAAATGGAAGAATACCTGGTAGGCTTTTCATCTCATTTGGAATAGAGGGATTCATTCAAACTCTAACCTGGCAAGAAGAAGGTGATGGGCTGAAGTTATTAACATTACTGCATGGAAGGCTATGGAGTAGCAATGAGGTTTTGAGTATATAATGTTTGTCCCTCTGTACAGCCAGTACAAGATTTGGACCTTTGTTATTACAGGATTGTATTTAGAGAGCGTTTAGAAGTAATATTCCCTAATTTAGTTAAGTGTTTGCCAAGCATAACCTCACCAGAACTCCACCATAGTAGCGTTTAACTGGAGTAATATGCTGTCCAAAGCCAGCAATAGCAGTCTGGTGCAGAGCACAGAATGCAAGGTCCCCTCCAGAAATTGTGGATTGTTGTGTGTATTGATCTCCCATCATCAGTCAGTGCAAGCTGTTATTTCTGCCGTCTCAACAGATAGATTTTAACCAAGGTTAAAACCTTGGTTAAAACCCTTAGGTTTTAACCAAGAAAACAGAGGAAGGAAAAGTTAAAGGTGGTTAAAATGGTTTTGACTACGAGGAGGGGGGAGAGAGCAGTTACTGACTGCAAAATGAGCTCTAGAATCAGGATGATATTTCAGGAAGAGAAATTTACTGAAGAATATAAACAGTAAGAACTCTTAATTTGTGTGAAGATAATTTTCATCCATTTTAAAAGATCCAAACAAACTTTAGTGTGGACTGAAGATGTGTAACRTGTACCTTTTCTCGAAATTAACTTAGTGTGGATCTTCCTGCTTCTAGGGCAGGCGAGACTGAATGTGTTTACAGTGATAAATGACCTTGGCCTATTCATCCATTGCAGGGGTCACTGCATCTAAATTATGGCAAAGCCAAAATACTGTGTTTTAGTTGGATGCGTTAGGTATCCATTTGGAACTAGAGTAAGATAAAGTGTAGTGCTTGTTCCTGACTGGGGATTTCTCACTTTAGGGTGAGTGGGTTTACTTAAAACTGTAGAAAATGTCGATGTGAAATGCAGGTGTGGTGGCAGGAGAACAGTGCTGCTTTCTTAGAGGTCATTACTGTACTGCAGTTAAAGATGAGGAGGTTAGATTTTTATCTATTTTATCTATTTATCTTATTTATGAGATTAGATTTTTATCTAATGTAAGTGAAATCTGAAAACAGCCTCTCAGATACACGTAAATACTACACAATGCCTCTTACTTCACAGGAACTCATGGGACTTGCTTACTTCTTTGGGGAAGAGTGATGCATGGTGTGTAGTAAAACTATTCTTTAGTCTTTGCATGGCTGACTATCTGCACTCAGGTTGACCATGGCATTGTTACTTAAATGTGTACAATGTTGAAAGAATGTTATAGAGAGTTTCTTGTAGGTAGCATCTAGAATTGACTTTGCTTGAAACTTGTTTGTGGGAGATGTTTAAATTTAAGCCTATTAACAGCTTTGGTTCAGGGATAATTTTTGAGCTTCTTATCTTAAAAGTGTTTTATCTGTCTAATATATTTTTTCACTATGATGTAGTTTTACCCTTACTTTATGTAATGTGGTTTGCAAAACAAAGTTGGAATATATCTGACTTTAGGTCACTGATTATGGCTTTTGTCACGGAATATGTTTGCAAATGGAAACCTGGGAGAGCTTTTAAAAATTCAGATGAAAATTTAATTTATCCATCTCAAAGATATTATGCTTGCTATAAATCTCTATCTGATTTTATGGTTGAGAAACCCATTTAAAATACTTCTAAAAAGATAATTGCTTTACTTTCTTTCTAAAGGAGTTTTTCCGTTCTGTTAGTACCTATGAAATATCTCTATTTTAATTTAAAATAGGCAATGAAGCACAAATTATTTCCATATACTGTATTTCAGTGATTGATAATTAATTGCAGGTTTGTAGTTTGGCAGTCTTGTTTTTTATATTGCCTCCCTCACCTCTTCCTCAATACAGTCTACTTACTGACATTCAAAACATGTCTGAATATAGAAATTTCAGTTGGCATGCTGTATCTAACCTTCTCTACCATCTACCTCAAATAAGTGAATGCTGAAATGGTTCTTAGTTCAAACAGTAGATGTCTCCATATTTTGTCATGGAACTGTTATGTACCACCTGTGTCTAATGGCATTTAGGATTTTTCTTAAAAGAAAGAGAATGTCTCTATGGCCAGGGCATTTTGAGAAGTTGCCATGGATAGCAAAACTGTTGCAACTCCAGTGCTGCATGCATTGTGCTGTGAAATTTGTAGTTTTGCACTTTTGTTCTTTCTTTTCTTTCCTGGATTATTCCTGAGAAATAGGATGAATTTTCCAGGATGAAGCTGGGTGATGCTACTAAAGTCTTATTATGTCTTGCATTGACCAAAGCAATTTTCCTTAAGATGGGGATAAAGTTCTCAATGTGATACTTTTGTGATATTGGCATAACCCTGGGATTTTCAGTGAAGTCCATGACCCTCATTCCTTGCATTGCTTTCATCCACAAGGTCAACTGTGGTTCATGTCATGCTTTTATTTGGGTGCTCCATGCCTGTAATTAAGGGCAATGTGGATAGAGCCAAGGTTATATAATAATACTGTGTCCAACACATGAAGTGTAGCCAAGACCAGAGTAACTGATAATCTTGAAAAGCCATGATCATTGTGGAGAAATACTATTATATTTTCCCAGAGTAATTTATTATTTACTAGATACTTGATGCTTTTTGTCCTTGTTTTTTTGAGTTTCATTTTCTTTGTGATTCCACTTAGTTGCTTGGCTTTTTTTCCCCCCTCTCTTACCTATCAATTTTGTGTTATTACACAGTTATAACATAAAATAATACAGTAGAGGTTGAGAAATTAAGTGCTGTCCACTGTGCCTTGATCCTCAGGAGCAGTTCAGAATTGTGGGAGAGGGGTCCTATGTACTTCAAGTGATTCCAATCTCAACTGAGATACAGCCTAAAATTCCCAAACACTTTAGAGTGACTGAAGAGCTGTACAAGGCTGTGCTTAGACCCTTATAGGATGGCAAAAGTAATATAGTCAACAGTGTTTTCAAGTGTAGTGAAATAGTGATAAACAGGAAGTGTTTCAGAAAAATCTAAAGGGATGCACTATTACAGCCCAGTAGAGACTTGGCCATGGGAAGAACTTGATGTGTGAGACAGTCTGAAAGCTCGGGTGAAGGCTTTCCATGAGGAGTATGTGGCACCAGCATTTACTATAGGATCTCAAAATACTAAGAGGGGGAATCATTCCCCAGTTTGAATCATGTAAATTCAGATTTTAGGCAAAGATAGTAGATCAGATTACAATTTTGGATGGATTTTTTGCCTTCAGACAGATGCACTACTGTTAGTCTTTCATGTTGGCAACTGCTTGTGTCTCAGCCTGTCTGTGCTGATTTGATTTTTGTGTGTTTGTTTGAAGGCTTGATTAGAAGTGATGTGCTGCTGGAGTGTCTGTGTATATTCGGAAGGTGTCACTCTATCTCATACAGGAATCCTGTAGGCTGAAATCACTTCCTTAGTCTTTCTTTACATGGTGCTCTTTATGTTTGTTGTAAGGACTGTAACTTGTTTTTTACTAATCAAATGAACTCTTGATACATATTCATGTGCAGATGGCAGGGGCTCATCTCTGAACCCTGCCAATCCTTCGCAGTTGGTTGAGTGTCAATGTGCAATATTCTCTAGTTTTAATAAGGCATTTTTGATCAACAATCATGAATATTCCTGAGTGTTGACATCACTTTTATTCATGACTTTTGATAGCAGCACCAATTAAAGTAGCTACATCTAATGCATCATAAGGGTATAACTTTTATCCTCTGGATAATTTCTGTACTGAGGGCATTTTCTCATATGAAGTGATGYCACTATCAGCTTCTCCAAATGTGACTGTGTATCAATGTGTTCACTATCAATATTAGGATAAGATGTATCAATTAGTTGGGATTGGGTTATATATGATTTGGAGATCTTAATCTGGTTTTATTTACTACTTGGAAAATTTCAAATGTTTTGGGTTCTTTTCCTAAGTAAACCCAGGACTGAAGAGTTAAACAAAATTATATTTTCATGTTAAATGCATTTGCTTACTACTTTCTGTCTGTATATGGAGCAAGTGTATTTTATTACTGGGAAGTAATATGTCCATTTAGAAAATGACTTAGGCTACAAAATTTGTGTTGGCAAATTTATTTTCCAGGCATAACAGTTCTGTTTGCTTTCTATACCCATTTGTGGAAAGATGAAATCATCATAAATTGTGTTTCAAAGGCTGTGATGCTAAGGTTACTCTGTTTTATGCAGCTGTCGGCTGGGCGGATGTAGGCAAACTGTCATTTGCAACCTGACCTTTTTAAAATAATTTCTTATAATTCCAAACATAATCAAACTTTTATCACCAGATAAAAACAATTATTTTCTTTAAAACTGGCCCTGAATGAGTAACTTGTCAGAATGTTTAAATCAAAATTACCATCTAAACAGGAAGAAAAAAAGCCAGAGAATGTGCTTCCATAAATCAGCTTTAGACAAGCAGGTAGCAGGCTTACAAAGAGAGGCTTGAGTTCTAGTTTTGGTTTTATGGGACTACTAGATTTAGAGAACCGCACTGAAAAATTAGTGGTTCCAGTTGCTTAAATATAGTGATGTGACTATTCTTCTGGGGATGAGGAGCAGGTGTGATTCAGGTCTGGTTTTTCAAAGGTTTTACATGATGAAACTGTTTTAAGTCATGGAACAAAGTTTTGTGCTTACTGAAATGTTTGGGCTTAATCTAGATGATGCCTTGAGATATGTTTTTAGGCCTGAGGAGGGCTGTGAGGTTGAACATAGGATTGCCTCCAATGTGTGGATATTTTAAGTCCAATCAAAAAGAACTTAGGACACATGATGAAGCTTGTATGTTGGCTATTTCRAAATAGTCTTAATTTGTGTATTGTGATTTGGGCTTCAGTAAAGCCTGAAAACCATGGCTTTTTCAGGAGTAAATAATTAGTGTGAGAGTTGAGTCTAACCAGAGCCTTATGTTTCTGTTTGTACATAAGCTTAGCAAGCTGGAAGCTTTTGGACATTCCTCACTTAACTCTCAGCTTTGTTTACTTAAGATACTAAGCACAAGATTGTCCTTTTTGAAATCTAAAAGGAATGTCTCCTGATGCCTTGGGGTGGGGGGGGGGGGTCCGGGAATAAATTTAGTAAAGTAATTTACTTGAGATTCCCTCCCCACACACTTCCAGCATTGTGTGTCTATTCTTCACCTTCCCTGTCTCCACTAGCTCCATTTCCAGTTTTATATGTCTTTAGACAATGTTTATAATCACTGTCTTCTTTTTCTACTGATGTAACAAGTAATGTCTGCAGTACGCACTGAAATCTCACTTAATACAACTAAAGTATTACTTGGGGCTTTTTTGTTATTTTCATCTCGAAATTAAATTTGTTAGTGATGTTTCATGAGGCTTCCCATTAAATATTTAACAGTTCTTCTTAAAGGTTTGATTCCTGATTTTACARTTATGTGTGGCTTTCCTATCACTACACCAAATTTCCTAGTCAGAGAGATGGGTTTGCAGTGTGTTGCCAGGGCACCACTGGTGTTTCCTGCTGCAGGGACTTCTGGTTGCATGGTGAGTGTGGCACATTCCGGGCTGATTTCAGCTGTCTGGATTAATTCTGCAGTTCATGTGCATGAGGAGAATTTCAGGGTAATGCAAGCAGTACTTGGAAGTTGCCGGGGTATAGCAGCTGTATGAGGAAACCATCCTTGCCAAACGGTAAATTCTGCAGTGCCCAGGGTCACAACATAAACCTTTCTTTACAATGAGGAGGGGCCCTGTGGGAATAAATTCAGCACAGTGCACAACAGCTTTAGAGGGCAAAGCTGCTCTGGAAGGCAGAGGTATTTTTACAAAATGGTCTTGCATGAGTCATTTTGAGCTGCAAGCAATACTATAATTGCATTATAAATTGTACAGAGGAAGGAGTTCTGAATCCCAACTTCTAAAYTGAGAAGTTTGTGTTTCTTGACTGCATAACAACTGCTTCTAAGCCTTGCATTGTTCTCCCTGTTTCAGTCCATCTCTGACTTGGAGGCAGGGAGTAGACCAGCTGAAGGAAAGATTGCTTGCCTGCTTTTGTGGCTCTCTTGCAAACAGAACTGCTAAGATAAAGCCTGAAGTATACAATGCAGAGAAATTGTGTATTGGTGCACTCTTCATGTATACACACACGAATGTGTATGTGCTTGCATGTATACGTATTCCAATTAATTCCTAAAGACATAAGGAAAAGTAATTCACTGCCTTATGCATTTTTTATAGTGATATAGTGTGCAGATTTATCACTGTTCTTTCAGTCTCGTGAGACTGTCATGATCTGCTTGAAATTATTTCATATCATGGGTGTTTTGGAGCTGGCATGTGAGTGGGCATAGATCAGAAAAGCTTTTTTAAAATCTCCACATGGATTAAAATATACCAATAGTCCAAGATTTTGGCTTGGATGTTTTTTCACTGACACCATAGACATTTCAAGATTTCTCATCCTCTCTTTTCTAGCAGAATATAAATATCAGCTGGTCAAGGAATTTTTCTTTATTTTGTGGCATGTTTTGTAATACCTACTAAAGTGCACTGAGACAAGCTTTTATGTTTGTTTGTAAACAGCTGTCTCATAGAGATGTATATCTGCAGGTTGGTTTGTATGAGAATAAGGGGTTTGTATGTGTGCGAAGACTGGCTGTGGAGGAAAAACTTGTGTGATCATTTCTTAGGTAATGAGCTCTAAGCTGGCTGTCCGTCATAAAGGCAAGGAGCTGTGTATTAATTGTCCTGGTAGAACTGTGTGGAGTTCTTGTTTGATAACTGGTTTGATTCAGTTCCTTGTAAATAGTTTTGGAGAAGAATAAAATTAATAAATGAGGTGTAGTAATAAAAGATTTGTATTTGTACATGGTGCTTATGTATCATACAGCAGGACATATTTCAGTTTCTGTCAGCATCTCCTACTTAATTTGCCCTCTGAATTACATGCCAGCTACCAATAGCTGAAAACTCTTGTATCTTTCCAATATTTCCAGGAGTGTTTTGCTTATTTATTAAGCTTGATATGCTCATACCATCTCCATTTTGTGTGTCAGCAGGTACAGGCATAGGTGACATGTAATTGTCAGATAAGAAGTAAGTGTAGAACTTTATCTTAACTCTCAAGGCACTGACCTGTCTGCATTTTATGCTTTGTTCTTTCATGTTTTTATGAAAAATTCTATTGTGCAGCACTCCTGCAGCATGTAATTTGTTGGTTTTTAGTGAGAATAATAATAGAAAAAGCAGAAAACAAATTAATGATGTTACCAGGAAAAACAAAATATGAAATGTATTGTCTGAAAATAAGATGGGTTCACTGCGTGTTTTGTTCATTGTAGCAGTTAATTCAACCCTGGTCACAGCGGTGGAGGCTTGTCACACAGAGTTAGCCTGTCTGTGCTGAGCAGGGTAATTCAGATTAGCCGATGACTTTTGCAAGCTGACTAAAAATGCCCTGTACTCTTTCCCAATACATGTAGGGGAGTACAAAGGAATAATCTCTGTGAGTCCCACAGCTGCTGACCTGTCAGGTGCACTGCCTGAATACCTGGTGAGACAAATCCAAGTATATGTAACTGTAGGAATAAAATGTAGCATCCTGTGATAGCACTGTATGTATTGCTTGTTTCTTTAGTCTTAGAGACCTGCAGAATATCTCTGGGAGAAATGTCTCTCATGCAGAGGAATTAGGCAATATTCTACTTTGATGTTTCTTCCCTGCTTAAGAGTGACTGCATCTTTAGTCTCATCTTTGCAAATTCATTATTACTTAAAATGTGAGAAATTACAATGTCTAATCTGGGAACTTTATTTTCTTTCCCCTTTAGTCTTTTCGTTGTATAGAGGACCACGTGGTTTTGAACGGTAAAAAGTTATAACTTGTTTCCCTTGAATCATTTTAACATCCTGCTCCCTGACTTAACCTTAAGAGAATAGTTTGGCGTAGTGGATTTTGATTTTTTTTTTTTTTTTTAACCCAATCGGTTTACTCGCTTTCATTTCATTGAAGGCTCTTACCACCACATCACGTATACTTTTTAAAGCCTATATGGGCAACAGGTTGTTTAGACAACCCTCAGACTTGTAATGAGATTTCTTTTTGACTTAGATACAATTGCTGATAGCTAATTCATGTTCTGGCTGCTTTCTTCTATAATCTGCTAAAGCTCATTGTTTTATGGGACTACTCTAACTTTTATATTGCAGGGTGGCTTAATTCTTTTGAGTACAGCTTTGCTTTCTCTCTTCTATCACCCACCTTAAAAAGTAATTTATGCCTTTAGATGTTAGACTTATTAATTATTCAGGATTATTTCACATTACACCACAGATCCAATTTTTTCTTTGAAACTATGTTGTCAGCATTACTCTATGGGTATGTAAGTAAAGCCAATTGTAACGTGAAATACATGGATACCATATTCCTGAGAAACACAAGACTTTTATTCCCGTCTATAGAAAAGCAGGATCTCTTAGGTCTGTTGAACCAGAGTATCTATAACAATTATTTTTATGAACTTGCAGAAGAAGAAGGTTAAATACTTTGCAGAACAAAGGGGGGAGTATTAATCTTATTAAAATTCTGTAAGATTTCAATAGGGAATTGATCTATGAACTGAAGAAGATAGGTAGACAGGAGTGGTTATAAAAGTTGGAAAGGGGAGTTCAGGAAAGATTGCGTGCTTAGCTGCAGCCATTGGGGACTGTGGAAACTTTACTGTGGATTTAAGGTTTGAAATTATTTTTTTAAAATGGTATAATCAAGGTGTGTTTTCCCCAGATGTGCTGTATAAGTCCACTAGGACGAGTGTTGTTATTTATCCAGAATTTTGAAAGAGCCAAGTTTAAATGGTCTGGAACATTTTGCTCTGAGATGATGTCAAGCATACTATACCTTGCAGAGATTTTATAGCCTTCACTAAATGCTGTTTGTTGTCTTCTAAAATGGGCATAGCTTCTATGAAGCTATAATTATAAAGAGGCATCCTCCCTCTCTCTAAGGAAATGTAAAAATGGAGTCTTTAGGAAGAAGTTATACCACATATTGGGACTTTATACAGGTTGGAATGTATTCTGATAGCTGAGTTTCTTATGGGTTATTTTATGATGTGGGTATTACTGGCCTGTGCAAGATTGCTTTTGGTATATGTAAGTGAGAAAATACTGGTTTTGACAAAGACAAATTTTTGGCATCTGCATGAGAACAGAGCACAGCCAAGGTACTTCCATGTCTTTCGCTGATAATTCAGTTGAAGAACCTCTCTGTATGATTTCTGCTATGTCTGTGCCTTGAAGTCTGTGTCTTGAATATAAACAGTGAATTGCCTTAATTTTCTGCTGCACATCCAAGTACTTTTGCCAACAGCTGCTCTATAAATATAATTCTTGAAATATTGGTTACAGTGACTGTCAACAGTACAATAGGAAGGAGTTTCTAAATAAAAGTTTGCTGGCAGGCAGCTGTGTCAACAGCTTCAGGCACTATGGGGTGAACAGCAAATAAGCAAAAAAGAGTAGAGCCATTTCAGTCAGTGTATCCCAGTTCCACTGCTCCTTTTGATCTAACCTTGAATGCCGCATTAATGCGTGTTGCCTTCCAGAGTGTCCTATGGCCTTTTCTCTTGCTCTGCTTTAATGTGAAAAGCACAGTTAGAATGTGGTTACCATATAGTTATAAAAAAAAAAAGTGGGGAGAGGCAAGTAAAAGTGTTTACACTTTTTTTTTAATTAAACAGGGTTTGAATCTCATGAGTAAGGTGTCAATCTAGGTGTGAATGACACTTAAATACGTGTTTCAGACTTGTCTTCTGGGTTAGATCCTGTGTCAGTCGACAAGAAAATGTTAGAGTGGATGCTGTCTTTAAAACCCTTGGTGGCAGAGGGGGAGGCTGAGAATTTAGAGCTTCTGCCATCTTCAGGAGAATAGGAGGTGCTCAGCAGTAGGGTCTCAAGTAGAGTCACAAAGTCATTACATGTGGAATAGGTTAACGGTTCTATCTTCTGCCTGGAATATCAAACTCTTAAAACGCACAGATATAGATTAGAAACAAAAATACATTATTGAAAAAACTGAAACTGCCACTTCTCTGCCCTTTGCACTTCATTTTTTGGAAGAAGAATTCGAGTAGTAGAGCATCAGTGTGAGTGTAGCATTCGTGTGCTGAGTTCACTACTGTCATGGTGATGAAATGGTACAGGATACACTTCACATCAGACCAAGGGAAAAGTATCTTGTACCTCCAGAACACATTCTCTTAGACAAATGACCTTCAACATTTATTATCATGGTATCTCTATGAAGGCATCATAGAAGCAAATAAAATAGGCGAGCATGATGCACTGTAGAATTACTAAAACTGACACACTTTTTGTTTGGCAGAATAACAAGGCAATGAAATTACAATGTTGTGGGGCAGTATTCAGCCTGTAAGGGCAGCTTTCTGATGTGTCAGCACTTGGCTTATATTCTAGTAGTAAACTCTATCATTAGTTATACTTTTGGGGTCTTTACCACTAGGTTGGTGAGGCAGCACTTGCCCTTTGTGAGATTGTCTCAATCACCTGCCTGTCCTCCATGAGCCTTAGCAGAGCTTCTTGGAGGATCCGTTCAATGATCTTCCCAGGCACAGAGGTGAGGCTGACATTGTGTAGTTTCCAGAGTCATCCTTTTTTCAGTTTCAAAAAATGGGTGCAATATTTCCTTTTCTGCAGTCACCAGGGACTTCACCTGACTGTCCTGGCTTTCAAATATCGTGGAGTGTGGCTTGGCAACTACAACAGCCAATGCTCTCAGCACTCTGGAATGCATCTTGTTGAGTCCCATAGACTTGTGTGTTCAGGTTCCTCAGGTAATCACAGACCTGAGCTTCTCTTACAGTGGGGGGTACTTTGCTCCCATGGTCCCTATCTTGTGGTCCATCCACTTAAGAGGTGTGGGAAGAGAGATTGCCAATGAAGATTGAGGCAAAAACAGCTGTTGTACTGCAGTCTTCTCCTTGTTTGTTGCTACCAGTTTGCTAGTGTTGCTCATCAGGGCTATACTCTTTCTTTGACATTCCTTTTCTGACTGACACACCTGTAGAAACACTTGTTGTTATTCTTTGCATGCCTTGCCAAGTTCAACTCCATCCATGCCTTGGCCTTCCTATTGGGTATTAAAGGATCTGGTTAATGAACTTAATTGCTGGACCACTGGTAATTATTTTGAAGTACCTAGATAACTGAGATTATAAGCAACTTGATAGAAGGAATTATTTAGGATATTAGGATTCAAAGATAGTAGATTTTGTTTGGTCGCTCTGACTTTAGTCCCTAGTAGCATAAATAGAATAAGTAAGCACCTGGTGCAATGTCCTGAAGCCTTTTTGCCCCCACACCTCTTCTGCTTCTTGACTAGGAAAACCAACAAAAAGTGTCTTTGCCTCAAATAAACTTTAGGTGGTAAGAATATAGGTCTAGATTTGAGCAATATTTGATTGAGGGGCTTCAGAGGTTAAAGTTCACTATGATCTTTACTTTCCTACTGAATTGAGACTACAATGAAAACTTCACTTTCGTAGATATCAAGTGCACGTGTGATGGTACAGAGTCTTAGAGATGACAAAAATAAAATGATAGCTGAGACTATGACTCAGTATCAAGTGTGTCATCTGTTTTATTACTGTTTCTTCTTGTGTTTCTATGAAGATGAAAAGATTATCTAGTGGTAAGAATTGCATGTTTGATAAGGAATTAGATACTTGCAAATTTTATCATCTGTTCTTTCATTGTAGTGGACTAAGTATCAGGCTGAAATTATTTTGGTGGGCTCTCTGCTGTAGCTAAAAAGCCTTGAATATTTCTGCTTCTCCAATTTGTGGTTGAAAAATTACTTTTGAATCTCTGAGTGCAAGAACTTTGTGTTCTTGACAACAACTGACTGCAAAAAAGAAAAAAGGTATATCAAATTGTAGGGAACTGTTAAATATGTGCTAGAGGCATTGGTGTCACCTGATTTTACTTGCCAGTTTGACTAATGACATAGGAAATAGGGAAAACATAATTAATTGGATTGATTTTGGTGAAACTCAGTTAAGAACTAATAAAACAAAACCCTGTGGCTATTAATAGAGAAAATGGTACAAGGTGAGGAAGGACTGCATAATATGATACGTTTCTGGTGTTTTTCTGAAAGTGGAGGGGAAGAAAAAGCAGCCATGTCAGGGAAAGAGGAATGAAGTAGAGAAACAATAAACAAAGGGAAAGAAATATCATGAATTCATATTTCTCACAAAGATGATTTTTACACTAAGGCAGCAAAAGATAAATCAATGAAAGGAGTATAGAGAGGATGTAAAGTCATTTATTCATTTCATGGATCAGGGAAATAATATTCCATTGCTGATTAGGTAAAATTCTAGGTCTTGGTATCTTGATGCTTGAAAGTTAACAGATCCAAGACGATTGAAGCAAACAGGATAACAAAATATCTCAGACTGAATCACCGAAAATATCAAGATCCAAACTGGGATGGTTTATTCAAACATTCAGTAAAGAGCGTACTTTAAAGTCCTCAGTTCTGCATGAGAGGGGATTGAACTTCCTTATGCTGAAACAAGAGGGGGTACCATTTCTATAGACACATTTCCTAGAATCTGTGGGAGTGCAGTATTCTCTTTTATTTTTCTCTTTTAATAATTATGAGACTGCCAGTCAGTTTTTGCTTAATGAACCAGAATTTTTGTCTAATTCTGCATGTCTTGTGCACTTCATATTTAGTGGAATTAAATTAATAAATGGTCAAGCTACTGCTCTGTGTTAAGTGGTTATTTTGTTGGTGTAGGGCATATGTGGATGAGGAAATTATGGTAAAATATATGAATCAGAATTCCTGTTTGAAAATACAAATYTATTGCTCACAGCATTTTAGTTTGATTTACACCTTTCCAGCAGAACTGTATTAAATTACATGAAATATATTTCCATTTAGCCGTTGGCATTACATTTCTTAAAATGAGAAGACAATTACTGTGCTTTGATAGTACTCTCACAACTAATATCTATCATTGCTTCTTTTTATTCTAGTACATCAGAAACTATAAAGCAGCAGTAACAAAGGTTCAAAAATGTTGGCAAATGAGTGATCTATTCCACATGAGATTTAGTGTCTGCTCTGTACCTTGGCAAGAAATTGGAATGCAGAGGGGTAAGCTGGTGTAATTGTTGCTGTGCAGTGTTTTACAGAAAAGGATTAAGCAAACATTTTAATTTTTTTCTGGTTGAGTAGAGGAAGGTTTTTAAGACTGGAGTGAGTGACTCAACTTGGATTTTTTGGTTTCTTTTCCTTATAAAATGCCTGTACGAAAGCCAAAAGTTTATATACTTTGGGGGTTAGAGAAGCTCATGTTTGTTTCCCCTCTTAAACTGCGCCCTTGCCATGAATCTCACTGCTGAGCCTATGGAAGAACTGAGTTGTTGACCTAAAGCTCTCCCCATCTAAGTAACTGTTTCAGTAACCCTATTGCTGAACGGGAGAATAATGCTTGTTGGAATGACACTTACAAACTGGATTTTCCTTTTTTGTCACTCCCTCTTCTACAACTGATATCTCAGGGCTTAGACTGCAGACCCTGCTACAGCCCATTGAAGCTGTAGTCTCCGTGCTTCTCTGTACTCTAGAGAGAAAGGCTTGCCTAGATAAAGGAAAGGCAGCAGCTGTGAGTTTCCATTGCTATACTGGAAAAAAAGGGCAAAATCTGGGGTTCTGCAGTGCTATAGAGTATGAGTTTATTTATAGAAGTGGTTGTGGTATACTTGTCAAAAACATTAAATGCTTTAAATGATTTCCAAGTGTGGACAGGGAACTAGGAGCCTCTGGAAAACTGAATGTTTTGTTTAGCTTAGTGAAAGAAAGGTGAGCTAAAACATTGTATCAAATTTTTATTGACTGTTAGCAGGGATAAGGAAAAGCATTTGTTTAGCAATCTAGAGGTTAATAAAAACTTTCTCTTGGATGGCTTTTTTCAGTTGCTGGAATGTGCTCTAGAGCAAGTGATTCMTTTGATTATAAATCCCCAAATCCATTGAAGTTTCTCTGAGAAAATGTGGAGCTCAAGTCAGCTGAGGCTGAGTGAGTCTGTTGATGCTGCTGCCTTTCCCGAAGATTAACAGGGCACCAGGATGCCTATGGCAATGATAYTGTAGCTTCTGCCAAGCACTTGCCTGACTTCATTGCTTCTCCAAACAAATCACTCAGGTGCAGTTCCTTCCTGACCTCCTCGGTGTGTCGTGGTGTTTCTAATGTAGGTGGTATGCAAATACTGTATTGTAACTAAAAGTTCCTTGGATTTTGAATTATTGCTTTGGCATTATCTTGTAGGATGACCAAGGATGACTTCAGTTACTGCTGGTTTTCAGGAACTCAGTGTGTATGTTTGACTTGATTGTTCATTCCTTCTGACAACAGCAATTCACAATCTCTCCGTGTGTGTGTTGGATTTGCCTTTTAGGTCTGCACTCAGGACTGCCCGATGGGTCTGTCTTTCCACAGTGAGGGGCAAAGCCAGACCCACTGGCAAAACATGTTGTTGATAGGACTCATTACCAGTCCAAAGCACAGAATAGTTTTGTAAATATAGACTTATTTGAAACAGATTTGTATAAGATTCTTAGACACACATTCTTTTGCTGATTTGCAGCAGGCTTATGTAGTGTGTGGAATTCTGGATTTTAAAGATAAATCTACTGTTATGTGGAAAGGCTTGAATTTAAGAAAATTGAATCCTTGGGCTTTTAAAATTGTGTGTAGTTTTGGTGTACATCATTTAGTGAGTAAATGAAGCCTATAACATTGTAAAGCTAGAGCAGAAATTACATGGAAAAGGCATAGACCTACACTATAGAAACCTCTAGGGCCAGGATTAATCATTGACATTTTCAAAATCAAGTGTTGACCAGTGATGGGATCTAAAACCTCAAAAGTAGGGAACAAGTTCTGACTTGACTGTAGTGGAGTAAAAAGGCATGTTTCAACCTCTCTGTTATTTTGAAGACGGTTAGAGTTTACTTTTACTGTAGGAGTCATGTATTGCTGTAGTAAATAGTAGGAGGTTCTGACATGCATGACCTGGTTCAGCTGGATAGCAGTATTGATTTGTTTTTTCAGTGCCTCTGCTTTAGTTAATTGTAACTTTGTTTTCTGATTCTTGATTAGCTCAGTGGTAAGTTGTCATTACAGCATTCAACTCCCTAAGGACATGATCTATAAGGCAGACTTTTCCAGTGGAGGGTCATGATTCAGCTAGTTTACACATAATTTAAACAGCAGTTGGCCTAATACCCTGAAGTGGAATTTGAGGTACTTGAAGTCTAAGAGTGTAATACCATAAATTAGTGTTTGTGTTAAGCACTCTTTAGAGACCTGCAGGAGAGGCCAGTGGGACATGTAATGCCCTTTGTGTTCTTTTTCTCAACAGGAAAGTGAAGTTAAAATCTCAAGGAAGATTAAGAAAGCAGTTGCACTTAGAGCAAAACTTTCATTTAATGTTTCAGTGGGAAAGCTTTGTTTCATCAGAGTTGCCATAATATTTGTTTGCCCAGACTCTGTATTTGGATTTGTTTTAATGGCCTGTTCCAATAATAACGGGCATAATAAAAATGTCTTCATGTGGTTAGAGCAAGCTAATGAACTCTGACTTTCGCACCTACTGCTGTTCTACATGTCATATAAGTTTAGTGCTGAGCTGCCTTCCTTTACTTTAAACAATTTTTAAGATACAGGGAATTTGTCTCTGCCTTAGCATCGAAATGGCTTTGTCAAGCAGAGCTGATGTCTCAGAATGCCTCTAGAGGCAGCAAGTTAAGCATAAATGAGTTGAATTCCTGTCTTTTCTGACTATTTTGGCACAATCTGTCTGTGGACTGAAGTGTGAGTGTTACTGCACTTAAGAAGAGATGGTTATTTACTGAAAGATTTCCAATGTACATGGAGGCTGGGATTTCCAGTTCAGTACCACAGTACAAGGCAGTGTGGAAGTTGGCGGAGACAGTCCTGCTGCTCTTCTACTTTTCAGTGTTTTTTGTCAGCTCTTACTTTTTGTTGCATGCAATCAGAGAAAACTTTCTGGTTTGTGGGGTTTTTTTGTTGTTTTGTGTTTTTTTCTGGKKTTTTTTTGTGTTGTTTTTTGTTTTTTTCCTGCACAGTTCCCTGGCAGGAACTGTTTGTGCCAGTGCAGAAGGGCAGGATGAGTGGGAGTAAGTGTTGGGACAGAAGGCAGCGAGGAGCACAACTGCTCCAAGAGTGTGTTAAATTAAATGTGAAACTATTTACGTGACTAATGATAGAGTAACATCATAGCTGCAGTCGGAATGGCTGTGTTTCTGTGAAGTGGTTTGCAGCCCGTGAGGTGGTGAGTAATTTAAGTGCATTAGCGAAGTTTTTAAAGAACCAGAAGATACTGTCTAGATTGTTTTAAGTAGCTGTACTTTAATGTGATTGAGTCAAAACTGTACAATACATTCTCTCTCATAGAGTGATAACTAAAATGAGGGGTTATGGTTTGGATATGGTTTTCCCCCAGAGGGTGGTTGGGCMCTGGAAACAGGCTCCCCAGGGAAGTGGTCACAGCACCAAGCCTGAGTTCAAGAAGTCTTTGGACAATTATCTCAGACACATCGTAAAATTTTTGGGGCTGTCCCATGCAGGGCCAGAAGGTGGACTCAATGATCCCTGTGGGTCTCTTCCAACTCACAGGAAAAAGTGTAGAGTGTTTTAATAACAATAAGTATGAAGCATGTATAACTAGTAAGTATGTATGTTCAAAAGATATTTTTCCCTTAAAGCACTTAAAACATTTGTGTATTTGTGTAGTGTATGTGAATGATGTTCTGAGTGTGAGTAAAATATATAAAGATGGTGTTCAAGTAGGTGAGCAGTATTGTTATTTACACAAAATTCTTCCTGTACATCTTTAAGCCTACAAAAACCACAGTGAAATGCAGTCTTAACTGCAAGGTGTTTGCATGATTGGGTTTCAGTTTTGTTTTTTGGTTGTGTGTGTTGATTTTCTTTATTCAAAAGTGGATCCTGATTATAGGGGACTTAAGTTTCACTGTACCCATAAAAATCTGTGTGGTCTGTATTGTTGACCATGATCTGCTTGTTTAAAGCTCTGTTTCTCTACTTTGCTGTTTCTGCCAAGCTGCCCCTATACCTGCTGTCTGCTGCTGGATCTCTGCCTCCCCAACCGCTAGACTGGTTTTAGCGCTGCTTTGTCTTGGTTCCTTTAACTCCCTGTGGTGTGGGCAGGGAGCCAACCAACACTGCAGCCAAGTGATTCAAAATGTAAAATGTCTTCCAGGTCTGTTTCAGTGCATTACCTTGAGCTTCTTACAGTCACCTTTCCTACAGGCATCCTGCCATTTGGGAGAGTCACTCCTTTTCAGAGGGCCATTAAACTTCCAAAAGTTTGCGGGGGGTGAGGATTCTGCCACATCTCTAATTAATTTCTTCTTTATAGGCAATTATCCTTTTTTTTAAACCTGCATCTAGGTTGCATTATTGTTATTTTTAGTTCAGCATTAGGCTTTAGCACCTCTGAAAGTCAAACAGTTATATCCTTTTAAAACATTATCTCCAACTTTTTGCTGTATTATTAAAATAAATGGGTGCATTGCAGTGCCTTTTGGCATAATATGTAAGGTCAAACTATAATTACCCTTTATTTCAGGTATGTTTGAGACATTTAATTCTAGCTGCTTTTTATCCCTGATAATTTAAATAACCGTAAGAACTTAGGACTCTTATGGAAGAAAGGACTTCATTAGTACCATGATCTGCTCTGTCATTCACAAGTGTCAGCAGCCAGGGAATCTCATGATGCAGTTGAAGTTCTTGGATGCCCTGCTGCATCAGACTTTACAATTTGCTGTAATCAAGCAAAATAGCCCAGTTCATGTTATGCAGAACACAAGAAATGATGTCCCAGCCACGACCATCTCCAGGTGGAGATAAGTGTGTCTGTAGTGGTTGCCAAAAAAGGCTATCAACAGCCTGAATACAGCTAATCTGTAATTAAAAAAGCAAACAAACAAAAACCTGATGGATTTTGTTCTTGCATTTGTGTTTCCTCCCAGTTGCCCCTCTTTAAACCACAAATACTGCTGGAACAGTGTTTGGAAGAAATCCCCATATCTGTCATTTGCCTATTCCCTATTTCAGTGCTTACTTGAGTTAATTATGTTCTGCTATTGAAATTCTTCCTCAAAACCACTTGTTTCCTTTCTTTGCTTGTTAGAAATACCCAGTGGCTCTCACTTTCTGCATTTAGAGATGTACTTTTTTCTATGAATAAACAGATGAATCAAAGTATCAGAGGCCAACTGAAATGGTTTTGTGAGACAACACTATAGGGTTTTATTGTCTGTGGTAGAGATGTAGACAGAGGAATTACACAGCTGCACTGTGTCTAACCSTCAATCCTGTTTGTGACTGCAAGTCTGTTCTTCCATATTTCTGAGTCATGTTCAAGTCAGTCCATCTGTGCTCAGCAGTGCAGTGGCTTTGCACTGCTGGTATTATTTATCAGGTCGTTTCTTTTTGTCTGACACTGGTTAAATGATATGTGAAATTGAAAAATTCATTCTGACTTTCAAATGCAATCTCTTGCCACTTGTTATTTTCATTTATAAATTACTGTATTTTTAAGATCTCTCTCCCCAAAGTTAGCATCCCTAACAAGTATGAAAGGGGTTGTATTTTTTCTGTCCTCCTGGAGAAAAAGATGGACTGCAGTCTTTTTTTTTTCACTGCTCTTGAGAGAGGGAAATAATTACATGTCATATCTCAGTTTGGTATGAAAACATGTAATATCCTTGATAGTACCTTCAGTCTTATCTTGTATATCATGTTTTATTTATTCTCCCATTGCTTATGCATTTGGTTTTATATTTATAAATCACTGCGTGTAATTCAGTTCCAGAAATGGAAAATTTACACATTTGTTTATTATGTTGATCTAGATTTGGAGGCTGTTTTAGTCTGTAATTTTACAGACAGAAGTATCACAACTAAATTGAAAAAGATTATTATTAACATGAATATTGAAGCCATAAAGTGCCTTTCCCCTCATTTGGATTTCTTCCTTTTTGTAAGAAGTTGCTGCTTCCATTTCATGCTCAGCTTTAACTGTGTTGTAGTGCAGGAGTGGGAAGAGTGGAGCTCCTCAAAGTATATTCGAGGGCCTAGATCASTTAGAACTGAGGTTTCCACAGTTCTGTAGCCTTATTTTCTGATTTTTGTTAACTTTTATGGTAATTGGGACATTTTTGCCTGCTCCTGAAGTGGGAATACAAAGGCCAGATAGATTTACAAATGTTTGAAAAACAGTGTGAGCAAACATGGGTTTTTTGAGAGTAAGTCTCTACTTTGACAACTCAAAAACTGGATAAATGATTTAGCTATGAATAAAAATTTACTTAATTGCCTCTCTAAACATGTATACTCTTTAAAACATCTATATTTTGCGTTTTTAAGTCACTATGGGATTTGAGATGGAGATTAAAAATCGTACCAAAGGAGAATTCTGAATGAATGCAGTTTGAATATTTCTAAATTTAACGCCAAATCTACTTTGACAGGAATATTAAAGTTTTAGTCTGTTAAAAAAAACTAATTTAAAGGATATCAGACCTGAATACTGAAATAGGTCATGTTTGAATGATGCAGAATAACAGAAAATAAAGGCCTGCTGTGTTACTCTTTTTTACACTAGGACTTTTTTTTTTAAAGAATATTAAAGTCCTTCTCTGAAGTTTGTAACACCTGTAATAAAAGCATTTTGGGGAAAAAAAATCAGAAACATGAAGATTAACTCATGGTATTTAAAATTAAATTTTAAACTTCTGCTCTGAAGTTCATGGCTGTATGGTGGCCATGAACAAGCAGGGATTGTCTCAGGCCCTTTTCTACATTCTGCCTGCATCCTTTGCTCTTTGAGAAGGTTTTATTTTCCTGGGTGGATTTAATCCTTTTTGCAGATGTACTGCTCTGAAAGTAACTCTCTGGCATGTCCATTATCATGTGTTTGCTCTGCCATACTGGGACATTAATATGTAAGACTCTTTAAAAAAGCATTTGTGCTTGAGTGCTCCTCTGCTTCTGGCAGCTGTGTCAGCGTCTCGGGGTGAGGTGACAGCCCTAAGGGTGACTGTTGTGTTATGATGATTTATGAAGGGTTTTCTGGTACCTTTAGATAAATGGCACAGCTCAGTGCTTTTGCAATTTCCCATCACTAAATCACTGTGTGTTTCGTGAACTGTCATTCACAACAATGTTTCAACGGATTCCTAAACAAGGGTTCATCTAAAACTGCTATCATCTAAGACTGTTTATTCCTCCCCTCTGCTGAGTTGTTCAAAATTAAAACATGCCTCTGAATATTCTTTTATACCTCCGATTGTTTTTACTGTGGGCATTCACTCAAAACACAGAGGGTGCTTCCAGGTGTTGGGTTCCCAGCACCTGGTTCTGCATTTTTTACATATGCTTGTAAATATGGTCTCTCCAGCGTGTTCTATCCTTGAGTGCTAAATGGTGGGAGAAATGTCTTCTCCTGAACGTCAGTCTCTGTGTCTCTGCCCTCCCATCTATAAAATACAACTCTGAGCTATGAAGGTGGCAAGCCTTTATTATGTGATTAAAGAAGGTGTCAAATACTGTGATAATGGCAGCTCTATGGACATTTAAGAAGAACTGATAGCTAAGCCAGGTGATTTTCTAGTGACTGAATTGCCATTCACCTTAGAGAAATGATTTACTGCAGTTTAGAGAATTTCTGTTAATCAGATAAGCCATCTTAATTGCACAGATAACGGCTTAGTGACAAGTACAAGATAAAATATGGTATTTTAACCTTGAGTGAAAGTGGTAATTTGTTACAAATTTAAAGGCAAGTCTATAATTTTTAATTTCTTTGCTTTGGAGAGTGGATCTCATTGTTTCTAAAAATATCCCTGACTGATAACATGAGAAGACTGACTTAGTATTYGGTATATCGCAAAATTGTATTGTTATACCCCTTGGACTGCACCTATGGTGATACTTTGTGCTCAAATTTGGATGCTACTGGGTAGGTATCTTTTCAACAGGAGAAATGTAGTTTATTAACAGAGGGTGCACAGATCTCTGATAGTTAGCAGTCTATTGAACAAAGATAGTTCTCAAAATTAACTCTTTTGACAAGGGGAAGTAGCAGTGTCTGCCAGCAAATTTTCATTTGTCACCAAGGAAATTCTACACAATTTGGTTGCTGAGTTTTTGAGTCTGGAAAAAGTACCAATTTGAAACTGACACAATACAAAGGAGTAAAATCAGTTATCAAAGAGTTATTCCTTGTAGGGGAAAAAAAAGTCATTTTGACTTTGAGAGGAAAATGCAGATCTTCTCATGCAGTGAACTATCAATTTATGATTTTGATCAACATATTGCAATAGAGTATTCACAAAACAGGCAGATCAATAGATGTAAATGTCACAAGTGAGGTTGTTCATGACCTTGAGCAAAGCAAAGATTTGGTTTCATGTGAATGAATATTCAGTGCTGGAAACCCTGGACACAGTGCTGGAATACAGCTGTGTACAAAAAAACCCCCAAACTGCTTCTATTTAATGTGAGTTGTGAAGGTGATACATGGATGAGAATTCGTGTGTATCTCATGAAAAGTAACCTAAGGAAGGATACCGAGGTAAGTTTTACTGGGGTTTGTGTGTGCATTTCCGCCCTTTTGCCTTAGCCAAAAAAGCAGAAAAGAAAAGTGAAAGGTGCCATCCTTTTGCCAGGAATCTTTGTAGCAGTGCAGGCCCATACTTGTATTGCATATTCAGACCAGTCTGCAAGATCTTAATCTTAATCTTACTCTTACTTTGAATAATACAGTGGCAGACAACATATTGACTTAGTATCATAAAATAGCAATGAAACCACAATTAATCCAAAGTTTCACAATAGGAACAAATAGATGAATAAAATGGTGTAGTATGCTTGTTTCCTAAATCAACTAGTTGAGCAGATTTAAAGGCATGGTGGTGATTTGCTACTCCTGTTAGTCTAGGCATTTGAATGAGAACCTCTTGGTTATAAATTTCTTAAATGAAAAATAAGAGTATTTGTCAAAGACCTGGCTCGAGTGAACTATCCCATGTTCATAGAGCAACAGTAGGGAATATGAGCTGCCTTCAATATCAAAAGGATTAATTTAAGCTTGGATGGTTGGCTAGGACCATTTCAAAGACAGAATACCTGCTTCTGTCAAGGAAGCCACAGCATGTCACAGTCATAAACAAAGTGAAGAAAACAGCAGAGGTTTGCCAGAGAGATCAGGAGTTTCTGTCCACAAATACACTGTAGTACCTCATGTCTCCATTACTCCCAGCTTCCAACATTACTTCCTCATCAGTTCCTTTGTAATTTATCAAGGCATGTAAATCTTTTCACATGTATTTTTCTCTACTGGCTTAAATAGTGCTTTATGCTTGCAGTTTGCAAGGAAACTGCTAATTAGTCATTTTTATTTTCATCTCTTCCTCCCCAACCATAGTAGAATTATTTCTTCATTTTTTTTAATATATAGAAATTTGTATTGTAGTTCATGTTGGTATTTACACTGAGATACTGGTTTCCTTCTTTGAAAAGCATAATTTTTCTTAAGTGATCTTGATGCTGCTGTTCTTTGGCAGCTTAATTTGTTGTTGTTGTTGTTGTTTTTGAAAGCAAAGTCAAAGATATAAAAATTCAGTAGCAGTCCTTTTTGTCCACCTGCAGGAGACAGTTGGGAGTGCACATCTATGTATGTGCCTATGTAGTAAATCAATTTCCAAAGAATAATGAGCTTGGCTTGAGTTTTCTTGCATAAATTTTCTATTAAAACASAACAAGTTTTAGACAAGTGCAAAAAGCTGTAGCTAAAATGTGATGCGTTTGAACAGGATATTTATAACTGTCCTATAACGACTAATCTCTCTTAAAGAAATTCTCGTATGTTGCTGCATTTCTCAATTACTAGCTTTGTGCTCATTTTTAACCAAAAAAAATTGCAACAGCAGTAGAAGCAAGACTGTTTAAGTTTGTAATTTGACACAGGCTTGGGTTTTTTTAGTACTCCTAGCTATTTCTTTTGAAATCAACTGTGAAATACATGAATACCAGTAGAAATACATAGCTTGGTTTCTTGAATTTTGGTTCTCTGACTGTATGATAACATTAAAGTCTTCTGGAAAATAGAATGTTCATCAAGTTTTGTTTCCGTATGAATCCAAAACATGGAGAAATTTAATTTTCTTTGGTGACTACCAGTGGTATTTGCATGTGGTTGTCTTGGATGGAAGTGACTTAAGGAATCTGAACAGTTATTTGTGATTCATAAAATCAGCAATGTCAATGTGCGTTGGGGGAGGGAACGGGACATGAGCGCGTAGCTTGGTGTAATTGTGGGTTACAGGGTGCAGTTTCATGTTGATGGTCCTGCTTTTGTTTCACCAGCTGATTCCTAGGTTTGGCTTTTGAAAAATGCATTATCTCAAGTGCCTGAGTGCACTTTGTGTTCTGTGATTTTGCTGTGGTTTCTCCCCTCTAAATAGAGCATTGATAACTATCTAGGAGAAGAATCTCTCTGGCTACGTGTTACAGGGATATCACGAGAGAGTAAATGAATGCCAGCGGAGTTGTGCTGTTAATACAGGAGGACAGCTGTTAGCCCTGGGAATTGTGCTTTCCAAGGGTGCTCAGGTGCCTGGTGCTGACTGGTAGGGACAGATGTTACAGATGTGTGAATATAGCTTAAGTTCAGTTAGCCTGCAGTCTTCACCTGCACAAAATAGATTTGAAAATCTGGCTTAAAAGGGCTCACATTTAATACGCTGAGTTCTTGAAACTGTGGTAGTGAAGCTTAAGTTTCTGAAAGAGCTAAAGTGCTGTGAAGCTATCATAGTTCTGCTTCAGTGTTTACAAATCTAGTCACTCTACCCAAAGCCAGAGACCAGAGTTGGTGTTTCAGATCTGTAGTCAAATAAAGGGAAAAGAAATGCCTGGCATAGGCATTTCAGCTGTTCAGTATGAAACTCTGGCAAGGGTCCACTGCCAGTTTTCAAACATTGTTCTTCTGGAGTTTGAGGCTTGGTGTTTTATGGTTTTGTTTTGGGGTTGGGGTTTTTGGGTTGTTGTTTTTCTTTTTTCCTTCTTCCTCTCCCCACCCCTCCGCCCCCCCTCACTGTTTCTCCCAGTTTTCAAGGGAAAAGCTTAAAAATTACTTCCTTTGAAGATATGGCAAGTGTTGGTACCTACTTTTCATGTTCCTCTTCTTTTACATGCAGTTATTAAGTTATGGAATCAGTCACTGATTGTGATGTTAGCAATTGTCTGAATTTCTTCCTGACAACTCTATTATTGCTCTCCTCGGGTTCTGGAGGTTGAACACAGAGTGGTGCCTACCCGGGGAGGGACTTGCTGTGCGTAGTGGTTTAAGGATCATAGTCAAGTCTCATGTCCTTGTAAGGCGCAGTCTTTCATTCCCCGATATTGAAGGTGCCTCACTAATGGTTTTAAACTAGGCAAAGCTGAACTGTGAACATGATGTTAGACTTCACAGCACACTTCAACTACATGGATGTTAATTAGAGCACAGACTGGAATTGTGTCTTCCCAGTCCCAAGTAGCCAGTACCATTTTGTGATGTGATGAATGCTTGAGTCTAAACTTGCTGATCTATCATGTTTTTAAAAACTTACGTGTTTTCCTTAGTCCCGACTGTGTTAAAAGATACAACTAGCACCTGCTAGCTTGGAAACTTGATTATGTAATAGTCTGTGTTTCAATGTTTTCTACTAAATTACTCTAGGATGGATCACTTGCCAAAATCTTTAAATAAGATTAAAAATTACTGTAACCTTGTGCAAAACCTGAATGTTTCTCTTGAATAGACATTTTAATAAACTATTTGAATATATACCTGATCTGAAAGAGAGATGAGGAGATGAATTTGTCATAAATAGGATTTTGGTTCCCATGCTTTTGTGTCACTTTCATATCTGTGCTTTCAATTCATATCACAACCTTATCAAAATGGTTGAATTCTTCAGACTGTATTCAGATAAGCTCAAGGAATGTAATGTGATAAAGCCTAAAGACCAATATAATCTTGTTTTCAAGATAGTCCCTCTGAGATTCATTTAGTAGAAGTGAGGAAATGGATATTGCCAACTTTCACAATTTTGAAAACTGGTGAAATCACTTAATAAAGCCCATCTTATCTGTATAAATAAAACTTAATACTGTCCTTGAGGCTACCCAATTAAAGCAAGGAATCTGAATGTATTAACATTAATGAGAAATCTATTGATTCTTATAGTAAGGAATTGTGTTCAGTATCATGGAGTTTAAGTCTTTGTGAAGTGAATGACACTTTTTAAACTCTTGTTAAGTGAATGACACTTCTGTGTGTCATTGTTTCAGAAGTATATAATATGTTAATAAATTGATTATGAGAAAATAAGTTATTCAAAATTTTTGATTGTGATGTTTTTCATCATATAACCTTTAGCAATGGAGCTAAGTGATGGTAGGAATTGGACTGTAAAAGACAAGAAAGCCAGCATATATATACTGCATAGCAGTCTGTCTGCCTACAGTTTATACAGGGTTCTGGTTCTCCTTTGAGGAGCAAAGGTTCCCAAATTAATTAAAGCATAAAAGTATGAACTTTAAGTCTTGAGATGAATAGGTTTAAATAATGATATAATGTTGTACTCCTCATTTCTATAAGAGGATGATCTCTGCTAATTTTGTATCGATCTTTTACTGTTAAAAAGAACCCCAAAAACAATAAAAAAACAAAAGCCCAAAAGCTTTTACAATTAAAAGAAAAACCTGAAACTGATTTCAAAGACTTAGGAAACCATTCGGAGTGTCATAGTTCAGATCCCTTGGGGAAAAGGTGATAATTTTTTTTAGTTTGCATTTATAATAAATTGGGATGAGCCTGTTGAGCTCCTAGAGAGAGGACTGTAGCAAAGAAAATTTCTAGTGTGTGCTGGAAAGTCTGTACAGGAGTAAAGAAAATACAGGGGCACATGTGGAGAGAAGGAGGCACGTTTCTCCTCATTCTTCTCTTGTAGGTTATTCCCTGGTACCTACCCAGCGTTTTTATGGTTGCTTTTGTCTAAACAGACATCTGGGGTTTTCACTTGATCTTAATCATCTTTGGAACATCAGTAATCAGCTTTTGAACTTCAATTAAGGTTAATGCACATTGAGGGAAGCACACAAAGTGGTCTTCTGGGACCTGTTGAGCATACGTGCACAATGGTATGTCTAATGCACTCTTTCAAGATTGGCCCAATATGCTTCGGTGGAGAGGAAAAATGATGCCTTTTGTTAAACTCTTGTACTTCTATAACAGATCTACTAAATATGATGAGTTTTTACTGGAAGTGGATCTAAACCTATTTCTAAAATTGGTGTGCTTTATTTGGAGATTTACTTTCAGAATACCTAATGAGTCTTTTGATCTCTGCCTTTTCTGTCAGGCGCTTTTTACAATGTGATTATGAAAATGCAAAGAATACAATAAATATAACTGGAAACATTTCAGAAGGTTAAGAAGAATTTGCTACTGTTTTGAGACCTGAAGGTTTCAAATACTTCCCCTCCCTCTTAAAGAAAATGCAAGAGAGGGTTTGAAAATAACCTGCCAGTAATTAAATAAATAGCTTCTCTAGATTGCTTATGGAGCAATCAGCCCTTCCAGAGGAGAAGAAAGGAGGCCAGCATAGAAGTAACCATACTCAGTGTCAGGAAATATCTTTCTTTTAACTGTATCTATCCATCCAAGAAAGGACTGTGTGTGAAATTCTGGAAAGTTATTCATCCTGTGAGTCAAAAAGCTCAAGTGTCCAGTTATCTGTTCTACCAGAACTGGTTTATTTTTAAGAGCTGTTCTGTGTTTAGCAGTCCATGGTGGACCCACTGATGAATCTCTCTCTGTTGCTGTTGAAAACAAAATGCTCACAAAGCTCCCCAGATGCTCAATCATCCATCTGAAAGTAGCGGGACAAGCAAAAATCTTGTTCCAATTCCATGTAGATGATCAAATGGTTAATGGGATGTGAAATACAGACCCTCTTGTCTGCAAGTGAGCAAGATGTTTGCCATCTGTCTGCCTTTTGGAAGCAGATGAAAGTTGTTTGGGAGAGAACATGTATAAAACTTTACTACTGGCTCTAGGCATCTGACATTTTTAAGTTCTTGTACAGTGGAGTAAAAATTAGGCTGACATGACTGAAATCCTTCACCATGTTTAACTCAACACCGGTCCTTCTGGACTCATATCTTATTATGATTATTCTGTCATAGTGAACCAAATAAAAGAACCAGTTTCTGCAGAAGAGGATGCTCTTGTTTTTAACATTACTTCTTTTGTTTGGATGTTATAAACTTGTTTGTTCCAGAGTAATGTAATCCATTAATACATATCAACATAATTAAACATAATAAAAAATAATTGTAAACAAGTAAATATGCTGAGAAGTGCAATATTGTTTAAAATTACATTGTTCCTAATGCTTTAAAAGACATCTAGAGAACTGTTTTTGTGGAACAAGTACATTTTCTACTTCGCTGGGATTTTTTTAAGATTGTTTCATTAGCAACTTGTCTGAGGATTTATTGGTACTTGCAACATTTTTAAACACATTGCCTTCATAGTTCTATTTCAATACTGAAATTTATTCTTGTTCTACTTATTGATGTTGATATTTCTTYTTGCTGTAAAACAAAAGTTGGTGATAACCTTGCCTAAGGAATTGTTTTTGCTGTCAGCTGTCTGAGTGACATCCCCTTGTCACCTGTTTACTCATCTATTTTTGGTTTTTTCCTATTGAAAGGAACAGATTATTTTTAGGAAATGGAAGAGTAAAAAGTCACTTAGGAAAGTTTTAGGGAAACTGCTGTGAAATGCATGAGTTTCATATAGATTTTCTGCTTCTTAGCCTCTCTTTGATGTTGATATTTATAGCAAAACACTACTGTCTGCTTGTCCTTGGTTTCTGTGAACACTTCTTTGGCAGATCTGCTTTATGAGAAGTGCTTTAACTGTAGTCTGAACGACTTCTTGCTGTGGGCTGAAAAGCACCTGTCACAACAGTACGAGGCTTATACTGGTTGAGGGAGGGGAAGAAAAATAGGGCATGTGTGACTCTAATACCTCCCAGCTGATTTCAGGAGCTTGGGGAGAGCAGGGGTCATCTCTGTCAGACCACAGGAACATCTTCAGCCTTCAGGGTTTTCAGATTAGGGTGTTTCTCCCCATCCCTTTCACAGAAGGAGAATTGGTATGTTGAAAGGTGAGCTATATTTTAGAGATACGGTTTCCAACTGTTTTGGTATTTGCCAGACCATTTCTGTCTTCTCTTCACTTGCACTGGGTGAGCCACAGTGACACCTCTGGACACTTCATTCACATGGTGCCCCTGGCTGCAGGCTCAAGGGCCAGCAGAGCTGTTGTTTGGGCTCTGCCCCGTTGGGAATATTGTCATCTCAACAGCAAGGTCTGCTTTGGTAGGGGGAAGGTGAGAGTTTTAGATAGAAGACCTGCTCTTGACCAGTTTCCCCCACCTTGTCCTCTGCAAAGCTGAAAAACTACAAGAAGTATCTTTGTATTTCTGCAGATTTGCCTTCGGCCAGAAAATATGGCTGCCACTTGGCTCTGGTGATGAATGTTTTTGAAAATATGGTGACGAATAAAACCTTGAAAGTAAAATTTTCCAGTGATGGAATGTTTTCCTTTATACTCTTTGCGCTTCCGTGAATTACAAAGCGCGAGCATAGGTTAAGAGCTTCAGTTGACAGAAAGATTTTCAATTTTGGTGAAACCCATAGAGCTGTGCTGGTTTTGAATTTTTTCCTTCAAGTTTTTGTAGTGCTAAATTTTATTTAAATGCTGTTGTGGTTTAGAACAGACTGTTCTATTATTGTTTATAAACATAAAGGGCATATGTGTCTTCATAGCCGTGATTGAAAGTGCTTGCTGCTTTCCGAGCATTTGGAAAGGCTGCATGACAGTGCAGGTTTGGGTCTGCACCAAAATATATTCATTAATGTGTCAGTTTTAATGATTTTACTATTTCAGAGGAAAAACAGTTGTGGCAAGTTAGTGTTTAGTTACTTTCCTCCAAAAGGAAGGAAAACGCATCCTGTTATGATGATGTTTACTTGGGTTTGTGTATTACTTAAATGCAGTCTTGTATTATAATTTTTTTCTTTGTTATGTCCCATGTTGTGTTAGCGCAATATTTTCATGGAGTTTTTGTCTAAATCAGAAAAATCCTTAGGAAGCTATTACTATATTCCAGTTTCTCATTCTTACCTTCAGAAATAACTTTACAAGCCTAAGTGTCATTGCAAGTCAATGAATCACACATTCCTGTGTGCTGTGGCCCTCTTGAAACAGGGTTTAAGACATTTTGTGCTTCATTCTTTAAGAAATGTTATCCAGTATGCTTGAAAGGCTGGGATCTGAGAGGGGGAAGAGTCTGAATCTTCATGTCCTCTGAAGCTAAATTTGTCTTTGTATGGAAACTCTTTGGGTGTGAGAGAGAAGGGACAGATTGGACTTTTATTCTTTTATTTTTTTATTAAAGGAAGTGGATGGGTGCACGCTGGAGTTTTTAAAGAGGTTTTGTTGGAAGAATTATTTGTGGAATGAAAAAGAGGTATGCAAAAAGAGGTTCAGCCCAGGTAATTGTTATAGCCCATGCCGTTCAAAGGGACTGGCTGCAGGGGGAAACCTCAAATAAATCCAAAGGAATACTCAATTTCTAAGAGGAAATAAGAGACAAAGGAGACAAGTTACATTCATGGCTTGTTTCTTCCCCTTCCTAACTATGTCCTCTCTTGGCTTGTCTGAGACAGCTCTAAATTTAGAAAACATATCAAAACACAACATTTCTGAAGCAGCCCGCAGGCATTTGAAGATGCCTGTGTGGAGGAACTGCAGTGTTGTTTCAGCAGGCAGGGAGGACTGTGACCGCTTGTGCTGGAAGCTGGAAGTCTGCCACTCCACTTCATTGTTCACTGCATTTGCTGCATAAAGCAGAGGAGACAGCAACCAACATGATTGTTAGTGTTAAAAGGTAATTACTGAGGAGTCAATCTCCTCCTCAAATCTTGCCACCTTTGCACTCTTCAATCCAAATATCTGCAAACATTGTAATCACCAAGTCCACTTGTTTCATTGCACTCCTGCCATTCTGCAGTTTCCTTCTCACTCTGAGAATACCCCACCATGAAAACCAAGGGGTTAATGACAGTGAAGACAAAGGAAAATGATGGCGTTTGCTTTCCTTGTGATTGCTTGAAGTTTGATGTAGCAGCTTAAACAGTCACCTTCCCAGGACACATGCACATGTCACTGTTCATGCTGTGGGTGTCGTGTCTTCTGCTCAGGGTGTTTGGCTGTTATTTGTATTTTTTTTAGTTTAATAAAATTATTTTCTAAGCCTTTTCTCTCTCTTTTTTTTTTTTTTTTGTTTCTTTTCTCTCTGCCTCAGAGGAAATAACCTGATATAATCCAGATTTTCCTTAGTTTGTACCTGTCAGAACTTTTCATGTTTTGTCAATTAACCATTTGGTGAAATCCTGTTCAGGCTTTATATTTCCCAGTAGGGTTTGATTTCTGGACAAAGCTGAAGAAAACTCTTAGGAGTGAGGTGGAGAAGCATTCTTTACCTAGGTGTGTCTTCCTGAGTGACGAGTAATGGAATGGCTTGGTCGACATTCCTATTCCCTAATGCCTCTGATTGTTACAACTGCTTTACCCTTTCAAGTAAAGTGGTTTATAGGAAGGACTCTCCCCTTGTGCACAGGGCTCCCTTTACTAGAATGGGATTTTCTGATTTACCATCCTTTTGACTCTTTACAAGATTTTAAACAGACAATTTTTTAACAGACTGGTTTGCTCCAGTGGTTTTGTGTATTGAGTGTTGCCAGAAACACAATCGTTTTCTGCCACAAAGCCTGTCTACCATCCATTATCAGAGAACAGCTCAATGCTCGTAAGAGTTTTATTCTGCAATATCTTTGTTCACAATATTCCAGCAACAAAGAATGTCTAAACATAACTTTGCTTTACTGATTGAAAACTTACCAGTGCTGCTTACAACAGTCTGATATCACCATAGGCCAACTAAGGAGATTGAAATGAATCTTGTAGTGTTTGGGTTGGTATTTTTTAAGCAGAAAATTTTGATGGAGCATTTAATTATCTGCTTTTTTGGCATCTGAGTGGTTGATGAAGCTGTTTGTATTAGAGTTTGAGGGAATTTTAAGTGCAGTTATGTGTAGCTAATTCTGTTTCCGTGTTTAATAGCATTTTCTGTGTGGAAGGACACTGATTAAGTGTTTTGATATTATTTGTTGCATAAGCCACATCCATATTTTGTTCTATTGATGTTTTGTTGAAATTGAAATTATGAACATACTTTTGGCAATACTGCTCATTTTTAGCTAAGTAGCCAATAAATTTTGGCTTTTATTAGCATAGGTTAATTGAATGATAATATATCCTTTCTTATGAGGAAGAAACATACTTACTTACACTATGTTTTAAACAAAATACCTAAATGGTGATCTCTAGAAACGTGGCCAGCCAGCTGCCTTGTGATGTGCGTGCAGAGTTTCTGTTTAGAAGATTCTCTGTGCAGCAACCATCTCAAATATGTTCCTCTGCAGTCTCTTGGATGAGGAAAGGAATACACACACACACACACACAAAAAAAGGCATTCTGAATAAAGACATGTTATGGCCCCATCGTGGAGGAGAACTAAAGTGCTTGGTTTAATGCTGTGCAAGACAATTGCCAGAGGTATCTAAGAGGGGAAAGGAAGCTCTTTTTACTCAAAACTGACTGTGATAGTTCATGAAGAAGCTGAACATCCTGAACAAAGTTCTGCCATTGCTTACATATCCTAAGTATATCTCAGAGGCTGTGTTAAACCGGTGGGATAAACACACCTGTAGTTGCTTGAAAGACTGCAGTTCTAATGTTCTTCACTATTACTTCATTTAAACTGAGTTGATTGTGCTCACTCACACCGGTGAAAGCCCCACTCTGTGCCTGCCCTTCCAGGAGAGCTACTCGTGCGTTTGCAGCTTTTGGTGACATTGATACTTGTTGGAATTCCCCCAGTAATGCCATTGCCCATTCCAGGGATGCTGCTAAAACCATTCCTAGGACTTCAGAGCCTTTATGGGTGTTTTTTGGTTTTACTGACCTCTGTGTATCCACAGCTTTCCATGTAGTGCTGAAGAGAGTGAAGGTAGGGAATGGCTGTGGGRGTGTGTGAAGCTTCTGCAGTCTGGCTGTTAGAACTGCTGTGCTGTGTCTAGACTCTGCATCGAAATAATGAGATGGAAACTAGGTGGATAACTCCTACCTATGCTTATTGTGTTGTGTCCTCCCTTCTTAAATGCTCAGTAAAATCTGTAGAACAAAAACTGTCTGGTACCTGTACTTTAAAGAGCAAATGGTTGGTTGCACATCTAGGGTGCTAAGCTAGTTTAAGTAAACAGGTATTGCTCCTCCRTTCTCACAGCATCGTATGGAGAAGATGTACTGCTGCATCAGTGATTCGTTGAAAATAGAATTAAGGGGGTTTTTGTAGCTGTAATTGCCCATATGTTCCAATCTGAAAAATATCAAATATTTACATGGGAATTTGGATATAATCGCTTTAATTGSTATTGAACTTATTTGCTTTAAAAGGAGGGGCAAGCACTGCAAGAAGCATTCATGAGCTGCATAAAGTGTCTTCAATGAATTTGTCAGTCATCTTAATGCTGGCATTTGAAATACTTGCCCAGGTTTTGTTTTGTTCAAAGCAAAGGTAATGTTCTAGCTGATTAAAAAATCACCTGATAGCAAAGGGCTCTGATTTCCTGTTTTTACCATCCTCCCCCCGTTTTTTTTTCTTTTCCTTTGACTGGACTGCTTGGAAAGCAGAGAAAGAGAAAGGGCACTGGCGCAACTTCTGCTTGRAAGATCTGAAGAGAATGGCAGGCAGTAATGGGAATATCTTTACATGTGGTTGTAAAAAGAAAATATACTACAGAATGGGATCATTTCGAATAGCTTTGGATGTACTGGATTTTTTTATTTCTGGCTGCAAAATGTTGGTAAAGAATAAAATTCAAAAATAGTATAGTGAATCAAAGATTAAGATAGGAATTTAAGAGTGCATCCATGTTTTTAAGGGAAGAAATTACAGAAATTACTGTACAATCTGAGGTAAATGGAGCAAGGAGGTAGTAGCACTGATAGAAGGCAGTTTTTTCAGTATTTAATCCCTGTGTGCAGAGGAATCTATATATTGTGAGTTTTATTTTTCCCCCCAATATCAAGCCCATGTGAAGATGAAAGCCTAGCTTGAAATAATCTGACAGCCTAAATGACACAAAACAGGACAGTGCAAATGTGAACTGAGTGCTTTTATGGAGTCTTGTAGTCACCATTCATTTTAAAGCTTTCTTTCCARCCTATTTGTGTGTGGTATTTGTCTTCATGTGTATGTATAATACTGTCTGCTCTGTGCCTCTGAAATCTTAGTAAGAAGAGCTTCGCAGAAAACTTACAATGTCTTTTTGTATGAAGTACCACTGGGCATTTTGAACATAGATCTCAGTGCTGAAATTTCTCCCTCAGCAAAGCACATCTCCCCTTTATTTCTCAAAAGTGTTTCACAGTTCTTAAGATCACTTGCATTGTCTTAAATATGAAGAGAATTAGAACTTCTACTATAATAAYGGAATCTTCCGTTTTCTTATGTGTATTGTTCTGCAGGTTAAGGTGGGGAGGAAAAAAGCAAACCCAGAAGCATCATTGACTGGATAGATTTTTCAACATGAATCGTGCTTTTAGCAGGAAGAAAGGTAAGTAATTTAGCTTGTATTTCATGGAGAGTTAAATGTCCTGTAAAAATTCTTTAGAATATTAAGAATTATACAAGGAAAAACTTTATCATTGCACTGAATTATCTAGGTAGAAATGAGGAGCCTTCTATAAGACATACAGAGCAAAGCATTCTTTGATAGTTGCAGAGCTTTCTGTGTTCTAAGACTTACATTGATTTTTTTTTTTTAATTGCAGGATGTGTTTATGCACACACATAAAATATATATAAAATGCACACACTGTTTTCTTTTTTTGCCTGCATACACCAAAGGATGTACTGGAGGGCTTTAGAACTTCTAAGAGTCAGTGACTTCTCTATTATATATATTTATTGGATTCTGATTCTTGGAGAAGCCATTTTATCAAACTGTGTTTAACATACTTGAAATATCTCATGTAGCAGGATATTTCTTAGCTTTAAGAAGCTATTCTGGATTTGTAGCAATCTGAAATGGCATGGTTTCCAAAAGAATATCAAACCACTAAATATTCAGAGTTATATATGTTGCTCCTCTGGCTTGCTTTTTCTCTTTTCATGGTCTGTTTATGATTAAACATAAGTCTTTAGAAGGAGCATTAGAGATGCAGCTTTTCTTACTGACAGCTTTGTTACTGTTTCCCCCATTTGTTTGTAAGGTAGAAAATACTCAATAGGTCTCTCTTCTTTATTTTTCATGTTTTCTTCTAAAGATCCTTGTGTGTGGTAGACACTGAGGTGAAGCCCTTGCATTAATAACTAGGTTTAACCTCAATTGGACTAAATGTAAATATCTTGTTCATGTAATAAGAATTTCTGCTTTGGTGTCAATATCAAAGATGGAAATAAAAGCAATCTACATGCCTTAGGCCAACATGAAATGAGAGCATCACTCCATCCTTGTGTGTGTAATACATTTGTTTGTTAAAATCTGATGAATCAAGGTGAGGGAAGTAGTCCAGAATATCAGTACATGATCACAAAAGGAAGGTACACTTACAAACGCTGCAAAATAGGATGAAAGATCATTTAATACCCCAGTAGCAGGAGGAAATAAACCCATAGCCTGTGCTCTTCTTAAGCACTAGCATATTTCCTTGTGTATGTATTTGTACCACCTCGGTCAACAGATCTGTACCGTCCAGGTGCTTAATAGTGTTGCCAAGCTTCTTCCAAGTCATTTGAGAAACCATTTCAATATTCTTTAATTGTGGATTGGTTTATCACAACTGAAAGAGAAACTTGGGGGTTGTAGATTCTGTTTAGTGTAGGAATACATTTTTTTTCCTTTCTTTTTTTTTTGATGTCTGATAATGTTTGCTACTCAGCCTGCTATGTTTCAGAAACAGACCAGTTGTATTTTATTGGCTATTTTCTCAGAGTTTTGACTTGCACCCAGAGTGCTAAAATGCTCTTTCACTATTTCTTAGTGCGCTTGGCAGTGTCTGCATCTTGCCTTTATTGTCAGATTGTGAAGTTGTATCCTCTGTTTCCTGGAATCATTTCAAGGGTCTTGATTAATTTCTCTCTCTTTTCATTTCTTTGCAAGAAAATTCTTACTAACCTTACCTAAATTTTGGAATTTCATTGTATTCAAGGACATTTGCCTTGTTGTTCAGTTAATTTTGTGTTCTGTTCTCTTTACCCCAACAAGAAAAAAGTATCATATAAAAGCTGTCAGGCACAGTGAATGCAATTAATGTGGATTCTTAGTAATGATTCAGAGCCTGAGGAGACAGAAGAATTGAATACTGTCATCCATTTATTTTACTCATGGTAATGCTCGTGACATTTCTGTTCTCATATCCTAGGAAAAACCCAAGTTTCAGTTAAGCAATTGTCAAGAATAAGTGAAAATTGCATATTTTTCATGCGAATTGAAGTTCAGAAGAGCTTGGCTCTATCAGCGTTCATGTTTACTAACTGCCTTTAGAAACAATTTTGAACAGGTTAAATTGCTGAACTTCCTTTATTGTATTTGACTTTTCCCCCAGACCTCAGGGATACAGCAATTTCCATATCTGTACTTGATGRGTTATTTGTGGATTTCTTCTGTCTACAAAAGCACGGATAGTTTGAGGGGTTAACCACATGAATGCTGTGGCTTCCTAGGCAGTTCTTGCTAAATCCAAACCAGTCTCCATATGGCTCTGCTGGTAGGGTTTGTGTGAATTACAAATTTGCACTGCTCTGCTACCTTGAAGCTACAAAAACAATAGTCTTAAATGGGATTGTGAGGGGAATTTAAATAGATATAGGTGGTACTTTCATAATTGCCACAGATTATCTGAATTGGGCAGATTCAAAGAGTAAGTGTCCCCTAATGTTCATTGTGATGATCAGTCTATACCAGTCCTCTGTTAGGATGCATATAGAAAAGATGGTTGCTAGTGCCAAAGATCCTTATCTTTCTTGACTGTGCAGACTGGTGACTTTAGAATGGCTGGGACTGTCCTGTTCTTGCTGATGAGCTCTGTTCTCATGCCATCACTTGATTCAAGCAACAAAACCTCCATTCTAAATGTTCAGGAAATTATTTAATTCACAGACATTGGTAGACAAGGCAAGAAAAGAAGCGCTAAAATCAAGGTTGCTTTAATATTTTTTTCCTTTTTAGCTGTTGGAGGCTGGATAGCAACCTGTGCTTAAACAGAAGATAGTTTTTTTTTTTCTAAGGATCTCTTCCCTTCTCCCACAAAAACAATTYGATGAACAACCTTATCTATGTTTTTGCTGCTTTGTTGTTATGACAAAGCTTGTGAAAACGTTTATGTATCTATCAGTCTATCGGGAGCTTGCTTTTTTATGTGATCCAGGTTTCAGGTGTGGTTTTTGAAGAGTCCACTTTACTTTTCATTTAAATTTTACTTTAAAGGCAGGTATGRTAGCATGCTCACTCTGAAGTGCTGTAGTGCAAAAAGTCTGTAGTGCAGATAGAAGTCTGTTCAATTGGAAATATGTTTGCATCTTGATAAATTCAATCTCTTTCAAGTACCTTAGGGATATTAATRTAATTCTCCTGTAAGAGATCTCTGTAAATGCTACATTGTTATGTAAATTTTTCTCATTCTTGTGATATTTGTATCTAAACCAAATTACTTATTTGTTATTAATTTATACTTGATTGTGTGATGTGATTTATTTGCATAAACAAACCAGAAAACGTTAACTATTGTGGTTTCGGTTTGCTTATTTTTTTAGTGAATGGAGTTGTCTCTCACAGATGAGTTTGGCACATTTTACTGATCCTGCGTCCTTCCATTCAAAAATCAGTGTAAGAACTGGTGCATATAAGTAACCAAAAAACGCTAGTATTTCTTGGCTTTTCCCTCATCAAAAATGTGAAAGAAAACTACTGTTCCTTCCAGACACAGCCATATCTAAAYATGGAATGACTGTAATCCAAACCCTCTGTGAGCAAAAGATTGAAAATTTGAGTGACCCAAAATAATGCTAAAAATGTATGTCTGAAATCGGTGAGGCTGTGAARGAAGTAGCAGTTGAATTTACTTTTTGCTTTATTGCACCCCAATGGTCCTCCTTCATCCCRTAAAGAATGTCAGCCTTAGTTTACTTATGACATGCAATGTATGCGGAAATCTAATTTTTCTGGATTTTTTTCCATATGATAGCAGCTAATAAGGTGGATAATTGGTGCCAATTACCAGCTCATGAGAGGTAGATGGTCTTTATAATGCTAAATAGAATAAATAAAAGTAATGGCCTGTTTTAAATCATAAGTTTCAGCAATAACATTTCTGTGGAATGGCTTTTTATGAGTCTTATTTATGACTGTAGACAGATGCATTTAATGGGCAGAGGCTGACATAAAAAAACTGCAATCAAAGGTTATAGGATGCTCTTTTATGTGAATGGACTGGCTATAATATGATATTTATTTTTATTATAAACATATGCTGCATTCCAGAGATGACAAATGTTTTATTTTATATTTTTTTCTGTCAATGAACAGACAATAGGTGAAGGCCCAAAAGAGTGATGGGGATAAGTGTAGTCCTAAAGTAAATACTTTCTTTCTGTCAGAGAATCTTTCACATCAGTGATTTAAACAAATGGCCTATTGTGTGCTGGACTTACACATTAAGAATAATGATCAAAAAAAGTAAAAAGTAGAYACTCACGTAGTTTTAAAGGCATATAAATAGTCACAATCTCCCCTACTGTGGTCTTAAGATATTCTTGTGATTACATTTTGTTCCTTCATAAAAGCATTCATCACCTTCCAGGGGAAAAAAACTCCAAACAAAACAAAAAACAGCAAACCAAGACTAGGTCTAAATCTCCTCTGCCCCTATCCCAGAAGAGCTGCCACTTAACGTTTGTAGGCTTTTTTGAATAAAAATTTTTTTTGAGAGTGAAGTGTTGGAGGAAAAGAGGGTGCTTTTTTGGTATATCAAATATTTCTGTATTCAGCTGATCTCGACACAAAAAACAGTTATCTTAATACTTTGATAATACTTCCACAAGAGGTCATATGTCTTCCAAATACTGTTCTTTGGGTTTCTAAATATGGGGTCATGTGGAAAACCAATATTCAGTGACCAAGTCCCCTTTTTGGATTGATTTCTGACTCTGTTCTTTTAAGCATCATTTGTAGTGTTATATTGTTCTCCTTAGGCTGTGGCAGTACCCTTTCAAGTGTGCCAGCAAGGAGACTTGCAGGGTTACTGCTTCAGTTCGGCAAGGACCAAATGGTGTTCCCTTGGCAGGACAGGGAAGTGGTCAGTCTGGCAGTGTGTGTTTGCAAACATTTGTATGCAACTGGACACATATTTATGGTAGTACATTCAGATTCTGAAAGCAGAAGGGACTGCTCTAATTGTTTAGGGAGAAAATTATTACAGTATGTCTTCAGAGGAGGCATACAGATGAGGACTATGCTTTGGAAACCTTCTCCAAAGGATTCTTGGGTCTGTGAAGCTAAGCCTGATTTTTCTTTTCTTTCTGGTGTTGTGAGAATAGGAGGATAATTTCCTGTTGTCTATTTTATCTGCGTTATCTTAAAAAAAGTATTGCAGAACTAATCTTCTCTGTTGCCTGCTTTAAAGAATATTCTAGGCAGGTTAACARTGATATTTACAACAATGAGTATTTGTTACTTCTGTAAGCCTAAGGAGCTCCTTTCCAGGACACATGTGCTGCTTAACCATAAGGCACTAAATACTGGCTTCAGCATGGAARGTGTATTAAGCTTTTTGGCTTCTACTCTATTAAAATTTACACAGCCACAGCCTAAATGCTTGAGTTACATAGGTACACTGTGAGATAACTGGATGAATATCTAGTTAAAGACAAGATATCTTACCTGTGTGAAATAAATTCGGATGTGTACCAACCAGACCTTGATAGGAATCACAATGGCTACTTTGTTTTATATGAATTTGTCTTATGAAGCTGTTGGAAAATTGCAGAGAACATCCAAAATAGATCACTCAGGAAAATGCTATTTTGTAAAATCAAATCCTTTTGGTACATGAAAGGATGTACCTTAGGTACCTAAGCAAGAGGAAGCTACAGATATGCATATTGTAGTTGCTCTGAATGGTTGCTCACACTCCTYTCTTCTTGTTCTAGTTCGCATTTTAATAAAAGTTCCACTTAAACTTTTATATCACATTATTTCAATGTTCTGGAATTAGAAAATTTGAATTCTATTTTAATTGTATTTATGCTCCTTTTCTTTTGTTTTGACCAATCTATATGGTATTCTTACTTTAAGGAATTACAGTAAGAAATGCTTCAAAAGCTTGCCTTTCAAGCATTTTTTATAAGTTTAATTGATAGTCTTCCAAATTTATTTATAGTAATACTGGAATAGTTCACTGAACTCTTGACTACAAAAGTGAAAGATAGAGGTTTCATCTGTGCATACGTCTTATTGAAAACTTGTGAAAATGTGATTACTTAAATTATGCTACAGCAGTAAGTAACCTCTTTTTCAAATGCAACTAGAAGCTTGTGTCAAAGACACAGTGTAGTTCTCTCTGTGGCAAGAAAATATATGAGGTATGGGCTAAATAGCTCAGACTTATTTTTCTTGGTTTTTTTCCATTTGATTTGGGAAGCTGAACTTGTTAAAAGTACTTAACATCAACAAATTAAAAGTTCAAACGCAGAGATTTGCAATCACTGGTTAGTTGCACTAACATTTTCATCCTATTTTCCTTTATTTATAGCATCCATATCTTAAAAATATATAGTATAAAACGCATAGATAGGGTTATGTAGTGAATGTTACTGCTGGAGGAAATGCAAATACTAGGCTTGTTTTCATTTTGCAACCATGCCAACCCAGCATTCTATGATGCCATTTTGTAATTATAGCAATCAGCTGTTTAAAACCATTCACAAGGTCCTAAATATTATGAGAGAAGGACACAGGCAAAGCATTCTGCCAAGCTCACTCTGAGGGAGATACAGCTCATGTCTTGGCAGAGAATAAATATGAATCCAAAGAACATATTATGTTTGGGGAAAAAAAAAMCCCAAATAACAAAAGTAACTATTTTTGGGCTGTGTATAGTGATGGGCATTTTTTTTTATACGTGCCTATGGAAGGCTCTGACTCATAATTTCAGTTGCTTAATCATAGTACCCTGCTAATAACTTCAGTAAATTACTGCTATTAGACACCCAGACTTTATTCAGTCATTCCTCTAGAAGGTGGCTGGAACAAATGCTGCAGCTGAACTGTGCAATCATATGGGTAGATTTATGTTTGCTAATAATGTTTAGGTATTATATTCTGATGAAAACCCCGGTACCAGGCATTAAGTCTCAGGGCTCAGCCCATCAGTTCATGTGTTGCCTGCAGAGGTCRAGAAGACAGATTCTACCTTGCTGCCTGACCAGCATAAGTGAGGCTTGTGAGAACCTGCCTGTTTCTGCTGCAGTGCAGGATAAAGGAAATTACTTAACAGGGTGACAGTTCTTGCATGTCCCATTGTGAAGATTTTCTTTCTTTATAGAGAAATAGATAATCTAGGAAAAATGAAAGAGATAGGTACTTAYTTACACACATTGGAGCAATAAGCTGTTTGTTCCCAAGGCAGTGATACCTAGATGTAGCACCAATCTCTTGGGCTGATCTCYTCTTCAGGAGACTGTTATTAGGCTGGTTGTCACATAAGAGATTTTTTTCATACCTGTAAAACAGGAGGAAAAAACAGTGCAAAGATTTCTTCTGTTAGCAAAAAACCACGTCCATTGATGTGAAAGAGATTTTGATCCAGTAAAGAATAAAGGCTTTGGGTTCTACCTTTTAGAAATGACTGTGTTTTCACTATGTCACTAAAAAAAAAGTTGTTAAAATTAGAGTCTTTCTCTATTCGTCATATTAAATGAATGGCTACTAGGTCTCATACACTTTGATAAACACTTTAGAAACATTAATTAATGATACTTAATGTTAATGAATTAATAATGAGAGTGGGGTTTAGGGAGGCAGTTAACTAAAGTTGCACTGTGAATATTCCATTCTATAATCTCTTTGGGCAGTAATATGCAGAAAAATTAATCTCAAAGGGAGAACAATTTCTTGGCACTGTTATCGCTTTCCTTTTTGGTAGATAAATGGTCAGCTGTGCTGTTATCTAACCTAATGTCATCCTCCTCTAACTGCAGCACAGTTGTTCTGGATACTTTATGAAGTCCCTGAGTCTATTGACTTCAGTGAGTGATTTGTCAGCACATTCCTCTTCCCCAGCTCTCCTGACGCTGCTGAGGCCTCTGGAATGGCTCACATGCAGGAAGCCGCCTGACTGTGATGACCAAGCAGTTGATGTAAAATGCAGATTGTAAAGGAATCTCCCCTTTATAAAGGAAAGGGGCTGGCATGATTCAGGGGGATTAGAAAGGAGTGAAGTCTCAATTCTGAGCAGCATTAATCCTCCACACATGGGAGTGCCCAGCCCCTGCCTCTACCCTTGCAATTCAGTCTGTTGAACCGTTGGGTCTTCCAGTTGAAAACTTGATGCAGTTTTCCCTTAGCAGACCAGTGTGTGCTGGCAGGGAACAAAACCTGAGAAGCTCTCACCCAAGTCAAACTCCCTTAAAAACAGATAGGCTGCTGTGCTGCTGCTCCAGGGACTCTCTGTGCCTGTGCCGCAGTTAGCTCACCATGCACGTGCTGAGGTGGTGTGGCTACACAGGATTGCTAATCCCGGAGAAGCAGGGCTGTGCCTTACCCTGTGCCCTTGGAATCTGAGTGGTGACTTGTTCCATGTAGTGCCAGTATGTTCGGCTAAATCACCACATACTTGGACTTCCTGGAATTTCTTGTACCTCATTTAAGCATAGGTTTTAATGGACTCTGAATGGCTCAAACTCATAATTCTCAAAAAAAACCTGGGCACTTATTTAAACTTTAATGTAAACTCGAAGGCAACCTAGATAAAGAACTTCAGACAAGATCTAAAATAACTGKTTTTTTCCCAGCATGATAGCATGAGTCTCTTTTCACTTTCTGTTGCTGTTAACAACAGGTGCTTCTGGTTGTCAGGTTTGGTTTATCTGGGCTTTTGGTCCTTTCTTTAATAGTTACTGCTTTATTTAGCTGCGAACTGTCTAGAACTCTTGCTACTGTGTAACTAATGAAATAATAATATGAGCTGTGATTTTCATTGTAGGGTTTCATATTATCCTTGTTGCTTCAGAATGAATAATTAAGCTTTAAACTGTGAAAACTCTTTAAAAATTAAATTAAGAAGCAAGGAATCATGCAAACCACAAGCCACATCTATATCAGATATTTAAACCAATACTTGTTTCATAGGTTTTCTTTTTTCATGTTTTTCTGGTTTATTAGATGCAAAGTGTCTGAAATTTGGTCTTTCTCAACTGCTGTGAAATCAAACTAGTTTTAAGTGGTGTTTCAAACAGCTTCTGAGAGTGGTCAAAGTCCRAAATCAGAACTTACAATTCAGAACGAGGTGCTGATAAAAAACTACCCCGTAATAGCTTACATGATTTTTTGTGTGTCTTAGCTATCAGCCTGAATTTTGCCTTGTATTGATTTAGTTTATCATTAAGAGTTCTTTCAAAAATGCCATCACTCTGTAATTACTGCTTGCCTCTMAGAAATGGACTTTCAGTGTTAGTGGAAAGCTTCARTGCCTGTSGTCTCAGTGTGTGTGAATCTACATCTGGATGTTGGAAATGCTGGTTGCTGACTCATTATTTTAATCAATAGCACAAGATTTGTAGAACCCAGGTATCTTTTGGTGCTCTACTAAGTTATTGATTTCCTTTTGAGCTGAGAGCACCTCTCCATGYTTCCTGATCTTTCTCCTAACTAGGGGTACCAACAGTTATGACAATACTTGCCTAGCAGTGTAATTCCTTGCTAGAATCTCTGTAACATACTGTTGGAGGTTGGTAGGCAACTTGATACTTCACAGAAACATTTCAAGCTTTGAACATAATAATACTATTGGAAAGGTTACTAGATGTGAATGAAGACTAGCATTTCACACTTGACTCCCAAACTAAGTAACTTTKGTTTCAGATTTGAACTTGCTCTTCTTGGGGATGGGGAGAAGGGAGGAAGAAACATTTGCAAGGAATAGTTTTACTGGTACCTGTCTAGTCAATTGTCTGCTTGTAAAATTGCTTTAGAAGCTACAGGTCTGTCACTTATTTGTTCTAGTACTAGGCATAAAATGAATGGATAACTATCRTTATTTCCTGAAGAGGTTCAAAGTCCTATTTTTACTAGATTTTCCTTTACAAATATATAAATATGACAGTATCCTTACTGAAGCTAGTAAACAGCTGATGTGCAGGAAGTGGGTGAATTAACCATTGGTATTAGCCATGTGAGTGCACCTGGTGGAGTTAAAACTGGCCCTGTGCAGGTTTTCACTGTGCTCCAGGGAGCAGGCTGGGGCAGTGAGCAGTCCTGCCCARTGTGCCAGTGAGCCCGGTGACCAGCTGCTTGTCTGGACTTCGGGTTTATCTCTCGGGCTGACAAGCTTTATCCTAACATTCCTAATTCACAAATTCACACGGATGGTTATTTTTCACTTTGGGATAATATCGGCTTTTGATGTTATGTTAAAGCAGAGATCAGGTTTCAGGTCTCAAAATATTCTGTGAAACGAGTTCTTGGTTCTAGTAGTCCAATCCCAAGCCACAGTTGAAAGGAAGAGCAACTTTGATTGTACTCCTGGGTGCTGCTGAATGGACAAATCATTCTTCCTTAATTAAGAAGTGATAATATCACTCTTCAGTAATGGAGCTGAACATTACTGTCATCTAGAATGAAATTTGCTGAAGGAAAAAAAGATTTCTCCYAGCTTTACAATTACAAATTGTTACACTGGTGACTGCTGAATATCTTGTTTAACAGTTTTCTTGCTTCTGCATCTTCTAAAATATTTAATTATTACTTTAATGTCAATCAATGTCACAGCTTTTGCTCTTCAACAGGCTGTACAGGATTTTATTTTTCTAACAAAGAAGTTAGTAATTACTCTAACTGCAACTCCCCAAAAAGRCAAAGGGAATTCTCAATATCCAAGGGTAGAATTTTGCTTTAAGCTACTATTCTGTTACTTAATGCAATAAAGTTCCAGATTCGTGACTTTAATTCATGCTAATTTAAAACAGGATAGTCTCAAGTTAGGAAATACTACTAAATGTTCAATATGTGGCGTAGAAAATACTAATTGGAGTTACAGAATCTCTCAAATCTGTGGTAATGCGATTTAGGATTTTGGAACATTTTCATTTTCTTAAACGCTCTCAAATGAGAAAACCTTAAAAAATTGTTTCCAGAATTGTAGTAAAAATAAGCTTTTTCTTAACATTTGGAATTCCACCTTAAATTGTGTAGAACATTCAAAAAGGCCATTTCAATAAGAAGGGAAGATGTATTTGACAAATAATTACAGAATCATGTCACCATGCAGCAGGAAGAGAATGGCACAGTCTTGTAATGTGAAAATTAAAGTAAAATATGCAAATTTATTTAGCATATGTACGGAAAAATTACAGAAGGTCTGAACTAATAAGTCAGTGAATCTGATGCACTTCGTTTTTCTTTTGTGAGGGTTAGAGCTTTCTTCTGTCAGTTACAGCTTTGATAATTTTTTCTTTGTCCCTTTAATGTTTTGATAATTCATCAGAAAAAGTACATAATTCATAAAAAAACCTTATTAGAAGCATAAGATGCAGTCAGTATTTTAAGCAAGAGCAGGATGCAGAAAATTCTGATCTAAGGCAGAAACAGCAAATAATCTTAGACCAACTACATTTGGGGGACAGGAGTTGGAATTCTTATGGAAAATCAAGTCAGTTAAARTGGGAAGTGTGCCCAAGAGAAGTAACCAGGTTCTTTCATCTAAATGTTTGGGAAGGCGTGGGATATTTCCCTCCAGCCCCTATAACTTGTGCTTCAGACAGGTGCTTTTCGGAGTAAGAGTAGGATTGTTAATATTTTCAGAGAGATAGTATTATAGTTAACAATTGAATAACCTATTCAGTGCTTCTTTTATTTTGCTTTTCTGTAGACAAAACATGGATGCACACTCCCGAAGCCTTATCAAAGCATTATATTCCCTATAATGCAAAGGTAAGAAAATATGAAGTTATTTTCTCCTCATACCTTTGGAATGCAGCACATTCTGTCTTGCTTTTAATTTGAAAACATAAATTTGCCAAATGAAATAATGAAGACAAACTTAGTAAATGTCAGCTTTGTAGGTGAAAATTTTCTATTTTTAATGGCCARTTGATTCTTCTTCTGAATTATGGTTTACTAGAAAGCAAACTAGTGTTCCTCTTCTGCTTGATGCTATTTCTTTTTAATGGATGGAAATTTTGARTGCAAAGGAATTTAACATAAAGCCGCATGGTTACAATACTATCAAAATTAAAATTAATGGCACAAACTTCGTTTGAATAATGGCAAAGGCAATGAGTAACAATACTATCTGCTGGATATATTGAAATGTCAAATACATAGGAATTGTGGTGGAATAATAATGGCATTTTTGTACAGTAAAACCAGAAACCTTACTTATGTTTTCTTATCCCAGTTACAATGGGATAACTATATATAAATAGTGCTTGGATTTGTCCAATGACATCCATTGACAGGAAATGCATCTTACCTAAGTACCAGCTTAGAAAAGAGTTTGCTAAAAGGAGGAAGGAATATGCAGCAAACAACATAACTCAGGGTAAAGCGAGTAATCAGGTATTATTTGCTTAAACTGAGAGTATAATTCAATAAAATTCTTTTGTGGTCTCTTCTGGATAAGGTTCTCTTATGATTGGTATTTCTTAATATAAAAACCTTTTTAAAAACAATCTTCATTAAAAAATCAATGTGAAAATTMTTAATATTAAAAATTTCTATTTCTTAATATATATTGAAAATATTTCAGAGGCCAGGACTCAAGTTTCTATATGAGTATTCCCTGCTGTTGTGTTTGCAATTTTCTTTTGCTTAGTATTGCCACACAGTGAGCAAGTGTTTGTAGTAGAAATTGGAGTCTCGTTCTCGTAGTTGCCAGGTTTTGAACTTGTTTTTATTCTGTGTGTTCTCAAACTGAATTTTTGTCCATAGGATGTATTACCATTTAACTGAATAGCCTTGTCAGACACCTTGGCTTTATATTACRCTTTTTGAGAGGGAGGATTACTTGCTGTGGTGACTGTGCCATCTGTTTTAAGAGCAAGCTGAAGCCGTGAGTTTTTTTAATGCACTGAGCAATGTCTGTTCATTTCTGGTCTTAAAGAAAAGAAAGCTCCTTCATCTTTAATGTTTCATTGTCTTGCTTAAGAGCGTATCTTGTGAGTAGGTGTCAGTGCAGCTATGCAGAAAAAGAATTAGAATAAAGAAAATGGTGATATGCTGGTAACTGTAGAAACAACAGCATTAGCAGCTTCTGGAGTAGAAGAAAGGGATGGAGAATGCCTACCTGAAGGAAGTCTGCTCTCAGCGTGGTTAGGAAGACTCTTGGTTCAGAAAAGTCTTTTCATGTGTTTAGGCTAATATGTGCCTAAGTGTCCTCTCCAGTCCTGCTCCTGTTTATTCCAGGACCTGCACGATCTTCATGCTGGTGGCTTTTAAGGTCTGCCAGAACACTTGCAGGAAGCTGTAATGTAATACCACACATGCTGAGGTTTGGGGATTTTTTTAAGGACGTTAACCCATTTTTTTTGTTTGGATCACAGTAGAAATTATTATTTAGAACTATCAGTTACTTGATTCAAAGCAAGCAAAAAATTGCCCTGCTTTGTAACCAGAGTGTAAAGGGTATGGGATTCCCCTACCCTTTTTTTATTGACACCTGGAATAAATGTGCACAGCTTGTATGGAGTTAGCTGGTATATTCAGATATAACATTAATAAATCTAGATGATATTTCCACCTCAATTCTCAAGTATCATTCTCATTAAGTTTTGCAGTATTTTTCATTTGAAGAGGAAAGTATGTATCTATCAGTACCTTATTTGGGTTTTGTAGCATTTTGGTTTTTAAATGAAATGTCTCATTGATTTCATAACTTGTAACTACCTTGTGAAATAATGATTAAAAACTCAGAAAACCTTCATAACACAAGTATTGAACGAGTCTCATTGATTTTTTCCCCAAATGTTCCTATTGTTCCACTTCCAATTCTCTAACATTCAATTCATATATCTTCCATATTTGTTGAGAAGAAAAGACAACACTTCATCTGATTTATTTCAGAAGGTAATCATGTGAGTGAAGAATGACATGTTCAGAAAATCAAATCAGTTTGATGGAAAGTAATACCAGAGATGTTATTTTTCCATGAGCRAGTGAGCTGTATCTTGCTCCATAGTTTTTTGAATACAGATTACTATGGATGGAAAAATGGTTTCTCTTCTCTATAAGACACAAAAAATAGTTTCTCTGACACTAATCTTCTGAGATGATCAGTAAAAGGAGTGCTTACTGGGAAAATTTTGTTGATTCCTAAGAATCTTTAAGAATTAAAGAAAGCTTGTTGATAAAGTGCAGTTCGTGAGTTGACTGTTATCTTATTAAAAAAAAGTGCAAAGTTGTCTGGAAATTAAAAGAACCCTGCAATATTGATAACTGGCCTTTTTTTTTCTACCAGTTGGACAGGACTTTTTAATAGAGAATTAGTAATGTCTTGTTATCTCTTAGAACATACACCCTCAGGATGATTTATGGCCATAATCCTCTTTGCAAGAAAACATGAGCAGAGTTGTTTCTTCTGAAAGTAAAATCCAGCAGCCATGAGTCTCCTAAGAAAACCCTTAAATATAAAAGCATCTTGATTCTCTCTCTCTTTTCCAGCATATCCACTCCTTATGGTACTTGCTATTTTGAAATTTGCTGATTTTTGGCATGATTTGCATGGTGTAAACCAATGAGGCTTTTGGTTTTTTTTATTTTGATGGGGCAGCGGGGTTGTGTCTATTTTCCCTCTTTGGTTTTGTTTTGTTTGCTTTTGTTCTGTTGCTGTCATGTGTTTGTTTAGTGTTTCTTCTTGGATTCTTCTTTTTTCAAATCTTAGGGATGTCCCTAATCTTGGTCTACCAGAAGGCACTGATAATAAGACTCCACATACTTTAGTATGCTCTGGATATGAAACCTTGGTTTAGTGAAGCCAGAATTTTGACATCAGTTTGTGGTCCTATATTTTTCTTAACTATTTCGCTCCAAATGAAAGCATATTGGTCACACAATTTTTTTTCCCCAGAAGGATAATTTAGGATTTTTATAGTACGCTATCAAATATGAACTCATTTTCATGTAGTGGCATGAGTTTTAATATTACCAGGATATAAAATGCTAAGGCAACCCCAAATGTTTCTTCTGTGTCAACTTTTTTTCTGTGATGTTCCTTAATTAAGAATAGATGTTTGTGTTATTTTCCATACTGTAAGGAAAAAAGTTCTCTTTTGCCCTTAAGTTAATTCTCTTGATTTGAAGCCATTTTCCTTTCTGCAAAACAAAAGTGATCAAAGTGGGATTTTATAATGGAATCTGACTGCAACCTTAAAAAAAGACTGGTTGTTGTCTTCATGTAACTGATACTACCCTGAGTGGTGCCTTTCTGCTAATCAAAACTTGCCACTGCCCCAAAACGGCCATGTTTATTATGTCTCTGTAGTAAATTGTGTCTGTAATCCCTTTTGGAGTCACTTGCTTATTTTTTGGCTTATATCAAACTTCCACATGCACAGCTTTCCATTTTGCAGATTAGAGGTTCTGCTTTGTAAGCCTGGTGTTTATGTTGGCTACTGGTAAGGCAGGGAGTCGGTGGCTCTGACCTTGCGCTAGGCAGAAGAGCTGCTGTTTTACATGACAGCATGATGGCATGTTAAACCCTTGGAGTTTGTTTTGTCGAGAGATGTCATGGCTCCTTGTGCTRTACACTGCTACTGTCCTAATGCTTGCTTCACACTCACTTTAAAACTTTTTGTATTGTTATGTGYGTATTTATTCTTGATGTAGTTTCAATTTGAAAGTTTAAAGTTAAATGAACAATGCGAAAAAAGAGTTGGTAATGGTTGGACTTGGTGATCTTGGAGGTCTTTTCCAACCTAAATAAATCTGTGATTCTGTAATAAAAGACATTCCTTGGCAGTACCTAGAAATATTRGTCTTCACTGTAGGACAATAAACAGTTCATTTAGATTTTCAACWGTGTGTAATTTCTTATTCCTTATATTTTTTTATTGAGGAGTGGCAAAAAATACTCTTCTGGAGAGCAGGCATTTTTGATGAGGTTCATAGGTCAAATGATGTAACTACTGTAGCAGGGCCCTAGGTGCAATTACATCTTTTGCATATCTGCATTTTGCTATCGTTAGTGTACAGTATTATCAAGGCCACGTTTTCATGGCATAAAATGTACTTCTGCTACAATTTTTTTTTTGGCTATCGCTATAGTAATTTTCTTTTTCTATCCAGTCAGCATACAGCAGAATGATCATTACTTTACTTTGTCATTAAAAGTAATGAAAAAATATCAAAGGGAAAATGGTATGTASCTTTCCCAAGTCAGTAGACATACAAGGCAGACCATTAAAAAGTATGCTTAAGATATGTGGTGAAGTTAGATGTAGCAAGGTATTTCAAATAGAACACAAAAATATTGAAAATTAGAAGCTACTGCATTAGAAGAGGGCATTACAAGAAATCATTAATTTTCCTGCTTTAAATTTATTATAATTAGAATTAATAACTTAATACCAATTAGCTTGCATTAGCGTATCAAAATGTCTTGGATGTGATCATAATTAATTCAGTGTTTAAGCACAAGAAAAATGAGTATTGTGAAAATACGCAAATGAGATAGGAAAGCAGAAAATTGTAATTTTACAGGGGCATACAAATTTGAATTTCTTAGTTATTTCTGATACATTACAGTCATTAAACTTGGGGCTCATTATACCAAAGATGAATAAACATGTAGATTCAATATATTTAAAGCCTGCAGCAGGTACTCTCAACAGACTCTCAAACAGAATGTTTGATCATTCTTACTCTCTAGAAGATGTTCTGCTTCAAGAAACAAATCAAGTTTTTCAGCAATTCCCATTTTTCTTTCTTGAAGTCCATTTGTGTGTAATAATTCAAGGCAGTTTAGTATAATGTATAATGTTTCATTTCTTTCCTTTTTCAGGAAAAGCAGCCCATAGAGAATATGTGTTTCAGTGAAATGTTTTTGGTAGATTCTAGTAAAAAAAATTAACAAGAGTTAATTTAATTGGGGAAGTAAGATAAAAAATAGTTGGTTGTGTTTGTCAATACTTTATAAACTCCAACTGAAAGACAAAAGAGTAGCTTTTGATTTATTCTTTAGAGCTGTCATCTCCTCTAAGGTTCTGCTTGTCATCCTGTGGTCTTTTCATAAGCTCCATTTTCCTTGAAATTTCTAAGTACTGTGTGACATAACTTCAGTTACAAGTATGAAACATTTGCAATGCAAGAARGTTATGGAAGCTAGAGTTTCATGGCAAGAGTCAAAAGTAGATCATACCAATTAATAGTAGTGTATTCAGCATAGGACCTGAGAAGTAATTTAAGTCCCTCCCTCAGTAATGCATTAAGATGTTAAAACTGTGCAAAGCAGGATGGAGACAGAGCCATTGGTCTGCAKTAAAGCTGATGTGTAACCTACCACAGCCCTGGAGTATTCCCTATTTTGAGAAAGTTTCAAGTTTCCTTTGTATCCCAGTGGTTCATTTCTCTCACATAAATTGCCATCACATCCATTCATTTAGCACCCTGGCTGCTTAATTACAGTCTTTTTCATCATCTCTGACTTTAAGCAGTCTAATTTTCACTTCTCTCATCAAGGAAAAATTATTTTTAAACAGCTTGAGAGCTTTAGATACATTTTTTTTGGTAGAAATTTCTAGAATCAGTTATTTCACACATTGATATAATATCTAACAGTTATAATCTGCATTGAAAATACAAAACTGCRAAAGATTTAGCTCATTGTTGAAACACCCTCAGTTTTAGGAAGATACAATGTCCTATGTATCCTTGAATATTGGAATTGTCTCTTGGCTGTGCTACATTTGTATTAGGATTTGCTTTGGGAATTGAAATATAAGAATCTAGTGTAATATACATTGTAGGGGACCCCTGGAAATGATCCAGTTGATTCCCATCTGAAAAAATGGTTTCAAAACCAGGTGATACACAACAGAGCTTCATGCAATTGAGCTTTAAATGCCTGTAGGGGCAGAGATTCATAGCCCATGTGCAACCTGTTCCAGGATTTATTCCCTRACATTACAACTTGTTTTTTCCCCTTTATTTCTAGTTGTAATTTTCTGCAGCTTGTGACTCTCAGCCTTACACACACGTGCACATGCGTACACCAGACTCATCACCTTCCTTGTCGCTTTCCTCGCCAGTCTCAAGCCCAGCTGAGGTTTGCCTTTCCTAAATTCATCCCTGAGTGCCGGAAATATATCTGTATTCCTTCTAAACTGCCTGTCCYATGTGCTCTGTCCACACCCTCCCGTTTGTATCTGAGCAGTGCCAGCTGTAGCTGGCTGCTCAGTCAGCTGTTCAGCCATGCAGGAATGCTTTTGGGAATTAGGCAGGCTAGCTGATTGCTGCATGGCCCGTGGCTTTAAGAGGAAAGTTGATGTCAGTGTCTTACTAACAGGTTTCTACTACCCTAGCAGTAGATCTAGCTGTCGTTCACACTGAAGCCAGGCTTAGTTTAAGCTTCCAAGTGTGAATTCAGCTTAAGGGAAACAATAAAACTACCAGGGCTTGACTTGCCCTGTGGGGCCTGAAGAGTTTCCCTGTGGGTGTGCCCATACAGGGAATTGCTGAATGTAGCTGCTGACTGCAGAGCTGGTCTCTTGGTGGTAGAGGGCTGTGCTGAGCTTTGGAAACTAGGATTCGAATGTTACCTGAAACCCCCAACCTGTGCCAGGTATATTCTTTGGATTCTATTTCTTGTATAAATTATTATTCTTTATTTAGATTATGATTACTAGATTATTCCTCATTTAAGTTATGATTCTTGGTGTAGAAGAGCTGTTTGTTGGAACGTAGGACAGCCCTGTGTTCAAGTGTTAATCCAACATGTTCTGAAAGTAGAATAATATATTTGTTTACGTGATACATAGAAAAGGCAACTAGAAGTTTTTCTTTAGTAGAAATAGCAACTCTCAACAGCAGTTCTTCATAATACAGCATTTAGGGCACAAGTCCTATGAGGAGCTGCTGAGGGACCCCCAGTTGTTTAGCCTGGAGAAAAGGAGGTTAAGGGAAGATATTATTGCTCTCTACAAGTACCTGAAAAGATGTTGTAGACAGGTGRGGTTTGGTGTCTTCTCTAAGGTAACAAGTGACGGGACAAAGGGAAATCGCCTCAAGTTGCGCCAGGGGAAGGCTAGGTTGGATCTTGAGGAAACTTTCTTCCCTGAAAGGGTGGTCAGGCATTGGAACAGGCTGCACAGGGAAGTGGTGGAATCACCAGCCCTGAAAGTTCGAAAAAACATGTGAATGGGGCACTTAGGGACATGGTTTAGCAGTGAACATGGTAGTGCTGGGTTAACAGCTGCACGCAGTGATCTTAGAGGTCCTTTCCAACATAAATGATTCTATGATTTAGTATTAGCATCTGAAGTGTATTTCTAAAGATACCTGCTAACTACAAGTTTACAAGTATGTTTTGAACAGTAGTGTTACTGGCCTTCCCCAGTATTGTCTCAAAAGAGCTGAGCAATGAGATTGAGACAAAAGTATCAAAATCATTAGAAGCTTTGTAGCAGCTTTTGCAATGTCATTTTCTTATTTTTCAGAGAAAGACTAAGTTAGTATTTGAGTATTAATCTTCACTTTACTGTGAAAGATGCTCAAAGTCATGAGTTCCTGAACCCCAGATAAGAGCAGGCAGTAACTAAGGGGCAGTGAGTGATCTGTCTGTTCAAGACAACTGAATAAAACTCAGAGGTTTTTCCAAAGAGAAAGCAAAAAAGAGTGTGCAAAAAAAAAGGATGGATGCTTCAAAGACTGTAGAGTCAACAAAGATTTACTCAACCCTCCACATCCCTTTATCTTCCTTCTCTGTTGCTTATATTTATTCCCTTGCTTCTCCTTAAGTCTGCTTGAAACTGCCAATTAGCCTCATTAGCATGTCCTCTGGGATTTCCTCTGCAGTTCTATTTCCATGAGAGCTGTCAGCTGTGGGAATGTGAGGTTTCTGTAAGAAGGTCTTTCAGCCTCAGCACTGTCAAGTAGCAAGTGAGTTGCATGTCTGACACTGGAATTAATAGGCTGTAGAGTTCARACATCTGGATTATCATACTCATGGGTTAGGTGGCCCACAGCTGTTTATAGATTGGATTGCTTTAAATTAGAGTTGGGCCTGAATTACTCTTTCTTATCTCCCATGTTTATGCTCAGCCTTTCTATAAAGTAGAAATAGAGCTGGTTTATAGAAAATAAGAGAACTGCACAAGTTTTTTTAACAGAAACTTCTACAGGGACATACCATTTTTAAAAACAAAAACGAGACTACAGAAATTTGCCCAACAGCCAGGCTGTTCACCATTCAGGAAAGGTTTCACATATCCTCATCTCCATGAGGTTTCATCCTCAATAAACCATCAGACAAGCTACCAGCTGCAGTCTCTGACTTTATTAACTTTAATAAAATAGTGATGTACACTAGTCAGCTGTGGATCCTGGACTGCAATGAATATTTCTCTCAAAAATGCCTCCTTCAGATTTCTCTGATTCAGAAAGTGTCAAACCAATACTGGCCTATTTTTAAAAGTATTTTCAACTTTGAACGTGAGAATGTTAGGTGTAACTTAATAGAGGAACTGATAATTTCTGGGTTGGCAACATAGCAAAGGAGAAATATCTGCATTAAGTAATTTATAATGCTTTGTTGAAATGTTTTGCATTTTCACTAGGAATCATTATTTGCCACTAAAAGAGAGTGATCGGTTACATCGGTCTAAACCTTCATTTTTTTTTCTTCTGTATACTTTGTATAAGTAATATTTTCTTCCTTCTGAATCTTTTAGGGAAATTGAATCTAGTCAATTCCTGTTGTTTTACCAGTTGTTTTTCAATTTGTTGCTGTTGTATTACTGAAAAGAGGGAAAATATAGAAACAAGGATGTCCATCAAATCTTTATGATATGTGTGGAACCAAGGGTTGCATTTGAAGGAACAGATAACTTGAAGCATGAACTAGAAAGGTCCCTAAACCCTATCTTGTACTATTGCTGTAGCACTTAATGCTTCTGAATAGGGACGTACTAGGAGGACAGAGAAAAGTAACTCAACAAATCACATTAATTAGAGGTAAAAGATTAGATTGCTGAAAAATCCATTCAAATCAGGAAAGTGTAGGTCTTCTTAAGTCAGAATTTAGCGGCCGTATCCCAACTTGCAGTTTATGAGGCACTGAGGACCTGAAACTATTAAAAGCAAACACGTTCTCAAAATGAAAAAGCATTCACCAAAATTGCATGTGCATGCTTAATGTTCAATTTAATTCTGAAAGCTTTAAAAGTGGGTATGGGTTTGGGGCTTGAATTTTGGATTTTGAAGAGAAGGAGGTGGGAAAGTTGGACCTGTTCATACGTTTTTTTTTTATCTTCAAAATCTGTTGAAGCACTCTGTGTGCTGTGTAACAGAGCACTCTGTTAATTTTGTACTGGTTATAGCTTTTTATTTGTATTAGTATTTGCTGTTTGATGTGTACAAGGGAGAATAGGGTTCGATGGTTTGTATTGATTTTCATCAGTAACACTCAGAGGTACTAACTGAAATTATGCTGTGCATTTCCAAGAGGTTACTGCAATTTATCACAGTTCATTAGATCATAAATTCTTTGAAGCTAAGGGCTATCTTTTTGATGTTTGTACAACTTCTAGAATAATGAGACAGAGGCTCTAGGTGCTACCCTGCTGCAAATAGTCATAGATCAAAGCTCAGAATAAGTAGGCAACAGAAGACTGTGGACTTCTCTCATGAGCTTTCTTCTTGGCTGGGATAATTAAATGATAATGCAAATAAGAAATGAGTGACTTCTTATCCTCGGTTTAAAGATAAGGAACTGAGGTAATACTGAAGCTTTTCCACATATCTGCCCCAAATCTCTCAAATCAGATCCCAAATTTTGAATTCTGCTTTCATGCCTTGAGCTCAAGATTAAATGTCTTCTCAATACCTGCTCTCTTAGTGAAAAGGATTAGGTTGCTATTTAGAGAAGACTCCAAATCCTTACATGAAGGATTTTAAAATACACTGTTTTCTGATTCTATGTTCACCTAATGATGTGAATATCACTGTAATGATATAGATTAGACTAATTTTACTACTTCAGCACCAGATTATGAGGTCTTTTATTGAAAAACAAAGTATTTTTTATGAAGAAAGGAGAGAAAGCCAACATTTTTGTTGGATTAATTGCCATTGTAAAATAATTTACAGATCACTTTCCATCTCAGTTACATTCTCTTAAACAGTTCATCCAAGATGTCCATCTCATCTGTCAGTGGATCTAAGGCCATGATAATAGTGGTTTCATTTCATATCTGATGTTGTCAGCTTGCAATCATTGCTATTAAATATTTTTGCATTTTGCTAAAATAATCCGTCTAATTAAAAAACGATTTCCTAATTTTGCTGTTTAGTGGGAAGAATATTTTTAAGTAGTTCTCTGCAAATTTGTTAAATGATAGCATAAAGAGACAGTTTTTTCTGTTCCAAATATTATTTTAAAATAAATAACGCTCATCCTAGCTAGATTTTGAAAAAACTGTTATTGATATTCTTCAAGTGCCTGAAGGCCAGATGTTGAATTATGGTGATCACATCTGTTTTATAGCTGTCTTTCATGAGAGATTATACGAAGAAAAGACAGTTTCTTCTAAAAAACAGATTAACAAGGGAGAATAGAGACAGGCTCATAAGACAAAAATCATCACAGAGAAGACACTTCCAGTTACCTGGAGGAAAAGTGAAAGATCCAGTACACCTAAACTAATGTAAGAATGGCTTTGCTTGCTGAGGCTCATTGCCTCTGTAGTACTTGCTTCCAGAATGGAATTGTAGAGAAGGAATTCAGACTAGGATTTGAGTTCTGTGCAGGAGGACATTTACAGATAATGAGGCAGAGGTATGTTAAGGGTATGTTCCCCATCTTTGAAAGAAAGACTTCCAATATGTTTGTGTTTTTCCATAAAAGTCTTGAATGTAATATGCAAAGATCCTTAAACAAGTTGTCTAACAAGTTATCAATACATTTAAAGTAGTAGATGGAGCTTAGGAAGTAGTTTCTAGGAGCAAAGAAAAAAATCACACTTTTAGTTAAACACAGATGTTTTCTTGGCCACTTATATCAAGATATGGCTATTAATTTCTGTGAATATAGCATGTAGCTAACACATTCTTGTAGATTATCCATGTGATTATGGATTACACTTTACATGCTGACTCAACATATTTCCCCACTGAAGTTGCTTTGCTAATAAAACATTTGGCTTATTCTTTCTTTACAAATTAAGTGGTTCTCAGTATAGGAAATCTACAGTTTAAGGGAAAAAACAACCAACCAAACAAAAACCAACAACAAAGGTATTTCACACTTCCTGTCCTTTAACACTCCTCAGCACCTGTATCTGTCCTGTAGTGTCTATTATCTTGCCAACRGGATGTATGTATAAATTATTTGCTACACACAAAGTAGTTATAATACTAGAATTTAAAGAGCAGATGATCTTCTCTGGTAATGATAGCTTTAAAAAAAAATTGAGACTATGTTTAAAATTTGGATTCCTTGAAAAGGCTACCAAAAGTTATATCAAATTTCCAGCCTGCTAAAGCACCAGCTCCACACATTCATGCTTTTTTCCTTCAGAGTAGCTATTTTTGAGTGCGCTGCTTGTCCTCTGTTTGACAGCACATCGATTCTCTGAATCAAGAATTAAATCAGGAGTCATTTATTCTAATTATGGTGCAGTAAGGCTCACAGTATTAAAAGTCCTGATTCAGAAGCAATGCAGTTGTCCTTAAAATAGGCAATTTCTTATTTCACGTTTAACTGGAAAAGGTCTTTAATAAACTGAGAGTCATGGACAATAGTTATTTGTTCCTATTACTGAGGCTATTTGTGTTGGAATGAGAATTTTGTTCCTAACTGTGACTTCTTCTGTTTTTTGTCCCACAGGGAATTCCTGTATCTGTGTTTATAATGTCATTGCRTGTTGCCATGGCAAAAGTGTGGTAGTACAAGTCCAGTATTATGTTATTCAAGGRCAAGGGAGGTAGAAATTAGATCAAAATAAACTTAATCACAAAATGGGAAACGTCTGGAATTTTATCTCTGCTTTTATAAGCTATTGTTAGTGTTTTCCAGCACAAAAGAGCAACTTCAATACTTTTTCATTTGTATTTATTAATATGTAAACTACATATATGTATATAAATCCATCACAATTTCTGCCAGAACTCATAGAATTTATTTACATTGAGCAGAGGAAGGCTGTAATAATTTTGTATCAAGCTTCAGTTGCTTCAAGCTGAATGCTCAGAATTGCACAATCCCACCTTGAACTGGCACATGGAAACTCTTGGCTGTTCTTGTAAATGTTATTATGAAAGAAAGAATCTGAAGCCTGTGCTCAGAGTCGTTCCTAACAATGAACTCATCTGGGAAACATCTCTTGGAAGGAGCAGCAGCTCTGAGTGGCGTCGTGGCCTATTTGCTCCTGTGGCTCTGAAGTGCATCCCGGAACTTCTGAGTCGATCAAAATGCTCCCAGTTTTAGAAACCTTCACCTTATTGGTAAAACAGAATGGTTTTGCCAGTTTTCCGAATTAAGATTACTTTTGTTATTTCTTACTTGACAACATAGCTTGTTTCTTCATAAGGGCTTTTTGTCATCTCAGTTCAGTTTTCACTCTTCTTGGGGAGGTTTTGTTTGATAGGCCTAATGTTTGTAACAGGAAAAAAAAGTCACCAGGACAGATGGAGCTTGAGAACACAGTTCAAGCTTTAACTTGCTACATTTTGTGAAAAAGGTCGGATAGTCTGTAGAATGCTAATAAAGAGCCGACCAGTAGGTGCTGCATTTAAAGGAGCAGTGGTAGTATGAAAACGAGTGTGTTGATACAGCAGGGCAAAAGAGCCAGAGACTGGGACAGCAGCTTTGGATAACTTATGCTGGGTGTTCAAGTTGTTGTGAGACACCAGCACTTGGGATCTTGATCTTGCTGTTCCTTTAGTTTGTAGCATTTTACTGGAGATGTGTCTGTTTTTTGATGGGCCAGGGGATGTGGGAATCTGTCCGTTCTGAATGGGAATGTTAAAGAAAATGAACTTTAACCTGAGTTTGGGTGGAGTAGTGGGTTTACATGAGTAGTAACAATTAAATTGTTACTCATACAGCAGTGCAGTGGAAGTTCCTACCAGTCAATGGTTTGTGTATTGAAGCAATGGAGCCGTAATAATTGGAGGATGGTACCTTTGGGTTACTCACAGATGTCTCCTGGTGCYGTAAAAGGATCTGACAGTTTCTCCTACCAAAAGAAAAGTAAATAATCTGTTCACATGTACAGAAGACTAAACTGAAAACACAGAGTATGTCCAAACTTAAGCACAGTGGACAAAGTTTGGAAACATGTAATTCTTTATTTCACTCCCTCATTTTGTCCAGCCTCTGAACACAGGATTCTTGCATGTGAAAGCTAAAAAACATTGCAACACACATGAGGAAAGAATGCTGTTAGAAGAAAGTGTGTGACCCAGTCACAACCAGGGAATGCGTGATGAGAAACGATGTTTTTCAGTGATAAATTTGCTCTCACTGCCATCTTCCCCTACCCTTGTTTATTACATGCTAAATACTATCCTTGATTTTATTTATTTATCAGCTATGGGAAGTGTACCTGGCATTAAAAGGAAAACAGGCCTTCAGCATGATATACTACTAGTATTAGCATCACTGCCATTTGTGCAGTGTCAAAACGTTCCTTTTTTAAGCCCTTTTCTCATATATCATAAGTTGTTCAAGAATTTTCTAAAAGTGACTTGAGCTTGCTGGATTGTTTTGTTCCAAGCTGGAATATCCCTAAGGGATATCCCTCTTACCCTCCTGCTGCTGCATCTTTACTTAGAGCAGGAGTGAATGGTTGGCTCTAGCTAACAAGTGTGCGGAGCAGAGCCAGAGAACCATTATTTCCTTATTCGATGTCTGAGGTGGAAGTCAGTCTAGATGTAGCTGTGCTGTTCTCAGCTTGTGGCTGAAATCTGGGTAGCTGTAGGGTGGGTGATGATGGTGTGTGCAATGGGAGGTCAGGGTACAGCCCCCCAACCACCACCCCCCCAGCTCCACTCTATTCTTCAGGTTCAGCTGACAGCTCTTCAGGGCATTCTACAGTTTGAGATGTGCTGCTGTAGTGCTGGGGAGATTGATGGACTGAAGAAATGCTGAATGTTTTCTCTTGTACAATTGGTGTTTTCTGTAGAGACAGTCTTAACAAGATAAATGTGTTACCTTTTCTGTATTCCAGCCTGCTCTTGTCTTCCTTGTGTTGGTACTAACTGTATTAGCATTATTTTATCTTTAGAGTTAGGTGCTTTAATGCAGAAAACAGCTTTGATAGATGCGTTGCAATCTGATTTGATTTTTGATTTTTTCCCTGTTAATAGCCTCCTCAGCATGTGACCTCACTGATCTATCTGGAGATTTAAGTTTTGATGCTTTACAAACTGTGTCCCAAAGTCTCCTGAAGTTCTGCTTACAAACAAGCTGAGTTTGGTAATATAAGTGTATATTCCTATTATATTTTTTCTTTTCCTGTGCCCTTTTCCCATCTGGCTGCAGTGGGACTTGAGGAAGAATGTGATCTGGTGTAATTATTCCATTCTTTTTCCTTTAAGGTTACACCAAGCTGGATTCAGCTTACTTGGATCATGTCAGGTTTCTTCCAGTCAGCAGCTACATAATTTCTCTTCTCACTATATCTAAATTTGGGTTAGAAGACAGATGTAGGCAGGATTAGGGCCTCAGTTTCTCAGGTATCTTTGCCGGAATATTCCTAGGTATTCCTGTTTCCAGATGTTTGAGCAGGGGCCACATCCAGGTGAGGTGTACTACTCCAAGGAAATGTCTGTGTTGTCTCTGTCTGTCAACTGTTCGAAGAAATGTTGAGCTTTGAGTTATCAAATAATGTTCTTTATTATTTATTAATACATCCAGACTGAAATAGTGAAATGACTGCTTATGCATTAGATGGTGGAGAGCTCTTAGTTACTTCTACACTTCTAGAGAATAGAAGAAAGTATAAATTAAACCAGTGTGGCTTCTTGAACCTAATTATTTTGTGGTCCTTTCTCTAATGCTCTCCTTTTCCTTCCCAAACATTTCAATAGCTTATCAAATAGATTTTTCTTTCTTTATATCCTAATTACTGGAAATATTTTCTATTGATGGACGAAATACCTGGTAATATTTGATTTTCATTAGGCAACACTTCCTTTTCTTTTAATGCTTTTAATTGTGCATTCCTGTTCCTTTTTTGCAAATAGTGCTTGAACACTCCCTCACAAACTGCATTGAATTTTTTTCCTGTGTCAGGTCCACCATTTGTGTGGAACATTAGATGTCAGACGGAGGGGGATATTCAGGGTAACAGCAAGGGATATTCAGGGAATGTGCTGATGTCTATGCAACTTTTCTGTCTCATACTCCCATGTGGTGAGTTGGATTTCTGCTCTCATTTGAGTGGCAATCATGCGTGGTGGTTGATTTTATGGTGTCACTAGAAAAGTGTTCCCCAAAAGGGTAAAATCCAAACTATTAAGTCTGGCAAAGACATGTATTTGTAGAGAACCAAGGAAGCTCCTGCAGGTGAGGAACTGGACTGTGGAGTGGGGAAAGAGAAGGAACCCAAAATAGAAAGAGGTGTTTGTTTCAGTGTCCATGTTGTCCTTCTGCTGTTTAAGTGATGGAGAAGGCTCATGTGTGCAAGGCTGAGCAAAAACTCTGCCTGGCTTACAGAGTGGTTAACAGCTTAGACATTTGTTCAAAACTGGCCCCACTTCTTTCATTCTTGTTTTATATACAGTTGTTCTGATGTTATCACGATGTGGATACATTTGTCTTCCTTTCATCGGTAAATCAGCATCTTTGTAGAATGGAGGAGGTAGAAAGAGCTAATTTGTCAAATGCTGGCAGCAGGTATCCAGTAATTTTGCATTGCTTTTTTTCCTTTCTTGGTTGCATGAGTTTGGTAAGTACTGTTTTTGTATAATTGCATTTAAGTCTGCATAAAAGTGAACCTTTAATGTTCAGAAATTTCAGAGTAAAAAAGAAATGTGGCACTGTGAAAGACTGGAGGTTTTTTTAAGATTGAAATGTGATGACAAAGGAAAACAGATGTTGTTTTATTATTAAAATATCCTACACTGCTCTCTACTGGAAGAGTGGAAGTCTACATTAAATAATCAAAAGCACACCTAAAACTATTTCTTAGTCAAGAGTCAAGTTTAATTTTTTTTTTTTTAGTCTGGTAAAACTAAATTTTCCTAAGCATGGATAGAATTTTGTTCCCCCCCTAAGCTTTAAAGAAAAGCACATGGATATGCCTTGCATGTAAACCAGKAAAATGTTGAGGGTCAAAATGTCAGCTGCTGGGAAAGAATTACTGAAAAGTGTCCTGATAGTGTCAAAGAAAGAAAGTGAACTGCTAACCTTAGCAATTCACCTGGCCTTACTAATTCACCTGACCCCTTACCTGTTGGGCACATCATAATAGCAACAGACTTGTCAGAACTGTAAAGGATTCTGGATGCCTGAAGTTGCCTTATGTTAGAATTGACTTTTAATTGAGCCAGCAAAATAAAAGATTATTTGCCTTTTATTTTAATAGTTTCTCCAGCCAAAGTACAACTATAAAAGCAGTTTTAATAACTTCACAATGGAGTTGGACCAAAACATATCTTGTTCATGTTAAATACATAGGGAAATTTTCACCTACATTCTGAAGAAGAGATATTCCCCACAAAGGGTCTGTGTAATAGTTTAATGTTTAGGACAGCCCTCCTGGCCATTACAGGGCTGAATTTTTTTCCCAATTGCGATAAAACTTCTGTTGATTTTAATGTGTTGAAATAGTGTCTGTTAATTCTCTGCAGCTGCATTATCCTGCAAATCTTTGCATGTGGAGTGAACACATCTGGTTGTCTGCTAATACTGGATTATAAACAGTTTGATCTGGGGTGTTTGTCTTGTATATGGCTGGCCAACAGCTCACTTTCTTCATGGCAAACATCGCTGTACTTTAAAGAACACTTAAATGGTTCTGACTGATAAGATCTGTTGGCCTCATAAAAGTTATTTCTGAGTACAGACAGCTGCAAGTGAAATGAGAATAAGTAATATATTAGAAAATAACCTTTCATCAGTTTTGTAGGGAATATGTTTGGAAGAATGGCAGACTGCAGTGAAGAATGTGTAGTAATTTATATGGGAAAAAATTGCTTTAGCTTGCTTTRTGTTATACAAAATTTTAAATGTCATCTTCTTCCAGCTTCTTGAAGTATCCAATGAAAATTCAGTATGATCATGATGAACTCATTATTAATACTAAACAACACACAAATGTTTGGGTCTAGTGGCATGCCTAAATTATGTGTTATTTCTGTTTGAATTGGTTTATTATGCATGGAGTACACTAACCTCAAGAATAATCTTTTTGCTAGTTGCAAACAGTAAATAGACATAGAGTCACATGTAAACATTTTTCRGCTGTATTATGTATTTGAACATATTACTTACATAAAGAACACTTAAGAATTTAATGCCTTTATTAGTTTGCTTATAGGATTAATAGTGAATGATCTAAAGGGAAACTGTTATTTTCTGTTTCTCTCTTCTGCAGTTAAGTGTAGGAGTTGTATTAGCTTCACTCTCAGGAACCATTTAGGTTTCATATGTTGATTGTTCTACGTGAGCCAGGTTGCAGAAGGGAACCTGAAATGCTGAAAGCAATGGGTGACTTTCCAAGTTCCCATCTAAAACTCTGGATCAGTATTGATCTCCAGAAGAGCCTGGGCTTGAAAAGGGAAGTTTCATATTTACCCCTTTCACTTTAAAATTTTTATTGCAGAAACTCTTCCACGATGAATACTTGTACTATTCTTGCCACAGCTGGACCAAATTCCTGATATAACAAATATTTGTTCTCTGACTTTGTGTGAGATTCGGTGAGAAGAATTTGCTGAAAGACCATAATGAAATGGCCACCTGCCCGTTTCATGAGGATGGTGTTTGTTGTTAGTTACTTCCCTTAGAAATCCTGGTGGCAGCGTGTCCACTGTGCCAGGGCTTGTACAAATGTCACAGTGATCTTGTCAGCTGAAGCCCCAGCTTTGCAAATACATGTTTGCTTAGCTTAACGATCATGAGTAATGGCATAGTAATTGGTACTTAATATTAAACAAAAAATTATGATAGATGACATGGAAAAGGTCCAGAGCAGATGAAAAAGCAAGCATTAAAAAGCCTCTGGTTAAAACATTAGCTGTTTGTTAAACCTATATTGCATAGTCATTTCTTTGTTACAATTAGAAAATAACCTGTCTTGATTCAAAATTCTGTCTGTATTTTTTCCCAAAGAGAACTGTGCAATTAATACAAATATTCAGAATATTTACCCTTAATTTCTGGGGGTTTTTATTACTCTTACCAAGAAATAAAGAAGGAAGGTCAAGTATGAAATGTGTAAGCAGTTTGAACATACCTGAATTAAAAAAAAAAGAAGAATTGCATTTAAAAGAGATACAAATATATACAAACAGTGCAATCCACGATATGGCCTTATAATTTCTGATTGATATTAACACTTAAGCTGCAAATCTTTTTTGTATATCTGAATTAAACGTATCTTACTATATTTTCCTATGCTGAGTAGTTTATTATGCACAAGCTCTAATTCCACACCCAGTTCAAAACTGCTGAGAGCAATAGAAATTTCAGTAGTGATGCTTAATGTCAAAACCAACAGTCATCTGGAAGACAGTAAATGACTTCTGGAATTCTGGTGGGTTATGTTCCACAAATCCTGATATAAGGCTCATGGTGTTTCTATGTTCTCTGAGTCTTGGTTGTTTATTTCTTTTGTAACTTATTGAGTAAACGCAATGAGATTTTTTTCAGGTTTTGCTAGTCTTTTACACTGCTTTCAGCAGTTTATCTTTCTATTTAGAAGTCTACTTCTCCCTCCCCTCCATGATCAGAAATGGTAATTTCTGATTTGGGGAACATTACTATGAGCTTTAAAATTCAGTGACATTTCACAGATTCCCCAGCTGTGGCAGAAGCTTAATTTGGTGCTTACATTTTCTGAGGCAGTGATGTGAATTAACATGAGGTACAAGCCCCTGGGAAAACTGTATTTGTGGAAGGTACTGTTCATGGAAAGATTGGTCTGCTGCTGGGATTTACTGAATACAGCAAAGATATCTTCATCCTTCTTGGATTGTGAAGCAGAGGAGAGAGCTGGGAGGGGAGTTACAGGGAAATGACTCTTGCTTTCTCAGCTATTTCAGATTTCAGTGATCTGAGTGGAAGTAAGCAAATAAAAAATGTAGAGCGGATCTGTTCCCTTCTGGAGAAGTAGCTGCAGGCAAGGCAGCATAACCTGGGGCATCTTGATGTGTACTGGTGCTGCCAGTTTGAAAACAACACAATTATTAGGAATCACGCAGTGATGAAGCAGCTGTCTCAGCTGTCTTTCACTTCTGCATGGGCAGCAGTGACCTGTGCTCTCATTGAGCCTTGTCCACACCTGCAGCTGTTGTTTCCTGTGTTTATGAAGGATTCCTGCTCTGTGTATCATGTACCTGGACTTGCTCACAAACTTACAGCAATTATACTTCTGCCTCTTGKGTTCTGCCAGGTGTACTGGATATAAATATGCTTGTCTGCAGATATCTGGTATTATTGGCATTTCAGCATTCCTCTTAGACTCTCATCTGACCTTACCCACTGTTTTGTTTTCTTTTTTCTCACATGTATTCACTCACCTTTACCTTTCTGCCTCTGCCCCATGCAGTATCCATAATGTCCAAGAATCATTTTTCCTTCTTTATATGCATTTTGTGCAGCTATCACTTTTCCAGGCAAGATCAACCCTTGGTTTAAAGTCATCAGAGATGTTGTGTGAAAGACATCAAATCAATAGCAGAGGTTTCTGCTTTGTTATTGCAAACCCTTGGTCTCTTGGCGGGAGGATTGTAATAGTGGAGAATATTGACAGCAGGTGTGTGTGGTGTTTTGATTTACACCCTGTTGTATTCAAGATGGCACATCATATTTCAGAGTCAGTAGCAAATGTCTAATGAGGCTTCATTATTGGTGGAGCCGCACAGTTTCTTTGCAGGAGTACCTTCAGCACACTGACTACAGTAGTAAACATGTTTGGAAGGCTTAATAGAACTAAAAACTTCAGAGTTACTCTGTTTAAATTTTCTGTATCTCGGCAAATTTAAGCTGCTAGGTCTTAAAAATTGTACATGCCTCTGTCATGGTACACAGAAAACTGTGTATTTTAGTAAAAAAGGGAGGGTTGTTTTTTTCCTAGCCTTATTTTAGCATATACATATACACAGTGTGACTTAACTCTACTTCAATGTGAAAATTGTACAATTGAAAATGAATTAGTGTATTACACAGATGGGTTTCAGGCAGGAGTAGCATACCTTTTGTAACAGTATAGTAGAAGGCGAGCACAACTGTACGGAAGAACATAAAAGCATTTTGGTGTACAAATAAAGAAATTATAAGGTCCCTTTGAAATATTATGCTTTATATAGGAAAAGATGTGTGTTTATTTTCATTACAGCCTTACTTGGTAAAAAAAAGATGTCTAATAGAAATTACTTGAATATGACTCTTGTTTCACCTAAGTTGGAACCTAGTTCCTTTAAATCTATGAAATTACTATACTAAGCAGCTCTGAGAGGGAAATCAGTTATTTTAATTTATCTTAGATCTTGTATGAATGTTTAGTGGCATAGTCCAAATAATTGTCTCATGTTGATTCATGGCAAGTATCTTCTATCAGTATTTTTTATGAATTTTTTCATTATTTTSTAAAAAGAATTTTCACCAAAATGGTAATTTGCATGCGGAAAAAAATACTTTAACCTCTAATTTACAGATTTTTATAGGATTTCTTTAAAGTCGATTTTAGTAATGCTTATATTTGTTTAGAATTTAATTCTTGTTATTTTCTTGATTAGAAATAGCTGTATGAAAATTTGCTATTTATCAACTACTGAAACAATTGCCTTTCCAAAATGCTGCTTGGAAATAATTGGAAAATAAGATTACTTGAGTTGATTAGGCCTTTAAATGCATAACTTACTGCTCACAAATTGCAATCTTTTCAGTTTCTTGGCAGTACAGAAGTGGAGCAGCCCAAAGGCACAGAAGTTGTAAGAGATGCTGTTAGAAAATTAAAGGTAAGAATTTTTAATGAAATATAAATGAAATGTATTCTCAACCTCTTTTCGCAACTAAGATGCTCTGTAAGTTTTCTAAGTATATTCATTTGCTCTAGAAGCAGTTGCTTTTACTGATCTCTTTAGTGTGTAGGTTCTTCCTTATTATGTCTTTATTGTCAGGTGCTCTGCTGTGTACAATATTTAGTTGTCTTATAGATTATGCAATTATTCAGAAATATTTATAGAGTTAATGTACTTCAATGGGTAATGCTTGTTCTTTGGGGTTTTTTAGGGCTTCATTAATACAAACTGAGGTAGCAAGAATTTGTTTTAGCTGCTATCCCCACCCTATGAGGGGGCTGAGAAAATCAGACTTCTACAATTTCTTCTTTGTTATTTGTGCTTGGGTACCGAGGGACTTGGTGGACAACCAGAAATATCTGCGTGCAGTGACTTGTTGAGGGTTGTTGTCAGTTAACGTGGCTTTGACTGGACTGCTGAGTGAGAGCTGATGTGCTCAGAGCTCTTCAGACACTTTGGGCTGGCGTAGGGAGTGCTGATTTCACTGGTCCCACTGACTTGTTCCTGTGGAATTGCTTAGCTGCTTTGAGCTATTGGAGCTTTAGTTTACTTAGATGTAGAAATCTTTCTCCCTACTATTGCATTTTCCATAACTTTTTTTTTGTGGGCTTTTGATTATTCATTTAAACAAGTTCTTCGGAAATAGGCAGAAAACATGGAGAATCAATATTGAAAAAATTGATTCTATGTTATTACCATAATAAAAAAAAAAGGAAGAAAGTAGGCATGTAACTGTTCATGTAGCTCAGCTTTTAAGACTGAGGTTTCCCTTGAAAAAGCGATCTTCACAAGATTGATCAGTAATCGTATTGAGGTATTGAAACAGAAGTTCTTTGCCATTGTTTCCACTCTACCAAAATATTACAGCTGCCGTTAAAGGTTCCTTTAGTCAATTCTTGGAGTGTTTTATGCCAAAAAGATTTATTCTGCTGCCGTTAGAGTCATTATTGCCTAGTTGTTTTCAAGTGTTTTTGGCTAAGGTAAGTTTGACCCTTTTCTAAACATTGTAGCATTCTACCAGAGGAAACAAAATATGTGGGTTTGTGTCCACCTCGTGTAGTTTGTCTTTATAAAATTTCAATACCCTGAGCTAAGTTAGTTCTGTGCACTAATCTGTCACAACAATATCCTGCTATGGAGAAGTTCTGCTTCAATTCTAATGATGATTTATTGGACTCCTAAGTAAAATAGATGCTAAGTGTCTCTGTCTCACTGGTGAAACCCCACGTTAGCCTGGGCTCTCACTGATCACTGGAAGCTTTGAGTGGGTTGAGTTCTGTGATTTCATGCCTGGAAATAGTTTGTTCTGAAAGCAAGTCCAAATAGGATTTCAAATAACTGCTTTTGGAAGTGTGAAATTTTGAAAGAGCAGATGTTTTATGTATATATTTGTGGTGTCACTGGAGCATGTAGGTATCTATTCTAACTTTCTACACATGTTCCCTAAATAAACCACCTCAGAGATGGATGTCTGAATAGTTGCTGCCAGAATCACAATATTTTCTTCAAATTTGGAAGTTTGCAATTTAGATGTCAAGTATTGCATGTGATCTTACATAATAACAGGTTTATTAGAAAATTTCCAAAGTAAATAAAGATGACTTTTGGAAGGACTTGAAAAATCTTGGAACAGAATTCAGAGAACAATAAAAACATTTAATGTTTAAAACAATCCCCAATTAATTGAATGCTCATTTGAAGATTGACTTACATTGTGCATCTGTCCTCTTTGAAGAGAAGACTAGAGGTCCTGGATTTTATTAGTAAACACACATCTGTAGCATGTTTTTAGAAAATACTAATTGAAAATTTTTAAGGAATTAAAACAGCTTGAAAACTAATGTCTTATATCAAAAAAATGTTGAAGAAATATATAGTGGGTTTGGGAGTAGGAGAATTTTTAGAAGACTTGTAGCTTGTGATGCCATAGTTATATTTTTAATTATATGGATTTGCTTTTAACTGAAATGTTGTTAATCATAATTTGTTTTTAATGAAAATTAATACCTATCAGAAAAAMAACTGACACTTTCTTAATGTTTGGAGCTATTTTTACAAGTGGCATGCATTGTGCTAATAATCTTTTGAAGTCATGTGCTTACAGTGATATAGACCATGAAATACTGTCACCCGAAAGCATTTTTCTTGAGCTCTCATGTCATCAAACTGTGTCAGAGTCAAGATTTGATATACAACTGTTTACTACTTTAAATCAAAGCCCTTAACTCAGCACAAAGACGTGGGTTGCCAAGCACAGAAACTGCATCTACCATTCCACAAACTGACTTTTCCCAGCAGATGGAGCTGATGTTCTACAGAAACATAAAATAGCTTGGACAAACTTTTTTTTTGATGCTTCATTGTACTTTTATCCCAAATACCACTTTTACTTTTCTTGACAATTTTTCCGGGTCAGTTGCAATTAGACGACAGTTTTTTCAAGCAACTRTGTTCAATTTTTCTAGAGGGTTCTCCAGTGATTTTATCTAGGTGGGACTTCCTCTTGTGTTTTCGAAGTTCTTGGAGCTGTACTGCAGGAGAAAGAAGAAAGTTAGACACTAATGTTTTTAAATGTGTGTATTTATTTGTAACATAAGGTGAACTATTATAATTTATTACAAACAATGTTTTCTTTCAAGTTTTCTAGTCAAACTTATTTCTAGAATGAAAGAAAAACTAAAGAACATGGTATCCAGATGCTGTATCCAAACACGCCTATATAACTCAAATATCTAAATGCTGTCAAATCACAGTTTATTTTATAAAATGAAATTATTACTTTCCTTGATTAATGAAGGAAATAATGGAGGGAATCTTGAATAACTTCTAGATCAGACTATAGGAATTAATTTGATCATCCTTATAAAGTGTTTGAATGGTTGCCAGAGGTGGGAACAGGTAGAAAGACCAGGATAACAGATGGAAGTAGAAGCATAACCAGAGCAGTGGTAAGAAAACTGCATGGAGGAGTGTTAGGGAGAAACCAGAAGTAACTACCTGAATTTTGGGCCATTTCTTTTACAATCTTCCAAGGGATGTTTTTGTGAGAGCCAAACTTAAGGCTGTTCTCTTCCTTAGCTTTCTATTCAGTGTCCTTTTCTCTTCCACTTTTCTTCTGTAAGTGGAGATGACCAGACATAATGCAAATAGAATTAATCACTTTTAAACCACTTGAAATATTTTTCATCATCTCCTTGACCCTTAAGGATACACAAAGTGAAGAATGCTTGTTCACACACTTCCACACATGCAGTGGTGCTGTCCTGCTGCTTCTGCCCTTAAAGGTCCATCAGTGGATGTTGTTCTGAGCTCCCTTTCATGTTAAAGCTCAGTTTCATTTGTTGTTGAAAAGACAGAAGAGGGTGGAGTACAGAGAATCTTTTAATATTGGGATAAAGAGTTTTCCAGCCAAGCCTTCCAGCCTTGGCTGTTTTCTTTGAAGTACTGAAGAAAGCAGATTTTGTGGTTCAGGACCTGTCAGGGACATCCTGAAGACCAAAGCAAATCAGATGAGAAGAGTTGAATAAGAAAATACCTGTTTACACTCTCAAAAATAACACCCCTAAAATCAAACCCTGCCAAAATCAACCAAAACCAAACAAACAGGAGAAAAAAAGTCAAAACCCCACCACCAAAAACACCCAGCAAACCCCCAAAACTCCATGCCACCAAACAAAATAACAACCAAAAAATCTCAAAGCAAAACAACAGCAACAACAAAAAAGCAGCCCATCCCCAAATAAAGCACAAAAAATCTTTCAGGAAGTGAGAGATGGAAAAAAGACTGCACTGTGTTGTCTTCTACACTGTGTATAATAGATGGATAGCCTTCCTCTTAGTCCAGTGTGTGTCTGGAAAATAAAATGCAACATATTCCATAGAAATACAATTCTGGACAGTTTTCCCTACCCAGATGATTGTTGAGAGATGAATTTTTGCATATCAGTGGCCTTTTCATCTTTTCCTCTTCTTGACAGCTCTTTTTCAGAGAGCATAATTTCATTATACTCACATCAAATGCCCATGAGAGTTGGGACCATAAAATGACCAATAAGATGATTTGAAGGCACTGCAAAAGAAAAATAGAGCCTGTTGGGTTTTTTCCAGGCATCTTTCCTTATAATGAATTTTGTAATGAAAAACAAGAGGAAAAGCATCTTCTCAAAGCCAGGTTACAAAGCTGTTTCTCAGCTTATACAACTACTCTATCCTAAAACAGGCATCTTTTAAGGTGTCCAAGTGAAGTGCCATGTCTGATGTTTCACTGGTAGCCTGCATTAACTGAAGGAGTTGAACCTCTGTTCCCTGGGCTAAAGATTAGTACCCAAATCACRGAAACATCTGCCTTTGGATGTCTCAGGTATTTTTAATAAAATCTTGAATTGTGCAGCAAGGTGTAAATATTAAATAGAAACACATAGTTTTGATTGCATAGCTTAAATTGATTTAGGCATAATTTTTCTTAACCATTATTTCTTTACCTACAGTTCCTGGCAGTTTTAAAAAAACATAATTTTTTTTTCCTCATGGTTTTTTTGCTGATTGTGGTTTTCTAAGACTTGATGCATAACACATCAAATTTGATTTTAATAAGAGTCTTAGATAATCCATTTTTCCCTGCTACTGCAATAGATCACAAAATATATGGGAGTTTTTTTATTTTTAAATCTAAGTTAAACTGTAGAAAATAGGTTTATTTGTATCTGTTTATTTCCTTAAAACATGCCATGAAAATACAATATTAATTCTAAAGCAGTTAAACACAAACTAGCCCAGCCCACTGATCTGGACCAAATCTGGGTGTCTTGCCTGAGAACATTATATGTATAAACTAACAGCTTAAGAATTTGGCCCATCGTGTCTCTTCCCAAGCCATGCTGTGATTCATTATAATTTTATATCATTGTCCATTTTGATGCCAATGGGAGGCTGCAGATTTTTACCCTCTTAAATAATCTTGTTACTCTGTGAGATACAAATATTACTTTGTTTCAAATGTGTGCTGAAAGGAGAAAATAATGTTTGTACATCTCCCAGGTTCAGAGGTCTCTTGGGGTCCTCCTTAGGTAGAAGGAATGAGCAAAAATGTATAAAAGAAAAAAGCAGATTACCTGATACCTGCCTCAGTGATGGGATGTGCTGTCCAAACCCTGCAGAAGTCTGGGAGGGGGCTGAACTTGGCATTCTGGAGAATGTCAGATATAAGAGAAATTGCTGATCAGTATCTCTGTGTTATCTATTATTACACAGCACAGGGAGTGGGCTCAGAAAGTAACTGCCACAGATTTTCTGAATTTATCTTTGCGTGCTGTTCAGTCACTGTATCCCAGTAAACCTTTGATTAAAAAGCTCGTTTTTCTGGATGTCTGAATTGAAGAGATTCTTTTGTGGTTTTTTCTTTCACCATTAGCTTGTTTTTGATTTGATGGAGTTTCTTATAATGTGGATTTCCGCCCTCTGCTAACTTTGGTAAATATCCTGTGATATTTTTTTTTCTCCATTTTGTCAACATCCTTCTGCATTTGGAGCCCTCAGAACATAAAATTTGAGTATTTTCTCACAAGCAGCTRATGCAGTACAGACATTGTTGTCATCTTAAGGATCTCTTTGAAATACCCAAGGATTGCATGAATTTTCCCAGTTTTAGCTTCAAGAGGAGTTCCACAGTTAGTAGAAGGTCTACCATGTTATCAAGACTTCATGAATTCCATCCTCACAGGGTAGTGTCCCAAGAATCAAAGTTTGTTCCCATGTGTGGGATTTGCAAAATTGCCTGTAGGAAAACAAACAGGCTGTGTTGGAATACCAGTCTGTGGTGTTCTGGTTGGTGAGGTGTTCTATCTGTTATTTGCCCCTCCATCAGCCTCTGTAATCTGCAAACTTTCTCTGTAATGATTTTAGATTTCAGATCACTAGTTATTTTTCTCCCCATCCCCTCTGCCTTATTTTTTCTGCCTGCAGATTTAATCAGTAATTATTTTTCTCCTGGTCATTGTTCAATAATGTCATGCTTAAGAAATAAACCCTGCTGGAATACATTAGAAACATATCTTCCCAATGACAATTTCCTGTTTATAACTGCATCTGGAGACTAATGCAGCTAACTTAACTAATACTTTCTTTCTATTGCTTCACTTTCTTAAATATAATGGCATAGAAAATGCAAATGCTTTATCTACTTGGACAAGCTGCATTTTTTTGTAAAATCCGTATTGATCATCATTAATTTCATCTCACTTGAATTGTCTAGTTCTTGAACTTAATTTATGCCTTTTGAGAGTGGAGACATGGTAGGGTCCGTTTGTTTACCGTTATTTTAGAATTGGCACAGAACTGTCTTCTGGAACTTCCTCCGTGTTGTAAGTCTTCTTGACTACTTGGAGCAAGCTTTGGCCAGCTGTTCTAAAACTTGTGCAGATTATTCACATCACTTACTTTAAAAAGTTTTCATATTGTAGCTGTTGTTTGAGACTCTGAGATGATTACTGTGGGAAAATCAAGCATTSCATCATCATTCTCAATATATACCATGGGTTCAGCTCAGTAAAATCAAATATTATTTATGCTTTCTCTTCATTACTGCACAGAAATACTTGTGTGTGTCTTTTTGCAAAGGGACATTTCCAAAAGGTAGGGATTCGCTCAAGTTCTCAGCTGTTTCAAGCTGAGGTGTGTCCCACGATTATCTGTTCGATAGATATCTTTCTGGTCACTGTCAAGTACACTGGAAATTGAGATGCCCAAACTCCCTGGGTTATCTGTGGACTTCACAGTAACTCCACTTAACACCTGGCAAAGTGCAGAGTACTAAGAAAAGAGATTATATGTCCTCAAAGTCCCATCCGATAAAGGAACATCATGAAATTACAAATCAGAGAGGAAAGCTGGCAGGGTGCAGATAATGGCTAAATGTATGATCTGAAAATGATCTAAAGACAATTTAAGTTTTATATTCATCTTAGAAAAAAAAAATCTGTGCTAATAAAGCAATGATGGGCCTATATTTTTCCTATTTAAGCACAGACTTAAACAGGATAAACTTGCAAAATAAAATTTAGGACCGATTTTGTGGGTTTTAATGAGAGAGTTTTATTGAAGAAAAAATATTTTTTCTCTGTAGTAAATTTGAATTGTCCTGTAAAGTCAAGAAATGTTATTGGCCAAAACGCTGTAAACTAGAAATTATGATTTTTAAAATTTTATTTTCTATAATTTTTTTTAATGAAAAGATACCTATGGAATTACTGACCTTAATTAAAATACAGGGATTAATGTGTATTAAAAGTTTACATATGCAAGACATGGGCTTGAAGATAAATAGGAGGGAAAAGGATGTGTTGCAAGATGTATGTACATTATATTGATGAGGCAGAACTAGAAGTTCTGTTACATTTACTGGACTTTCAACCAGTTGGTTTTCACTGGTAAGTCCTCATGTACAAACTTTTGGAAAATATTTGGCAAATGACTGTAGCAGTCCTAGCTGTTGATATGCAAAATGGGTATTTGAGAATGGCATAGAGTTGTTTAGGTGGGAGGTGTTTGTATTTTTTTTTTTTTAGGGTGGAAGGGTGTTGTTTGTTTTACCAAGTGTGCGATACTTATCAGCTATTGCAATGCATTAATCAGTAATGAAGTGTCTGGATAAGTCCTGTTACTGTGTGAAGTTCATAGGATTAATTATAAATTAATGTCTAGCTATTAAATGCTCAATAAGTATGCCTTCAAAATGAGAAAATTGGGAGGAAGGGTAAAACAGGTTCATTTTGTGCCTTTAGGTGGTTCTCAAAAAATAGTTAATAATTTGTCATGAATGAAGCTGCCTATAAGCAAAATGAAATAAGGGATTGATAGTCATACTGTGTAAAGCATTGTGTTGATGGAAAGATTTTCCAAGTACTAGTTGGAAAAGGAAAAGAGCAAAACCTCAAACACTCAACTATCACTTAAATGAATAATTATAATCAGAGTTTTTAAGAATTTGTGGGAGAGGTGTCAGTTGGCTACAGCCAAGTACTTCGCAATCACAAGGTAATTCAGGCTTGTGCCTTCCAGGTCTAGTAGGACAGCACCCTTGGTGACATCCTAGAGTCTTTATGCCACTAGAACTCATTGTCCACCCTGACTTCTGACATAATGTATTTGTACTGATGGTGAATTATGTACCCAATTATTCTTGAATGGGAACGCTGAGGACAATGTGTTCAAACATAGAGCTCTGAAGCAGAGACTCCAACTCCTTTAGTGCATCATCATTCTTATGCATTTCAAAATACCATTCCAGGCTGTCAAAGACTTGAGAGGAAAAGGGCAACATCTTGCTCTGGTAGCAGAGCAAAATATAGAGCAATTCCCCATATTTACCAAGAAAGTTACTCAAATTCAGGGCACTTTTTAACCATAATGCAGGTGGAGATTTTAGATAGTCTGCTGATTTTATATGCAGTCTTCATGAGAGAAAGATAAGTCTAATAGCTAGCAAAGGAGATATAAAAGGATGGAAAATACATTGAATAGAACACATTACCCAAGCCAGTCATATAAAGTTGTCTAGCTGTCATCTAGTGGACTGCTGGCAAATAAACTCTGAGACTAAAATCAAGTACTTCTTAGGTGTTGACAACTGCAGTGCTTTCAAACTGACTCGGTTTAAAAGAACTKATTCCTTAAAGGAACATCTGTGAAGTAGCTTCCACGCACATGTCCAGAAGTGAGCATAGAAATAGTGGGGTGTGGAAAACACACCGATGTTCCCTGCTCAACATCCAGGCAGCTGGCACAGTAAAAGTGTTCATGTTTCTGCTGCTCTCATAGAAATCTCATGCAGAAGCTTTATCTAAGTGCATAAAAAGCAGATAAAAGTTACAGGAGAATGTGCTAAGTAATTTTAAAATACTTTTTCCTGAATTATGGGATCATTCTGTAGCGTGCAGTTAGAAATGCTGGTCTGTGCCCAACTAAGACTTTGGGAATGGTTGGTGTTGTTTACAGGAAGTTTTTTTGAAGGAAGTAAACCACTTCAAGAGGAAGGAGTTGAGAGAAAATGGGAATTAATTAAAAAAACCAAACCCTTACTATTAATGTGATTGCTGTTGTGTTTTTCATCTTTTAGTTTGCAAGGCATATCAAGAAATCTGAAGGCCAAAAGACGCCCAAAGTTGAGTTACAAATCTCAATCTATGGTGTAAAAATTCTAGATCCGAAAACAAAGGTAAGAAACTTACATGGTTTTTTCGTGCTAAACTAGTAAATATTTATTTCACCGTTTTTGATGTTTTTATTATTTTATATTTTAAATATTATAATGAAACCCATCCTGTTGATTGAAAAAACTTTCTAAAATACCACGTTTTGTAACAACACCTGGATGTTATCTTCCCAGGATAGTCCTGAAGGCAAACTGTAGCTAATGTGATATTTAATTTTTTTAATCCTTTCACAGCAGAAGTTTTAAACTTTGAGGAGGATGAAAACAATGTAGTCAATAAATGTTAACACTGCATATGATAAACACCTTTCCATACATATATTGAATTTGAAAGTACCTTTTGTTCCTGCTCCTTAATTTTGCAGTAATTGCTGCATTCAGGCAATACCTTTTCCCAAAAGGTAGCTGTAATTCAAGGCTACAGCTGCTTGCAACCCATTTTTGCTTCAGACTCTTGATACAACCAGAATCCAACAGTTCATACATAAGCAGAGGGGGCAAGAAATATCCATGTCAACTTCAATTGCAGTTTTTGCATCTTCCTTATGCCATAGGGCAGACAGGAGTGCTAAACCCCATATCCTGGCAAAAAATGTTTTAAAATAACAGTTTTAAATGCCAAAATATCTTAGCCTTCCTGCAGAGATTAACTGAAAGCTGTGGGATATATGTTCCTGGGGAAGTAGGAACATTCTAATCTCTTAGCAATGTTGTTATTACAACTCAAGTAGTAATCAACTGTGAGTAGTCTTTTTATCTCCCCCACTTAATTTCTTAAAGCTGTATGTAAATTTGAATCAAGTTTTCGTTATTTTTGCACAATATATAGGCACTTTAGGAAATTACTTAAATTTCATGTTATCACCACTAATTAAAGTATTTTTTCAATGTGTTTTTGAAACAAAACACTTCAATATTGTTAGAGAGGAATATTGGTTTATAGTCACATAGGGACTATTAATTGCAGTAGGAACAAGAGGCCAGCTCATATATCAGGACCTGATTCTACACTTGGCACCAAAAAATGGGAAGACCATAAAAAAGTGGTTCTGTTCTTAAATGATATAAAATAATTATATGGATCTGTAAACTTCATAGTGCCAGGGCAAATGTGTGTTGTTGTTTTTGTGTTAAAGAGCTACAACAGGACAGGGATTTGGGACATGGGAGGAATAGAATACTCAGATGAACAGCTGTAAAGACTGAGAAAATGAACGCAGTTGGGGCAAGGGGAAAAGATTGCCCATAGGGTGCATTTTTTGGATATGTGATTGTGTGCAGAGAGGGTACGGCCTTGTTTATGAGCTTACAGCAAGCTGGGAACCCTAGTGCTGCACAGAGACTTTCTTTTTTTTAATAGATAATAGTTCACATCTAAAGAACATATTTTCCTTTAAAGCAAATACTGCTTTCCCATGTAATAAGCCAAATAAAATAAAATACCGAGAAGACACTTGTTGAAGAAAAACAATAAAAAAAATAGTTGAGAGAGTTTTTTTTCAGTCTTGTCAAGCTCTCTCAGCTGAAGAGCATTGCCGTTGCAACTTTTTTAGGAGCTGGAACTTGCCTTTTAATGGAAAGTGAAATATAGTAGCAAAAATATACAAATAATAATGCTTAAAGGCTGCTTATGTGGCACCTCAAGTAAACAATTATTTGCGTGTCAGATTTATTTCTCTGTATTTGGTTAGCAAAGTCATTTTATTTCTGTTTTCTATATCTAAGGTAGCAACATAAGGACTCATTTCAGTAAAATCATTTTAACAAACCTTGGGAGATGATGAAATTTGAAGATGGTGTGCACCTGGAAAAAGAAGAGGTTATTTTACATAATCATGCCCTAAATAAATTGCAGAGGGATACAAGGCAACAGTAAAATCAATTTTCTGGAACAGAAATTACTGTCCAAATAAACACTTCCAGATAAATGCTGTCCAAATAAAAACTTCCTGTTTACATTCAGTAAAAACAGGAGTGGTTTTTAGGAGATGAGTTTGCTAATTTCTGTTATACTTTAGGCCCATTTTTGGGTGCTCTTATGTACAATAAGAGGCATTCAAAAATGTTAATGCAGCTTGCCTGCTCTTATGAGGAAATCTGTTGGTTTATTTTGTGCATCTTTATCCTAAGCAAGTATAGTAATTTCCTAAAAATTATTTCTATTTGTTTGCAGGAGGTCCAGCACAACTGTCAGCTCCACAGGATATCCTTTTGTGCTGATGACAAAACTGACAAGAGAATATTTACTTTCATATGCAAAGACTCAGAATCAAATAAGCATCTGTGCTATGTATTTGACAGTGAAAAGTGTGTAAGTATGCAAGATGCTCTACAAGGCTTGAGGTGACTGTTGTGGAGATTGGTCTGCCTTGAAATACAGCAGGAATGGTTGATTAAAGGCACACGGCCTGCCTTTTAATTGGGGCCACTTCAGTACAATTTTTCAGGCCAATATGGTGTCTTCTAGCTTAGATGCATTAATTTAAGGAAGAGTCTCTTTCTTCAGGGACCTGAGGTGGTTTTCTGGGATAATTTGTCTTACTACCCAGCTCAGTATCCTGGGAGAAGCATCTGCTATACTCTTGGGGAACAGGCTCTGTTCCACCAGGCTTGAGATGTTTGCACAGCTGTTTTGCAGAGATTGCTGCAAGTCTGGGGCTGAGATACTCTTGCAGTCTCTTCTGCTGATATGTGTGTCTCCATTTTTTCCTGTTGGGTTTTTTTGTGTGGTGTTTGTTTTGTGGGTTTGTTGGTGGGTTGTTTTTTTTTTGGTGGTGGTGTTTTTTTTTTTTTTTTTTTTCACAGCAAGGTTCTTCCTTCTCTGCCCACCCCCCTTGCTGCCACATCTCTCAAGTTTGTTAACATCACAAAGCATTACCAGAAAATTCATTGCACCAACCACTGACATTCACTTGTGTCTGAGACAGAATAGTTATTACTTACTGTATTTACTTTCTCTGCTAAGGCAAGTGGTGTATCCATATGTTCCTCTTTCATTGGTCCTGCTTTAAGTCATCCCTTTTTTCTGAAACCTTGGTATGCTCCATCAGCTTCCTGTAGGCTTATTTTAGCGCATTATTTTTGAAATAGATATTCTGCATTGACTGTATAAACACATCATAACATGAGATGAATCAGCATAGAACTAGTAAATTATTATATTTTGCACATACAAATGCAGGTTCTGGGGCTTTTTTTTCTGGATTTTTCTGGATGTTTGTAGTTGGAAAGAATTGTGCAGATAAATACACTTACCTACAGTACTCTAACTGAGATTTTATAGTACTTGTAAAAATAAGTGTTGAAATCCAGAATTAAAATCAATAGGGGTCTAAACATCCATTAACATGAAAATACTATTCCATTAAATCTAAAAGAAACTATTTAATGATTGCACAGGCTGTATTTGCTTCAGAAATCATCAGAAAAACATTCTGAAGCATGTTATCTGTGTTTATGGAAATTGAAGACATAATTTATACTGTCTAGTCTCCCTTCTTTATCCAAAGTATATTTATGTTGCTTTTATAGCATTTTTTCGAGGTATTTTGCTGAAGAGTGTTTGTCATACTTCCTTGTAGTGTTGACTTCATGATGGATGGAGCAAACCCTTTGAATATGATACGTGGTGTAAAGTATTTTGTGATCATCTGAAATGAAAGGAGCCATATCAAATATTCTTCATATACTAATTTCAATCTTATGTTTTATATGAAGGCGGAAGAGATAACTTTAACAATTGGTCAAGCATTTGACTTAGCTTACAGGAAATTTCTGGAATCTGGAGGAAAAGATGTTGAAACAAGGAAACAAATTGCAGGTTTACAGAAAAGAGTAAGTTCTGAACTATGGGTTTTTTTAAGAGATAAAAGAACATGCTGCTGTATTTGTTATCTGCTTTTTATGGAAACCTAATTTCCAGCATTATTCTCAGATTGCTAAGATTTGCAACAGATTAAAAAAAAAACAGTGTTAAACAGTATTTTATGTTTTGCTGTCTTGAAAGGACATGAAAGAGAAAAGAAAGGTTGAAATATGGAGGATACTGAAATGTAATTATTTTTTGTAGTCAGATAACTAGTTAAACCTTTATCACCAGATCTCAGATGAAACTTACACTCAGTGGATGCTGTTGTTGAAATGAATGACTATCCCAATAGCTGTCGAATAACCGCTTGCTTTGTAGATTCAAGAATTAGAAACTGAAAATGCAGAACTGAAAAATAAAGTTCAAGATTTGGAAAACCAGTTAAGAATAACACAAGTACATGCGTCTCCAGTAAGTACATAACATAACTCTTGTACCTGAAGTTGCTCTATGTTTATAATCACTTTGATCATTATTAGCATCCCTGCTGTTTCCAGTGATTGCCCTTGACAGGCAGTGATCATGTAACATGTCTGTTGGATTGCAGTATTGAACTAACAGTAAGATTGTGACAAGCCAACAGAAGTGCAAATTGCAGTCTCTCAAATGATGATTATTTAGTCTCTTTGTCATACCTATTTGTTGCTGCCTAAAGACAGTAAATGCTCACTCGAGTAGGGATCTAAATGTGCCTGCTGAGGATGAAAAACTGTTCTGCACTGAAAGGATTTGGTTCCTACATGCTGCTTGGGAGCTCCTTGGAACTTTGTCACAAGTACATGGTCACCTATGACTGACAATTTGTCTTTTCACGAGTCTTTAGGCCTTAGCAACTAATGTTGGGTGATAGGTAAAGAGGAGCAAGTGTGGGTTCCTCAATGGAAATTTCAGATGTTCTGCAGTTCCTGTGGATGATCAGCATTAGAAGTCTGTTTAAATGACTGGCTGGCAGGACCTCCAGAAATGCAGGTTGCAGTGCAGACTGGTCCTAATGACTCCCTTCTTCTTACAAGTGTGTTCCATCTGTACAGCTTTAGGCAACTGTGAGAATAAATAAAATTTCTTAATGTATGTGTGGCAAAATCTTAGAAAAAGATGAACTGCCTTTCAGCTGTATGCTTTGGCCCGCCTTGTTCCTGCCCTGAATGTTCACCATTTCAATTGAAATGGATGTTTAGAAATGTGGACATGTAAAAGCATGTTTACAGCGGTGATGGCAGTTTTTCACTAGTGTCATACACTGCCTTGATGTTGATTAGATGGTTGTTCCCATGAGGAACTGCCATTTCATTTTGAAATCTATTTAGAGGAGAGAGCACCATAAATTATAAATACTGTATAACTACCGTGGTGAAAATCTTAAATTATGGATGTTTTCTTCCTTATGAAGCATTCAGTGATAGATAATCAATTTTAATGCTAGATTTAATGTCAGATTAGTCAGTTCTTTAATCTTTTATTTTCCTCAATTCAGATGGCAGTTTGTTTTCATTTATGAATATAATAACTAAATGTGTATTTGAATGCAAATAAACAGGCTCTCAAGTCCATTGCAATAGATGCTTTTCCCTTTCATTTAAATTAAAGAACTTTGTAATTTCATTCAGCAAAACAAAATTAAAGACAATTATTAATAATTCCCCAAAAGTATCCTGTAGTATTGTGTCTTTTAAAACAATTATGTTTCATTCCTTAATAAAGAGTTAAGATCTAAATTTTTTAATTTACCAGCCATTTGTAAATTCTCTTCCAAGATGGTGTTTTATTGGTAATTGCTGTTGGTACAATGAATACGCGTATTGCTTAAATAGCACTTGTGCTACGACAAAATTGTAGAATATTGATAATTATTGGTACTAACTAATTCATTTCAATGAATCACTGTCAGCTATTATTTTGCACAGTAATTTTACTACTTTATATACTCCTTAATCTTTAAAATGAAAACCAGAAAGACTTCCTGTCACAAATGATTAGAATTGCAGTAAGAGCCACCCAACAGCCTGTTTAACATCTGCATCGATTCTGACACGAAATTGATTTCTATAAATGGATGAATATTGGAAGAGGATGCCCAGAGGTTGGAGCTGTCTGTACTCTTGGAGGTACTCAAACTTCCCTGAACGTGGTCGTCAGCTGCCTCAGCTAATTGGATCCTGCTTCAGTCAGGAGTTTGGATTAAGCTACTTTCCTTTTATAGGATTCTTTCATCAGTTGTGCAGCCAAAATTAAAAAAAAAACAAAACCAAAGACATTTTTAGGAAAATGTCTTTCTTAAACCCAGGCCCACAGCAGTACCCACCAAAAGCTATCAACTTTGGCACCTTACCATGAGGCATCGTTCCATCAGGTCCTTTTTAAACCAGATCATTGTAAGTCAGAGCTCTCAAGTGTGCTGGTGTAAGAATAACTACATGGAAATGCAACAGTTAGGTTGGAAATGAAGGAATGGACTGGTGAGGTTGTCAAATTACTTCAGTGCAGGGAAAAGGAAGCATAAGTATTTTTAGGACAGTTTGGGTCTGTTAAAAGGATTATCAGTCAACATGCCTGGAATAGCAGTGTGTGTGATGATACCTATCTCTTCTTTTACTATGTGAGCAACAAATACGTATGAAAGAAGAAAATTACAAACAATTCATGAAACAATTGATTGCCTGTTATACTTTGCAATTAATTTTATATACTTTTCATTCAAATCAACTATGATTTCAAGTATGACTCTGCATATTCAATTCCTGTTGATTCCTCTCATAACGTCAATTCCTATTAGAAAAAAGACAAGTAGTGCAAAAACTATTTCCCCTATTTCCACATAATTTCTGTAATGAAAAAGGTCAGTTCAGTTTCACAATAAATAGTTAGAGGTTTTTTTCTGAATTTAAACATAAAACTTTCAACTACCATGTTTAAGTATCAAAAATCTGCCCTGCTGCTGCTCTGTTTTCAAAATTAGTAAGAAAAGTAGAAGATCTATATTGTGATCATTTTGTCAGAGTAAACCTTTCAAATCTGCTGATATTATTTTCTGAAATAGATTAAAACAGATTTATTAAACTGGAAGTTTTCTTGCAGTTTTCATATCACACTGTTAAATTATACAGAGATGCCAGTGCCACAGAAGAGCTTTCTGAAGCTTTTTTTAGACAGAATAAGCAGTTTGATCTATTTCTGTTTCATTAATTTGTTACAACTAGAGCTTCTTATCTGGCAGTCCAGCTATTCTGTGTGCTGCGGTTTAGGGGAAGGGATCATTCAGTGGTCAATAGAAAGTTTAGGCCCTGATACTTGACACCTAATATGATAAAAGAACATGTGCCTTGAACTGGCATCATCAATTTGTAAAGAAATGTTCGGTTTCAGGAGCCAGCTACAGATGGTTAAAAGTTGCTTCTGTTTATGCCTAAACAGTACCTTGGATTTTCATATCTTGTGCTTTCCTTTTTGTATTTGGTTGTTTGCATGCTGTTTGTGCTCTCTCAACATTTGCCAGGTGTGCTGAAGTGGCTTTTCTGCCTTATAGGTTGTTGACTGTGCTGTTGCTGTAGTGACTAATGCATGGCCACAGCAACCCTTGGCAACCAGCAATTGATGTAGCACTTCAGCAGCCACCACTAGCAACTTGATTAGACAAGTACATACTTAAGAGAGCAGGAGATGTTGCAAGGGCCTGTGGTGGCAGTTCACAGAACATGACAATATAAACATTGAAATCACATTGTGTGTTATGTCCTCTTCTCCCTCAGCCCCCATCCCAGTGTCAGGCTGACAATGGGGGTGTGTTTTCTTTCCCCATGAGTGAAGTCTTAGGGGCTTTTAGAATTTATTGCACCTGTAGTGTGAAACAGTGCTGTGACAGACAGCATGTGATGTCACTGTCATGCTTTATTTGTTAAAATACTGATCTAGGACAGAATGCCTTTCCCACTTGTCAGTAACTGGAAAGCCATGGTATCATTTGTATGCAGTGCCAGTCTATCATTTCTTTATTCCTGCTTCTTCCTTCTGAAGTGGATTGATTTTTGTGTCTTTAATCATTCTAGACACATTAGTCTTCCCGTTAATTTTTAATGAAATGAAGAAGGGAGAAAATACCTTCAGAAATCTGGAGTGCAGCAGGTTTTTTAAAAATTATTTCACTGATCCTTGACATTGTTATTTGTTTTGTTTGTATTGTTTTGTTGGTTTTTTTTTAGAAAAGCAAGCCATTTCTGCTTTTTCTGACAGCTCAGTCTTCTGATTCCCAGATAATTTTCTCACAAGCAGGACCAGATTGCATTTCCTGTTCTCACTTTAGTATCAAAAGAAAATAGAATGTGAGAGCATCTTTAAACTGTTGGTGGTTAACTTAATATGTATATGGTTTTAAACATCTGCTTCACTGCACATTAAAAAAAAAAATCTAGTCTCAACATGTTTCAGTTCCAAGTAGATACATCCAGGCTGTCATTTAAAGTAAACTTTTCTAAGTTCCTGGTATCTTTGAAAATAGGCTTGCTAACTAAATATGAATACATGCATAAAGCCATTTGCACAGGATCAAATGTAATACTATCAGAACTTAAAATTCAGATCCTCTTTTACTTCCAAAATGTTTTAGAAATATTTTGTCTATAGTTTATAAAGATGGTATTTTATATTTGTGATGCTCAAGAAAAAATTAGATGTGCTAGGCTGGACTGCAATATGTGGCTTTGCAGACAGATTTACTCCTCTATAAGGAGTTGGCCATGTGTTCACATATTGAATTCTTGGATAATAGTGTTGAACACTTTATTTGCAAAACATCGTACTAAAACACCTTTATTTGCTGATCTTTGACAATAAAATATGTACAAAGATTATTGCACATAGTGAGTTATCCAAGAATCCATCTGTGGTCTAAGAGAAGAAAATGCAAGCAGTGAATTGTAAGCTGAGGCTTCATATAATAAAAGATATTTTGAATTGATAATTTCACGTAAGGGAGAGTATTTTTACAGCTGAAACATCTGTTACTAATTCTTCTAATTAAATTCTTTTTTAAGTAGTAATAATGAATTGGAGTATTAGGGTGTTTATTGTGAGTCCTCAGTTGCTTCATTTAAAAAAAAAGAAAACCAACACATATGAAAATCGAAAGTAATAATAATTTAAAAAATTAGGGACGACTTTTCTCTCTCCAGTTTATAAGTAATGCAAGTTAAAGGCTTCTTTGGGAAATAAAAGGGAATTGTATTTCCCAAACAAGGGGGAAAAAAAAGGGAAATCTGATCTAAAACTGCTTTTCTGATGATTCTTGCTTGAATTGCAGATTTTTGCAGGCCAACTAAGGACTTATTTGAGGACATATTTTAAAATACTGACAGACTGAAATGGGTACAAAATACATGTGTGAATAATGCAATTAACGTACCCTTTCCTTTTCTGCAGTGTGTAAATGGGTGAAAAGCATTGACAGCAATAAAATTCTGCTTTTGATGGATACAATTGCCATCAGAATTCTCTCATTGCTTGGTTATTAGTATCACTATGAAAATTTTTCTGTAGCTGTTCTGAATCTAGCCATATGGCCAAATCAACATCAATCTAATTTAGGTGCTTTGTCTGTCAGTTCATAAACTCTATGGGAAAAATAAAATTTCTTTCTGAACCTATAAAAGAAGCCATTAAGGCAATGAGATCATAGCTGGAAATGAAAAAGAGAAAACTGGATTGTATAATGAAATACTTTTGCATAAAATACATTGTGAAAGTTGAACATCAGAGTATCAATCTTCATGCTTTTTCTCTCAGGATATTGTAACTAATTAGATTTAAGTTTGCTCAGCACATTCAGTAAATAATAAACTGCTTAGTGATCATTTTTTCTGCATTTGGGTCGATGGTTTTAAGTAGTCTTCCTAGAACTTTGAAAAGTTGTTCCCTAACATGACTGTTTGCGCCAATGCAGAAGTGTTATGCAACAGGAACTGTCACTTTTTTCTTTTCCTGAGTGGATCTGTCAAGGATGTGCTACCCCAAACTAAGTTTCCTTAGTTTGCCTTTAGAGCTGTGCTTACGTGTGCCATGGGAAATGTTGGCATGGGATGTTTCCTTTGTCTCACTCCCTTGCATGCACTGCTAAATTTTCTGTGATTTGTGTATCTGCAGTTTACTTTTCATCTGTTTTAGTGGCTTGGCAATGCTTTAGTCGCTGGTCTCTTTTGCATTTGGTCTTGATTATGTGAGGACAATTGGATTTTCATCTCGTTGTGTGCTTATGATGACACTGCTCAAGTTTGTATCACAGTAAGACTTTGGATGCTGCTGCTGTGTATAAATGCAGCCTCCAGAGCTCAGTGCAGCCCTGGGAGAGTGGGTTCACATCATGTCTTATTTTGTGCTGTTTCCATTGCTGGTGTTGCCCAAAGCAGCCAGGGTTAGCTGAGAACACTGAAATACGGGAGAAGCAGAATTGAAAGGGAACAGGAAGAGGTAGGGGAGGGAAGAGGGAACTGGGAGAAGCAGCCCCAGAAGGAACAGTGTTCTTCCATTCACTATAAGTATTATCAAAAGAAGTAGTATGTAATATATACTCTTATCGTGGTGGTATTACAAAATTCCTCCATTTTTACATAGAGCATTAAAGATACTGAGGGATTAAACCTTTTCTCCAAGTTTTTGGTTGTGACCTAGAAGCATAGGCCACCTGCACCGATTACCCTCATTGAAAAGCTTTAACACACTCCTGGAAAAACCCCAAGATAGATGTTGGAACTGTATGCAGATTTCAGAAAACAGTTTTTGGAATGTGTTTATGTATATCACTTGATTCCTGTTTCCATTCAGACTGCCAAGTAGGAAAATGCACATGTTTTTTCTTTGCCTATTTTCAGCTCTTTTAGATTTATAATATTCTGTGTTCAGTTCTGTGAGCACTTCTTCATGAGGGTTTAAAATTCTCTTGCATTTGTGATGTTAAAGAAAATGGATTTGAAATTGCCTATGGCAGATTTCATGTCACTGCAAAAGTACTAAATGAACTGAAAATATAGCAGTTAATTAATGAAACTGGTAATGCTTATACAGTATTTTATCAATTAGTAAATTGTGGATTAGTGAGTCTCCTTAGTAGTCTCAAATCTCAGGTAATGAGTGGGTTCTTAACTAAATGCTTAGTTTTCAATTCAAGGTCACTCACCCTTCCCTGTAACATCACTGCAGTTACCCACTGTGGTGGTTCTGTATAATACCAATTTGAATGTTCTAAGGAACAAAAACACTTTCTAATTCATTCTATTTCACACATAGGTGATTCCTATGAGGCTGTGACACAGATGGCAATCAATGTCTAGAGGCACCTCGTAAAAACAAACAATTCTGAAAGGATTTCCTGATTAACAAAATCTCAATCATGTTACATTTTCTAGTATGATGCAGCCCAACAGTGCATCTTCAGCATCATGTTAAACAGACTGAGTCAAAAATAAATCCTCTGCAGGCCCATAGTTACATCTAATCATAAAAGAGAGCAAGTCCACCAAACTAATAGGTTATTTTCATTAAGTATCATTTCTTGTTGTTTATTTGTGTTACTGAAATGAGGTCCAAATTGGACCATATTGTACCAGTATGACTGATACTATGAGTGTTACACAGTGGGAACCTCAGACAAAGCACAATTGCCATATGAAATGACAATTTAATCTATTTTCTTCCTTTTTAATTTTATGTAATAGTATTATGTTTCAGAAGTTACACCCTTTTTAGGTTGTATTCTTTAGAATAAGGATCTCTTCCTTTCTCCCCCTGCACTTTCCGAATCTGGTGATATTACRTGTTTTCCATTGTAGAATACACTTCCCTGCTGCCCCTGTGGTGTCTGTGGGCTGCTTGGATCCGTAGGGATGTGAGCAGAAAGCCCCTGTCTTTCTGCATGTCTTTCTGGGCCATGGGATGTGAGATGCAGAGCAGAACCTGACGGATTCTGTGCTGCTCTGCAAATAAAGTATACCTAAGGAAAATTCATTTACTGACTAGGTGCATTTCCAAAACTGCCATAGGAAGTTTGACACTCCATATGGTGTGAAGTGTCGTATCACTTTTCAGACTTGTGACTGCTCCATGTTCAGGGGTCACATGATACCAAGGCTGTATTATTCTAGTTTTGTATTGAATTTTTTCATTGCCTGGATTTGATATATGTTCATCATCCTCATAGTTTTGCTGCTTTGTGTCCTATGTGCATTTTCTGTTTTCTGTGTAATTTTTCATGTGACATCCATGCCTTCTTATGGAAACTACTTATCCTTTGCTGCTTTGCATTTCAGGGGAGTATTAGGCTTTCTTAATTTGACTGTATTTAGTCCCTTCCAGCGTTTACTCTTATGAGGTCTGGTTTTTCACATAGTTACGTATAGCAGCAAGGATTACATGGTATTAATACACACATAGCCTTGCAACTCTTCTACCTGTAGTCTGGTGATACTCTTGAAGTAATAATCTAAATTCTGTCCTGTAGGTTTTTGCTTTCTTTTTTACTGCTTACCATTTTAAACCCTCCATTTCACAAGTCCAGCATGTAAATTTTTGAAATTGGGATAAAAACTTTTTTTTCTTTAATGCTGTATTGCCAGTTTTGAGTAGGGAATTTTGTGGGGTTTTTTGGTGTTCTCATAAGTACGGCATTGTTACTAAATTTGGTCACCTGTACCCTTAGCCTGGTTAATCCGTAACAAAATTGAAGAAAAAAGATGAGATTCATTTTAAAAGGATTTGAAATGTTTTGTTTTCTACCTAACACTGAAAACTGGTTTAAAATAATTTATTAAATCCTGCTCTACTGAGTTATGCAAACTTCTAATGAAAGAATCATGACATATATGTTGTGTAACACTATGAAGAGAGCAAAAGCAGGCTTCAGAATTTTTGCTGCATTCGTCTGCCAGTGCCCCAGGTTTTTTAGGCAAGACACTTCCAACCCAGATACAATTCCTGCCTTCTCGGTGTGGAATTCTTGACTGTAGTCAAGAAGAACTTTCTGCACAACTGTGCAATCCCTTCTGTTAAGATCCAAAGATTAGTTTGTCCTCTAAAGATTTTAGCTAAATAATGAGCTGTTCTTTAAGCATTGGTGGGATATATAAATGGTAGGTTTTTCCTGGGTTAGAGAGAAAATTCTGACCTGTGCATTAACCACCACAGTAACTCTTCTCCCCAGATATGTGCCTGCCTGCTAATTTACATGTGCAGATGTGAGAGATTGCTGATATGTTGTTGGATTTAGACATTTCTTAGTGCATCTGACACACACACACACACCCACACACACACCCCCACACAGTTGGAGAGATGCCTGACCATTTTATTTGGGGTAATGATCAAGGAGCAAATTGTCTTTGTTCTAGTTAATACTGAGTTACCTCTTAATGTGGTGTATTTTTAGATTTTGTTTTAAAATATTTTCAAGTTCCATATCTTGTATCTATAGCACTGAACAGCAAGTTACTAACAAGCTTTTTTGAAATATGAAATGTTTTTTTTTTTTCTTCTTTCCCTGACATTACCACGTTCTGTTCCTCAGAATGTTTTCTCTTTCTGTGATTCCTTTTCAGCTGCTGCACATAAAGTGTGATAATGATGAACATATGTTTCAAAGACCCTCTACTTTTTTCTGGTGTAACAATGAGGATTCACCTCCTTGTTTAGATATCTCTTCCATTACGCTTACTCCTAGGAGTTCTCCTGACTCTAGACTACCACCTGGATTGTTAATACCACCACCTTCAAAAAGTGGTCTTCCAAAGCCAGCCAGTGAATTCAGCTGCCCAAGACCTCGTGTAATCTTGCTGTGCAAAAGCTTTTTCAGTTTTGCTTTTTTTTTTTGTTTTTGGCTTTCCTTTGTTCTCTGTTGTGTATTAACTTGTATTAAAAATGTGCATTTTGTACAGTAGTTAAAGATCAGAGCAGATGTCTTTTAGGTTCTCCAGGGGTACTCTTAAAATATGGAATTTGTGAAGATTTATTCTTATTTCTACAGAGCTTTTTCTCTCCCATCTCCTACACATAAAATCTTATTTTTCCAACATGTTTAAATTAGTCCATTAATTAATGATCGCTGTGTTATCTGTCAATCTGTTGTTAATTTTTTTATATTAAGAATAGTTATTCAAAACAATTCTAAAGGCCCAACTTCAAGAGCTTCCTCCCCTCCATGAATTAATAGAAAAGCAATCAGCCATTAAATAACTTCTAGCATACTTTATAAAAACTGTGCAAAATGAAGGTTGAAAATTATTCTTAAACATGAAATGGGCATATTGCCTGCTTTTTCATATTAACGTGCTTATACTCTCAACTTTTCTTCCATTTGCAAATAATATTTGGCTTTATTTGGCAACTGTTCTGGCTTTCTGCATGTGTTCACTAAATAAAAATGCTTCTTGTGCTCAAAAGTATTCAAAATACACATTTCTTAATTTACTCATAGTTTTACTTAAGCTATATCTGTAGTATCAAAATGGCCAGTAAGTGACTTTAACAAAATGGGTATAACTGGGAAATGAGTGTAAAGTTTGAGTTTGCTTTTTTTGCCTAGAAGGCACATTTAAAACTAAATATAAATGCTGTTTGTTTATCTGTCTTCTAGGTAGCCATAAACACGTAGCAAATAATAAGAACCTGCATTAGCACTTATGATCTTCAAGACATTCTAGGATTATCCATCAAGGTTGATGGAAATGTAGGTTCACATAAGCATGTAGTTGTGTCTTAAACCTGATCCCACCTTCCTGATGCAGACAAAAGCTTGTCTGTAATCAGAGAGAGATTTGGATGAAGGGATGTGCTTCTTTCTATGTTTATTTTGGGTCCAGCACATCCATTGGCCTGCTTTGAGTGGGAACAGATGACATCCAGCGATCTCCTGGACTCAAATTATCCTGGTTCTCTGCAGGGGTTAATGCAAGGTCCATGGACACTAAAAAGAACCTATTGTGTCTAAACACTATGCACTGAAATCTTTTCACAACAGATGAACTTTGAAATTCCAATGGTAGCTCATGTTGAGGACAGTAAGAGTTCTGTATGTGTTAAAATCCTAAAAACTGGTTATTTTCAAAAGTTAATTCATCTGTGGTCTTGCCAGGAAATGACAATGACTGAGAATTTTTTTTTTCTAAAGACTAAAGTAAAAGCGTCATCTTAAATGTAGATTTAGATTTTCTTGCCGTGCTCCTGTATATCTGGGTAGAAATATCCCAGTTTCTTTTAGATATTGAACAGTTATAGATCTCTCTTAATCCAACTTTAAAATATGAATCCAAATTTAAAATATTAATCCAAAACTACTAAAAATCACGGAATCACAGAACCTTCAAGAAATAGGAAGTGTAGGACTTGAAAGCCCAGTGTTTTTTCCTCTTTAAGCAGTGCATTCGGTGCAAGGCTGTGGATCAGTATTGCTTTTCAGCAGCCACTGCAGAGAACCTCCAGAGAGAAATAGAAGAGGTTCAGGGTTCCCCATAGACTTAGAAATCTGTGATGTGAGATGTCAGAGGGCAGCTGCAGTGCTGCAGCCTAGACACTGAAAAAAGTAGCATTCCAAAATAAGGTTTAGGTCCTTGGAACTCTCATGGATGAGCAGTGCTAAAGACTACCTGCTTGCCAGGTTGTCATATTTGTGTATTCTGAATAAAAGGATCCATGCGACTAATTTAAATCATGCTTAAAAATTTCCATGTGGATCGTTTGGGCAAACTGAATCTTGTTTAAAAACAGCAGGCTTTCCCTGTGCCTGGTTGGTCTTTCTGATACACAGTGTAGGGTTTTCCGTATTGTCTCAGGAATAACATGAACGTGCAAATTAGTTTTGCCTTTGGCTTGTCAGTCTCGGTTTTAATCTATTTCGTCTTCTGTCTTCAGTGTTCAGTGTATTCTGCCTTGACTGTGCCTTGCTTGTGCCCTGCAGTAGTGGACTGGTGGTGGGAGGAATGAACCATTCAAAAACAAATATGGCTGTAGAACTATAGTAATTGGTGGGTTTGGGGTTTCTTGCTTGCCCAGTATTTTTTTGAACCCTTCCAAATTCCTGGGCCTTTCAAATGAAATCTCTTCAGTTTGACCTTTGAGTATGACAAGTTTATTTTGGATATTAGTATTCAGTGTACTGCATGTCTAGGTTATTACTAATGGAAAAATACATTTAAAGCTTTGATTATACCAGTTTCTATAGGCTGCCAAATAAGAGATCATGTAAAGAATAATTAGTAAACAAAAAATATTGGGATTGTATTTTTTAACTTTGTTCAGTGCTCTCCAGAGCAGAGCACATTGTTGTTGCCATATTACCTTGACTGGGTCTCATGAAGGTGTCTGTGTTCATATGTTTGCAAGAGAGAACTGCTTGTCACAACTTTGTCAGGTGTAACTGTGATATATTTTCAACTGAAAATGGAAGAATTACAATGCTGCTTTTGTCCTGGGGAGTGTTAGCATGTGTCAGAGTCTGTACTGCAAATGCCATTTGCTTGGTGTCAGGAGCTGGGTTTTGCATGCTGATGGTTGTTTTTAAATTTTTTTGAAAATGCGACTCTTACATGCATGCTGAAGAATTCAGTATTGTGATCTTTTTCATGTGAAACATTGCCCTAATATTTATTGTCCTTATTGTAGGCAGGCAGTGTGACACCTAAATCACCCTCCACTGACATCTTTGATATGGTTCCCTTTTCTCCCATATCCCCTCAGTCATCAACACCTACTCGCAATGGTACACAGCCTCCTCCAGTACCCAGTAGATCTACAGAGATCAGTAAGTTTTGTAACAACTGACCTAATTTTTGCTTACATTATTTTTTTTAATAAAGCATCTTTAAAGTTTTACGTACGTTTTGCACGAAAAGCCAAATACAGGTTTTGTAAATCACATTCAGTAATGCCATTTCATCTTTATACCATCTTCCCAAAATCCTTGATGTTGCTGCCAAGTTACATTATAAACAAACTTGCTGAAACTATTACATAAACAGTTGGAAGGAGTTTGGTTGGGGATTTTAACTTGGCTTTTCTTTTACAGTATCTTTTTTGTACTTCAAGGAATACTTTTACTTCCTGTTAGTTCTTTCCTTGTCAAGCCACAGTTCTAGCACCTAAAGCCTACACTTCTGGGGAAGACAGCAGGTGGAGTAAGTATGGTGATGGTGATGCAGAAGGGAGAGCTGAAGAAATCCCTCAAGAAGGAGACTGTCTCGGAATGCTGGTTTTAATACTACTTTTCATATCATGTACAGCTTTGGGTTTTTTAGTTATAGTTGATGAACCCCTCCAGATCTGTCAATCACTCCTAAAAGGTCTTCAAAAGACTATTAACATGAGCAATTTTATTTTGCAAAGGCTTGATAGATTCTAGGGTAAGGTTCTTGACTGAAAATCTTTTAGGAGTCTGGAAAGTCTTTTTAAAAGCTTTGGGCATCACTTGAGGGAGAAGGAGATGTTAGAGCAATGTTAAAGGTTGTGGAAATACTGGTCTGTGTTTGTATCTTCTATTCCTGATGCCTATTTTAGAGTGGATAAGGAACATTAATGTTATTGCATGCCACCATATGGAACCACATTTGAGGAGATTCTACCTGTTTTGGGGCACATTGCTGGGACGTAGAGTTTTCAGCTGTGAATGAGAGCTGTGCACAAAAACAAAAAGGCATTTTAAAACTTCAGCCAGTGAATGTCTTCCCTCCCCAATCCCGTATCTGATGCACTGTTTGGTTCCATTGGTCAGAATATCTGTCACCTTCTAAAGAGAGAATAGATGTTGAAGCTCTTAATTCAATAAAGAACTCTGTTGTTTTTAAAGAGACTATTTTAAAATAATTAATGAATTTCTGTGAGATTCTCAAAAGGTATACTAACAGACTTTTAAACTATTCTATCAAGTATAGTTAATATTAACTCTTCTCATATAGCTTAAAAGAATATTCTAATATTCTGATAGAATATTAGAATAGAACTGCTCTATTGAGAGAATTTAAGGCTTTGTAATAAATAATTGATATACACTTGTTTCTCTGAAACTACAGGCAATACCATAAAATAGATCTAAATGCCCCTATCCAGCTTCAGGAATGGCAACTTAACTTGAATTGAATTCTAGGACAAGATATAATGTTTTTAGGCATTGTCCTACCTCAATTCCATTGAAATTGTGGCTAGAAATCTTGTGGGAGTCAGCACTCAGTCTTGAGGGATCTTGGAAATTTCAGCTATACAGGATTTGCAATTGTTTAGTCAGTAGGTTTTGTACTATAAAAAAAAATTTGCTTATCAACAGTGATATGTATTGTTTAAAATACTAGCTTCTTCTGCACTTCATTCATTTGCATTCGATTGAGATGATGTAGTTCAGAGATGACACTGCAGGGAGAGATTATAAAGTATATCATGGTCTTTATACTTTTGGTCCCTGTTCTTTCAGTCTGTGTCATGATACTTTCTATGTTGAAAATTGTCGTGTTCATCAGCTATTAACGCACTTTGGCATATTTCAGAGTGTAATTTGAAACAGAAAAGGAATGTTTTATAATTGAACAAGGACTTTACTGTCTTAGATGAGAAAGTTCAGATCCCACAAGAACCTCATTCAAGCTGTGCAATGTTACATTACTATAATAATGTGCAATAATGCATTGCTTTATATGGTGTCACTGCTGCCAGTACAAGCAAGCTGGCATTTCTTTCTCCAGTACAACCAAGAGGACCCAATGTCTGGAGTCTCCTATTTTCTGAGGTCATCTTTTTGTGTTTCTATCTCTACTTTCTTTGTCACTGCACTTAAGCAGGGTTGATTTCCACCACTTTTGATGAAATTACAGGGTGATTTTGTTGGAGTTCATAATTTTTATAACTTGCACCTTTATCACATTCGGTAGTAAAGGAGGAGAAATACAAGGATGTGCCATCTATTTGCTAGTGTCACCTCGTTTATTGCTTTTGTCTGAGAGGGGTTCATCTGCCTGTTACCCAGGGAGGGCACTTGTGCTGCTCAAGCGAAATGCGCTTTTAAAAGCCAAAGTTCATCTTACTCATCAACTGGCCAGTTTGACAAATCAGCCAAAAATAACAGTGCCCAGGAAAGACATGGACACTTGTAGGAAACCAGTGACAATGCCAAGCACTTTGCATTCCTCCAAGACCAAGAGTTCCATAGGTAGTAATTGAGACCAAGAGTTCCATAGGTGGTAATTGGCACCAGGATGACAGTTCAACTTCTCATAAAGAAAAATGCCTAGAGTTACAATTTTGCTTACCAGCTCCTCCTTTGGTAATTTCTCAGAAGAAAATGGTGGGGTTGTAAATGATATCTCTGGCTTTGCTGAGCTCACAGTATGTGGTTTAAGAAACTCAGCATCTTAATATGAGAGGAGAGCAGAAGTGACCCTTCTTTAGGAAGACTGCCATTTCCAAGGTGTTTAAGGCTTAAGAAAAGGGAGTTGATTCTTGAAGTTTTTTACTCATATTCAGCAGTGTAACAAAAGGGCTACTCAGTAAACGTCTGCTCACTACTGTATCAGTGATAGCAGATAGATGGTTTTTACCTATTTTAAAGGAGAAAATAGCATAGTTTTTGTACGGGAAGTTCCAGACTGGACAAATGCATGCTGACTCTTTAGGTAATAATTGCGAAATACTGCAATGCAACCAAAAATGCAATCTTAGAGACCATGCTGCTGCTTCCTCATGGAGTAAGGGGTTGTAAATGTTCTTATAAGTTACCTGAATTGGCAGAATTAATTTATTAATTTTATTTAATTAAAGGAGGAATTAACTTATGTGGGTTTTGTTGGCACTGCATTATTTTCGTATCTCAGAAGAGAGCTGGAGAGGATTTTTCTCTATTGAGTTGTCCAACATGTATTTCACTCAAGTGCATCGTGAGCAGTCCAAGGTCACAACTGGCAGAAATCTGCTCCAAGGTGCTCTTTTTACGGAGATATTTAAGAGTATGTTGTCAGAATAATGGCTGTAATAATTTCAAAAGAAAAAAATATGAAGTAGCTTGCAGCTAAGGAAAAGGCTTCCTGGATTTCCCTGTTTCAGTTTATTCCAGATATTTCTTTGGGTGCTTGTGTCAGTGTGATTCATTTTTGTCATCACAGCTGCTCCACTCCATCTGGGGAAAACATATATCAGCATAACTGTGTGCCTGGATGATAGCTGAGATAAAGATTGGGATGTCCAATGCAAGAGAAAAGCCAAATATTTGTACTTTTGTTTAGTAATGGCTAGTTTTGAATTTATCATACAGTACAGGTGGTTATTCTCCAGTATTACCTGTTTCTTCTCCTGAATGTCAGATAGGTCCCAGAAAAAAAGAATTTATTACTTGTTCATGTGTTTCTGTGGTTTGAGCTGAGGACATAAAACATCAACATTTCATGGTTTTGAATTTGTGGTCAATTTCGCAAGCTGTGAATTTATTTCCATCCAGAAAGGAATGAGAAAGGAAAAGAAAATTATGTGTACTATTTCAAAAGATCATTTTCAAAGGCTTACTGGTTGCTGTTTATTGGAGAAAGAAATGCCTGTCTATGCTACAGTAATTCTGGGGAGTGTGTCAGGCAAGATATTCTGGTTACAGTTAATCTTCATGCAAATACTCCAGCCTGAAATAAAAAATTTCCAATTTATCCCATCTCTGCAAAAAAGGAGCCCCCTCTCCACTATCAATGGAGTGACCACTGGCAGATAAGCTTATGGATATCCCATGCAATAGTGCAACTCTGCAGGGATGAAATCTTAGTATTACTCCGTTTTACACATGTTCTTCAGCTTTTGTTAAAAAGACAAATACTGATGGTGCTATTGAAAATATTCCACTTTGTCCCTCCCTGGCTCTTAGCAGTACAGTCTCTCATATAACACATGAATGTCAAATGCAGAAAAGCAATTGTACTGCGGATTTTTTCAGCTGGTTTACCGGATAGCAAGTTATAGTAGAGATAGTTCCCCAAGTAATGGCTTTCCACAGAAACCCAGTTAGGTAATACTTTTTATTTTGAATTTGATTCTGTGCTCGGTTAATTAGGCTCTGTCACTTAGAATAAGTCACACTCTGGTCGATTTTAAATTCTGCCTTGAATACAATGTAAATTCAGAAATCTTTCACATTGAAGGAAGGAGTTGCACTAAAGAAGCTAAAACTTCTGCTGTTCTCCTGTTAATGAGCTCAGAAGTGCTTTCATTAATAAAAGCCCAATAATAAGGCATGAATGAGATCATATCTATAATAGTGTACAAAATACTTGCTTTTAAAAACAACGATAAGCCGTAATTCAGTACTAATAAATACAGGAGTTCTGTCCTTCACTGTTTTTTTCCTAAATACATTCATAGAGTGTTTGCTAAGCCTTGTTGTTGGAATGGTCTACTTTCAATTGTCTGACCACACAGAAAACCGTCAGATCCTTTTAAAGGTAAAAAGAAAGAAAATGGACCTACATAATGAACGAATAGACTGTTGAGGGTTATAAGGTATAATCACTTTTTTGCCCAGTAGAGGTTAGATTGAAAGTCAAAGCTGCTCTGCATCTGAAGGTTATTTGGTAGGAGCCATCAGAGCATTTCAGGACATTGGTTATACTGTAGCAGACTCATTTTGGCTGTGAAAGAGGCAAAGGATGAGGGAGACCCTAATTGTTACATTCGATTATCCTAGTTAAAGTCTTTTGCACGCAGGTGGTCTGCCTTTGCCAGGAAAGACTGGATTTCTTCTTGGCTCAAACGGACTTTTGGAATAAGGCTCTCTGATCTGGGCCATCTCCTGGTCCCATGTGACAGTTTATAGCTGTTTAGCCACAGTTTTTGAAATATGTTATCAATCAAGTTCCTGCACTTTATTACAGGAATTTCTGTACTTTATTGTGGGAGCAAGTGATGGTAGTTGCCAGTTATTTAAAATGCCTGATGTGCAGCCTTATAACACCTAATTGATAAGGTCAAAACCCACAGAGACCGATTTGCACAAAAAATGTTGAAGAGCCTAGAGAAGCACAGGTCAAAAATTCTGCCTCTAAGGATGCCAAAATAAAGCCATTTGTGTAGCTGTAGGCATGTGCTGCAGAACTGATAATGTGACTCGGAACACTGTAATGTGGGGTTGGGGTCAAGTAGTTAATTGTCAGCATCCAGATCTTGGCTGTTAAGGGTGAGTTTTTTGCTTAACCAGAAAACTAGCCAGTCACTTTGAAGTCACTATGGCCCACTTCCTGTCATGCTCTAAAGCTAACATTGTTTTAAGGTAGGTAGAATGCTTGCCAGGTTTCTTGCTAGACAGCCTTGCAAGTTAGGAGATGGGATATCTGCTAGTGGTTCCAGTTTTCTCTCCACCAATGACAAGGTTGTAGCAACTCGGTTCTGTAAATTCTGCAATCAGTGGGGTTGGATTGGGTTAGCAAAATTTTTTTAGCTGCTTTAGTTTAATCCAGTATGAGATAGGAAAAAGTCTGTAGAGATGGAACCTTTACATGTAGGAAAAAACCCCTGTAATTAAGAAGGAAAAAAACTATCCAAAATCAATCCAAAATATTTGAGCTGTCAGATGGGAAGAACTAGCCTTTTACTGGTTTAGTATGAAAAAAACCCCAATTGTATTGGAGGTGTTTCTTCTGGCCTAGACAAAAAAAGAAACAAATGACACCCCCTCCCATTGACAAACTAGAATGCAAACTGCTGTTAAGAAAAAGTGAGCAACTCTATGGTATTGAGAGAAGGAAATTTGTAATCATTCTATTTATGGATCCAAATCTAGAGGAATTTTAGAGTAAGTGACAATTCATGGTCCTGTTCTTTTTTTTTTTTTTTCATTCTTTCTTTCTTGACTTGATCTTATCCAAGATTTTAAAACCCTGACAATTTTTGATTTTAGTTACTACCAACTGTGCATTGAGGAACTGTATCAAATGAAGGCCTTGCCTTCCCTGAGTAAGAGTAGTTGTTTGTACTCAGAAAAACATCCTTAACCTGAGGAGTGGCAGACAGGGGACACAAAGGTTAGTTTGTTGGTAATATGTTGTTGATGTAATGTCAAGGTGAAATTTGACAACTGATGTCCAGTTGTTTCCTCTTCATGTTTGAAACTTGTTATGCACACAGACTCCAGAGCACACATCAGGAAGAAGATGCCCCCTTCACGTGGTAACTTTTGCTCATCAGATCTCTAGAAGGCATAAGCATTAAAGGAAGCTAAATAGAGGCTTAAACAGAAGTTTGGTGGTGGTCTTGGAAAAATATTGGAGTATGAAACTTTGGAAAACTGCCCCTAAGACCTGGCTTTCAAATTTGGATGCTAAAAGTTGTGGTTAATGAGTGGCATATCAAGTGGTGCTGTTATTCAGCTCAGGGGGAGATGTAAGCTGACTTTTTCAAAGCGCTGTTGTCGTAGCCCATACCTGTTCTCCCAGTGACTCACTTTTCTGTTGTTCCAGAGAGAGACCTTTTTGGAGCAGAACCTTTTGACCCTTTTAGCTGTGGAGCAGGAGATTTCCCTCCAGACATTCAGTCCAAACTAGATGAGATGCAGGTAACTACTGACTTATGCAGTTTTTGATGGCTGTGTGCCTGTTCTGGAAGTACGTTTACTCTATTCTGAAAATGTGTTCTACAATGCACACACAAAAGTATAGAAAAAAACTATTTCTGACTATTCCTTTTGTAAGTATATCTCCTGGTCTTTGAGCTGGAGTTTGGATTTGCCTCAAAAGCCTTACTTGGTACCAATACAGTCAGCTACACTAATGTAGGGTTCCTCAGCAGTATGACCAAAATGGTTTGGGAACTATTTCCTCGGAAGGGAGGGACTGAGAAAGGTGAAAAAGAGAGCTGAGCCAAGAGYCTTACAGATCCCTTGATGTTGTTACTCTTCAGATCCAGCAATCACCACCATCCCAGTGTACTCTCCTGTTTCCCTCAGTGCATCAGTTTGGTTTTTCATGGCATTGGTATAGGCAAACTTAGGTGCTTATGGGGCCATGGCAATTCTCTGCTGCCTTTAAAAACAGCTGTATGGCACTCTGGGGAAATTCAACTTATGAGAATTGATTCAAGAATTCTGAACTGATGTGTTTTTATCAGAAAATGTTTGTTGATTCTGAAACACTCAACAGTATCTGTTCAGTTATTGACCCAATTTTGAAACAATTCTGGGAGAAAGCTCTCAAGTTTTGGAACAAATCATGCTCTGCAGTCAGACTTTCAAAACTTCTAGTTCCTTGCCAACTTGCTTATCTTTATTCTTTTTAAGCAGCCTTCCAGCAAAAGAAAAGGCTGAAAATAATGGAAACTTGAATTTCTAGGATCCTGGCTCCTCAGTAGAAAACATTCCCAGCCCTCTTGTCTCTCAGGAGCCCACAAAGTCCAAGAGCATTAGGTCTCAGGCTCCTTCTGTTCCTCTCTTCTGCCTAGAGAGCAGCAGAAACATTTAAAAATGGCTTAAAATAAGATCTAAATACCATTTAATTTTCCTGAGTAAATTTTCTTTTCCATGTCAATTTAGGATGGTTCCACTGGCAAACTCTTCTCACTGTGAAGTATGAAGTTTAGGTTCTTGGACCCCCATATAATTTCAAAGAGCAGCTAAAAGCCAGAGCTGTATTCTTTGCAATTCCAATAAAATGCTTGTGTTTTGTGAATGCTGTAATGTTGTTACCAAGCCCTTGAACACAAAAAGAAAATCTTACAGCACCTCGCCTTGATACATTACCAATTTTTCCATTGTCTATAGTCTGTTTTAGTGAAAGCATACTGTAGCAACAGTGGCTACTAGGAATAATCCTATATCAATATTTGAATGTCACATATTAAGAGTTCCTGTTACAGGTAATGTTTTCAAAAAATTTGGCATTGTTAGTCCATAACACTACAAAGTGCTGTCACCTCATAAAACATCAGGGAATGGGCAGTAAAAGTCTTTATCAAAGATGTTTGAAGTTCTGAAATGAAAAACTCCTATCATTGTTTGTACTCTCTTGATCTAAAAAAAGGACACAACCAACCAATAACAAAACCCCCAAGCATTAGGGTATTACTGTGTCCTGTTGCAAAGAAAGGCATTCCCCCCTTGCATATCAGTCTTATATACCCTGATATTTTCACTGGCAATGAATTAGTGGGCCTTTATGAAGGTTCAAAACCTGTCATGTATGATCCAACTGAGAACAAGTGTAAAGCTGAAAGGGTATGAAAAAAAGCATTTTTTAACTTTGGCCAGAGCAAAGGCTGTGTGCAGTTATTTTATTGTGTGGTTGTTGCAAAATACAGATTGAAACATTTTTCCTAATGCCTCTTTTATCTTCTTGTGCTTGCCTGGGTGCACAGCGTCAGCGATGGTTGGTATATCATATTTTAATAATGGTATTTAAAGCATTTACAATTGAAATGTGCATGTGTTTGTCTTGTGTTTTTATTTTTATGTATATGTGTTTATATATAAAAACTTTAAGATTTATGTTCTATATATACAACTCTAAGTCAGGGTCATTTTCATTTTTAGGTGCCTATAATCTCTAAGTTAGGGACAGCTGATTGTAGTTTTCTGTAGTCTGTCTTGTCAGGTGCTAATGCTAAGGCTTTGTTTTCACTGCTGTTTGTTTTCCATGTGTACTTGTGAAATCTCCGGTTGTCATTATCAGGTTGTCTTTAGTGAGATGGTTTAAGCCAAACCTTTAGTACATAGATTGTGTTAGTACAATCACATTTGTGAGCAAGTTTATATTTGGACATAATTATTTAAAACTTTTCAACAAGCAGAAGACGCTGTGCTAGACTCAGCCGTTGTTAGACACACAGCCTATGAGGAAGGTGAAGTGGGCTCTACAAAAGGTAAAAGCACAGAACATGCTATGTGCTCTGGAAACCCAACATTAAGAAACATGGGAGAAAAATGTGGGCATCTCTTCTTTTCTGAAATTCCAAGTGAAGGAATGTGTTATCTTCGCATTACGAAAGTACAGCCCGAGTTTCAGTAATTATGTATTCCATTAAATCTATAAAGGTAAGTTTTTACAGGCACCTATAGTAGGTCAAAGTATAAACTTACTCCAAGAGGATATTGAATACAGCTCACCCTACAGTGTGGATGGCAAGCAAAGCTGCCTCAGTGCCAGACAGTGACAGCCTGATTGGAGCAGCCCAGTGCAGACTCTCTCATCCTCTTTCTCACGTAGAGCATGTGAGGTGCCTCAGCAAACACACCCCAGTGTGAGGAAAAGCTGTCCTGACATAGGCATGTGCTGAAAGGTGATTTGTGAACAAAGTGAGAGATGAAGGCACAGCACAGAAGAGGCATTGGAGAACAAACTCGAGTAGTGGGGGCTTTTCCTTTGCATCCAATATTCTGAACTTAATGAGATCAGATAAAATTCCCTGGCCTCTAGGGGAACTCTTTTATTTTTAAGCTTCAGTGAGGATCCAAATTTCACACTTAAGCTTTCTATTCCATTTCTCAGTCCAATCTCAGTTGATCTTTTTGGAGAGCTTAAGACTCAAACATGTGACGAGATGTGACTTTTACAGCTCAGGCCTCTCTCTGATGACTGTCCAACCTCCTGTTTCCCTGCACCCTTATGCTGAAACATATTTTCATCTTTATTTTGACTGTATCCAGACATTAATAAAATAAATGTCTATTTTCCCAGAAATCTTGCAGTGAGGAGAAGTTTCCCTGGATCATGAATCACACCAGCAGCAGCTGCTATAATTTATTGAAGTCTCAAGGTAGTTAATATCATAAAGCTTCCAGGAGCTGCAAGCTATTCTCCCTGCATGCCCTGAAGCAGTCAGTAGGCTTGATGTCTTTCCATCTGAAATAAGTTATGCTCAGCCCTTTAAATCGTCTTCTCAGAGATATGTAGATTTGTCACTGCTTCATTGGGTTTGTGCTGACTTAAGCTCATTGAGTGAAGTCACTGTGAAGTGATAAGTGAGTTACCCTCTGAGCCATAAGGTTGATTTTGGCAAATTTATCTCCTGATAAAGTGGAAGTTATTTGTCTTTTACTGCTTACTGGTTTTAACCAGAATAGCTCACATCATCTTATCCTTGACACCAAAAAAAAAGAGCGAGTTTTGGAAGAGGGATTGTTTTTGAGCTGTTTCTAGTGGAAACAAGCTTTGCTCCTCTCTTTAAGGTATCAATCATATCCCTTAGTACAATACCATTACTTATCAGGGTAACTAAGATGTTCAGTCCTTGTGTTAAAATGCCTTTAAAGTAAAAAAAAGCTACTTGAAGGGGATATGAACACAGAAGAAACAAGGTACAATGTAGATGCACACCTCAGCCCTTTCTGTTGCTACTCCTGGCCAGTACCATGGGGTGGCCTTTTTCTGCATTCGCTGAAAATCAGCAAATCAGAGCAATTTTTTGACCACACGAGGAGTTTCTCTTTCATGAACCTTTAAAGTACAGGAAGCCATGGCACACATGGTTTTTAATGAGGAAGCAGAGTTACACTAAGAACACATGTTATTAGACGCTGAAGTGCCTGAATTTCACAAGGCAAAATTTTTTCAGTGCTGTGAATTAACATTAGGGATGCATTTTATATATATAGCATGTATTGTTTACCAAGAAGCTGGCTCTATATGTCATTTAAAAAAATGATTGCCTAACACATTAGTCAAGTTTATTAGGAAAAAAAAAATCATTATTTGTAATCTGGATCATTCCAACTAATTTGATTGTTATTACAGCTGTGGATGCTAAGAGTCGAAAGCAGGCCTGTGCTGTGTGATGGCTTCCCTAATGCTCATACATCAGCCTCTACTTGGAGCCATAACACTGGAGACCTGTGCAGCTCAGGTGTAGATACAAACTGTGGTCCTAAAAGCACATATGGCACTCAGTGTTCTGCACTGCTGTGAGAACTACAGCATGGAACTACTATTCTGTCATCTGCATCAATACCAGTTCTACTCTGGGTGTAAAGGAGAATCTATTCCTAAAGCCTTGTCTTCCCATGGCTTGCTTGACTACAGCTGATTGGATTTTATTTTTTAATTATATCTTATATTTGCCAAAGTATAGTTTTGAAGAGTCCAAAAATTAACTAAGAATTCAGAGTTAAGTTGCAAAACTTGAGGGATTAGGATAGTGGTAGCTGTGGGAGATCTGGAGTCTGTGCTTTCCTCATTTTTGGAAATTTGATTGCAGTCACTTTGCCGAGGAGTCTGCTAGATGGAGGTATTCTGATTATTTTTTTCCCTTTTGAGGATTGCAATTAATTTTTTTAGCAATATTGGTTAAGACAATATAGCTTTCCTTGGTTTATACTCCTACACACTTCTTGTCCTCCACTTAGATATTGATGAGGAAAAAAATCTGGATTTTACATTCATTTAAAATGTGAAAAATGCCCAGCTAGCAATCTGGATTGCTTTGATGTCCCTTTTATGCTGTTGGGCTTTTTTGCCTTGTGGTTGTTGTGGAAGTTTCACCTTACTTGTAACTGAATCTTGTAAGCAGAATCTGACACTTGATGGTGGTGGACTTGGTGTGGTTTACAAGTGACCATGGAAATGCCATGTCCCTGTTCCAGATAGGAATGTGCATGAGTCATTGTTCTCAGGAATCCGACTGGTAATAGCACTGACAACCACATCACTGATTTCTTTTAGGACAGGCAATAGTTCATTTTGGTAATGAAGTTAAAAAGCCTTTTCAATAATTATGATACATAAAGAGCAGTAATCTCGTAATGGATTAACATTGATCACATTGAAAATATGTGGAGATGTAATTGTTTTAAATGCAAAATATCACAGCTTAAAAGAAGAAGAGGACTAAATAGGGGTGGGGGAAAGTGGTTGGAGTGAAGTTGCAGAAGGAAAGCTCAAGGAGGCCACGGTTCTTCAAGAAAGTAGAAATAGTTCTAAGTAAAGTCATAGCAAACACAAGCAAAGTGCTAAGTGACAAAATATCAGTTTGTGTGGAATAAAACAAAATTTTAAAAACCCCATGTGCTCTGCATAAGAGCAGTGAGATGTGTGTGCTTCCAAAATGCATCCTCTGATTTGCTCTTCACTTGTTGGAAAAAGGGCATTTGGAAGTGAAGCTACTTAAGAGACAAGCAAATGGTGCTGAAATGTGTAGGAGAAGGATAAGAGTGCCCAGGACAGGAATGGGATGCGTGTTCAGTGAAGGCTCTGGATGGCTCAGGATGAAGGTGGCTGTCTTTGTTAAACCATTGCTGCTGTTGTTCTGTTATTGGAGGTCATCAAGCATCCTCAAGTTGAAGCACCAACTATCCCTTTTACAACCTCAAAACTGGAAGCGGCCTTTAGCATCCCAGGCACACTGTAACTGCAGGGTTTAAAATTTAACAGATTAGACTCTAGGGCTAGTTCTCTGAGTTCTCCTTCTGTGTAAGCAGTCCTGCTTTGACTGCAGTTGCATCAATTAATAGTACCCTTTGGGTAAATGAACAGTGTCTGTTTATAACAGGATGTGTTTGACTTAGAATTTCAGCTATTGTTTGCTTGAAATATCTTCTGCATTGAATGTTCTTCCTTTTAGTCCTTTGGAAAATACAGAGAAAAAAAAAAGAAAAAACTTTAATGCTTGAGCCTTGGTAGCACTGTATCACTCAGGTAAAGCAAACTGGGTAGCACAGTCGGGGAATGTTTACACCACAGTACTGGATCCGCCTTTAGGAAAATTCAACTTTTACTTGAAAATTCTCAGACCATTTAGTAACTATCGCCAGGAGGTTTGTTCTGTTTCTCTGCATCGTTCTCCTGATAGCAGTAGCTAGCAGGGTTATTAGATATTCATACACTTTAAAAATGTTAGCCTGTGACTTGAATTTGTTTGAAATTAAGCTGGTTTGATATGGGATTTATCTTCTAAAACCAAAAGATATGGTCTTGAGGTACTGCTGTGCATATGACGGAAAGACTTGAGTTTTATGCCTAATCCCCACACAGACAGTTTTACAAAGATTTATTTTGTTTACAAGATGTTTCCTTGATGAAAGGACCTATTGTTGATTTCATGGCTTGCAATTAGCATTCTCTCACTGAATTTAGCACTGCAACAGCTGTCACTGGAGTTGATGTTCTCATGGCATTTCTATCCAGAGCCCCTGTTTCCAATTTCTTATAGCTTCAAAGTACTTTCATCCAGTAGACTGAAATTTTGACTCACAGGTGATTTTTGAAGGTCAAGACACAATTACTCAGCTTCTTTTAAAGCAAAAAGAGAAATGAAAGTAAGAGCATTTTTCCTGTATTGAAAGTGAAGTTATTACTTTAGAACTGGTGCAAACTAAGTACCTTTAGTAAGCCAAGCGTGTATAAAAGCATACAAAAAAGGTACTTGTAGAATTAATTTCTTTTACATAGAGGAGGTGGTAGCATCGAGCTTATAACTTTTTTTGTGTTTATACTGGTAAAACTAATGTGAGTAAAACTAGGAATTTTGGTCTGAACTTTTAAAGTAATTCACTGCACTTTCTAAATACCACTGTATTTTATTTTACTGAGTTACATGCCTTTAAAATGCTCAGTTTTTTCATTTGCAGTAGAGCAAGTATGATTTTATTTGCCTTTTTCATGAAGCTCAGATGGCAATGGGCAGCAAAGCCCTGTCAATTCAACTGCACAGAGAGTGATTCAGAATAGTCCTCTGAGGTGTGGGGTAGTACTGCTCTTTTTGTTGGGCTGCTCTTGAGATAAGGTGCCACAGAATGTAGAAGACATCTGGTATTAGCAACAATTTCCATGTCCTACCTATATTTTTTAAGTATAAATATAGTAAACTCTTTGCTCATATAGCCCTAATCTTTCCTGCTTATAAATCCTGTGGAATTTTGCTCAGGAACAATATGGTGCAAGTCAAACTTGTTTGGTTTTCTGTCAATCTATATATATGAATATTCAATGTTGTTATTCTATTGTATTTTCTTCATTTTATATACATATTGTATCTATGTTGTTGTATGGCATGCATCTTTTATAAGTTAACCATTAAGGCTTATTAAAATTTGACTGACCAAATAATGTAAATGTTTGTGAATTCAGTCTGAAGTATGATTTCAGTTTGTCTGCCTAAAGATATGCTCCAATTTAGATGTTTTTAAAATGAGAGTGTAATCCTCCAGAGCTTACTTGGCTTTTTACTAATGATGTCTTGTTTCATTGCAGGAGGGGTTCAAAATGGGATTAACTCTTGAAGGCACAGTATTTTGTCTTGACCCACTAGACAGCAGGTGCTGATGCCAAGAAAGTAAATGTGAAATTCCTACACAGTGGGTTTTTTTATTTCTGAACATGTACTCACAGATACTCTCCATGTGCCAAAAATTGCTTTTTTCAACATGTAAACTCTTGTGAAGCTTGCTTCTGTAAAAATCCAACTTAGTTCCAGTCTTTCCCTGTACAAATGTAAAAAGTTGTATTTGTTTATGAATTAAGAATTAAATTACGCTGTTGTGGTTTTTTCCCTCACATTTTGGCCCGAATTTACTGTGCTTTATGACTATTAGCTTGGAAAAGTTCCTCAGAAAGGTCACACATACCTCTCTCTCTCTTTGCAAATGTTCAGGCATGATTTTTACATAGTACTTTACCTGGCAGCATTTTGAAATTATGCTTTTAAGACATTATTTAATATTCAAGCAGTAAAATTATTAATATCAACCACAAAAAATTCAATTTGCAGTGAAAAAACRTAAAATACTAACCATTACAGTATGCTTCAAAGGTCAATCTGGATGCAGTGTAATTGGTTCCCATTACTGTGTGTGGTTACTGTGCTGTAAATATGTTGTCATTAGTTTACACAGTCTGGATTTTAGGTCCTTAATTCATATTTTACAAACTAACAGATTGTTAGTCTGCTAATTAGTGCTTAATGAGCCTAGAACAACTGCTAAATTGCAGAATGGACAAAATAACTGCCCTTTGTTTTGATATTTTATAGCTGAACAGTAAAGTATGCACCTTGGAATCCATTACATGCTAGCCATAACTTAAAAGGAAGATTATGGTCTTGCATTTACTTAGGAATTTATCTAATTTTTGTATAAGCATGTATTTTGCTCAATTCTGTAATTAGTTTCAACACCTGATTGTTTACAGCCAGGGTCTGTTGCGTACTTTTTTTTTTACTCTCTGCTTTAATGTTACATGTCTTTAATTTAGACGCTTTCTGCAAAGAATCCAATATAAATTAGTAAGTCCTTCATACCCACTGGTTGTTCATGTTACAGAAATACCTGCACACCAAAATTTTCAGCTACTAGTGAGTTGAATGCTGACATGTCTATGCATATTCTTCATTAATCTTTATCATAAGCAATAAAATACGATCTTAAACCTGTCTTAGAAAATTATTATCATTAGTTCAACTCAAAGACTTTAAAACTTCTCGTATTTTCACCTCAAAACATACAAATGCGGAAAAACCTCCAAAATTTTCAGATTGTTTTTTAGGTTTTTTTCATGAGAGGTTTTTTTGGTGATACTTATGGTTTTGTCCTTAACAGTCACAGTTTACGCCAAAAACGCATTTTGCAAATTTGCTATCACATGTATATCTTTATGCCTTGTTCAACAAAGTACTTGTGCATGTACCTTTGGAGTCCACTAAATGAATGGGATTATTCCTTTGCTGAGTTTGACACATCCTCAGGTACCTTGCTGAATGGGGGCCTTAACATCCTACATTACATTAGTCTTCCTCTCTCTTATTCCGTGGTCATAATTCCTATAGACTATTATATAGAAATATATATATATATAAAAAAATATATGAAATCACTAACAAATAGAATAGTATATGTTTCATAAAGAAGGGTCTTTATAATTTTGTTTGTCATATAGTATTTTGGAATTTGTATAATGAGGATGTTTAGTAGCCATAGCAATGGCCTTTTTTAACAAATAGAATTTGTATTTTTATTGTACTTTAAGAAGCTTTACATAATAAGCATCTATTTAGTGGTCATTTATGGTAACACTAAGATAATATTTGCACATTTTAAGAAGCCTTTTTCGTTACTGATTTTTATGATAGTTGACTGCAAATGGCATGGTTAAATCTTACATACCTGGTCAATACATACAAAAATACTTAAATCAACACAACAGTGCATTTTTAATTTTTATGTGATCCAATTGGAAACTGTATTTCTATGTAATCTCAAATGTCTGTTTAATTTTGCTTAAAATAAATGTTTTTAAATAAATTGCATCCTAGAACACAGTGTTCATTCACTAAAATGCCCAGTTGGAAGGGAAGGTGGGGAGGTGCTTAAGTGTTGGGCAAGACCTGCCACAAAGGATGGTTAGGGCTGGAATGCGTCAGTCACCTATATGCTGGAAAGGATCTGATCTCAGACAGGGTGGAATGACTCCAGTCACTTTTATTATTGAGTTTGGGCTAATCTGCAATCAGCAGAGAAAAATCTTTCTCTATATGCAACTACATAATACTCATAATTAGGAAGTAACTCTCTCTGCAGTGTTTCCTGGATTTAATGGACTTTTCTTACTGTCTTTTTCTTTGCATACTTCTCTGCTCAATATACTTGGCTGATGGCTGACTATTGGAGGAGGGAAAGATGTAACAGAAGTTTTTCTGAGCCTTAGAAAACGATCTCTATAACCCAGGTGTGTTAATGGGAGAGGCTGCTGCAGATGGTGTTGATTCTTTTGAGAAGAGAAAACTGATCTTAAACCATCTGGTAATTTCTTGCCTTGTAAAATTTCTCTCCAAGCTAATGCTGAAAACCCACCTAACCACTTCCATTTGTGGGAATGGGGCTTGAACAGTCCATGGGAAAGGATGCTGTCAGGGCTGGCAGGGAAGGAGCATGTGTCATCCCCTGTGAGCTCTAAACATGAGCTGTTTCTCCCTACTGGTATCAATGCTCTCTCACAGATAGGGCAATAAGATCTTGTGCTAAATCTTCAGACTATTTCTTTAAAATATACATATTTGAGAACAGTAAAAGGAGCCCAGGTGATTGCTCTTGCTCTGGTCAGAGTAAATAGGAATGCTGCTGCTGCTCACAGCATAATGTTGGTTGTGGAAGTTGTCATGTTAAAGAAAGAGAGTGACATTATCTACTAGGGTAGAGATACGGTGCGAATGAGTCATGAACAAGACTTTTTTCTGGCTTGTAAATTTGCCCTCCAACAAAAAATACCAGTGCAGCTGCGTGCTGCCTGTTTTGTTGACACCTTTTTTTTCTCTTTTGGATGCCTTTTCTTTCCCTTTTTATTTTTTCTTCTTTAAACTGTGATCACCCTGTTGGCCATGCAAACCCTGGCTATATCACTTCTGGACATGTAATAACAGATTTTGGTTCCGCTTGACTGCGCAGCAACTGTCCTGGCCTGCCATACCAAGCCATATTAACACCTAGAAGCAGGACTCCTCACTTTCTATTCCTTATTTTCCATGATATGAACTATTTTTCCTTCCTGCCTGCCTTTTATGCTATACCTGAGTAACTGAGCTGTGTAGGTTAGAATTCTGAAGTCAAACAGCTGAAATATGATGAGTTTGTGTATTTTCTCTTTTTAACCTTTGATAAATCACTGAGCATCATTGCAGGATGTTCGTGGCTTAACTCACTGTCTTTACTTCTGATGGGTTTGTAAGTGGATCCTGCCCTTCCATATGACAGATGTGATTTGTGCTAAGCATATAGTTGATCAAATTGCTCAAATTGGCAAAGATCAAATCCTTCACGTGGTGAAAGGAATTATATTACATTCTGGCTTCACTGATGGAAAGGAAGAAAAGAAGGAGAAATTCCCACACTTGCAGAAGCATGGTTGTGTAATCCCAGAGGTGATTGAATGTGCCAAGGAACCGGGCTGGCTCTGAGACTTCATTATGATGATTAATTTTCAATTGGTGGAACTAAGCACAGTCATTCTCACTGAGCAATTCTGCTTCACAAAAAGAGTCCCTTCTGTAAAGCAGGAGAGTGTCACTGCCTGAAAAATCTCAGGTTAAACACGCAGAGCCCCTGTTTTCACTAGATCTTATTTGTCACTAGAGATTGTCACCCTTTCGGCACCCTCTTAAGACAGGATGTGTGTTACTAATTGTAGGCAAGCTCTCAGCTTTCTTATTTTCACACTTTGGGGTTTTGTTGTTGCTTTTTTAAAATTAGAGGATGCAGAAGTCACACTTAAGAAAAAAATCTGAATAACTGGCCATATGTTTTAAAATGCAACCAAAAAAGCCTGCTAGTAGGTGTTTGATAAGCTTCAGCTAAAATGCAGCAAGTAAGCTTTGGTACTTAATTAGCCGTCTTTTTTCCCCCCTCTCCTTTTAATTAAATTCTTAATGAGAGACTGAGACATGAGTTGAATTGTAAGCTGGTGAAAAGTACTTAACAGTTCTCATCAATGAAATAGAGACCAGGATTTCAAATATATGGTTTTGTTCAGTTATTTCAGGAGGGAAAGGCAGCGTTTTGCCAGAGTGAAAGCCTGACATTTGTAATACATGCTGCCTTCCTGAGATGCTGATTTATTTATTCATCAGACAAAACACTTTCTGGAACTGCAAGACACAGTGGGATTCATGGACTGAACACATAATTCTTCTGTGGGATGGGGTAAAGGCTTCCAAATGTATTAATATGCAATTTAACTTTTGTGTTTAGGAAATTTCTCAAGAATCTAATTTATATATCATTTGGGATAACAAATCCTGCAGGTTAAGTCTCCTAAGGTGGATTCTGGAATGGACTGAACTTATTTTAACTCTCGTATGAATGACAGACAACCAAAATCAGCATATTTGAGCCTTTCGACTCTTTTTTCCTTTTTTTCCCCTCATATTTTCCACTGTTTATTTCAGCAAGGCTTATGCCTTGCAATAAAGATTAAGAAGGAGAAGAAACAGATTAGGAAGGAAGTATAGAAGAAAATTAAAAGTGAACAAAATATCATCTTGTGCCAACACTAAACAGTTTAGTCACGCTGCATTTTTTTTGTGAAACTTAACTGATGCGAGAACTTCCCTCATTCTGCCTCATCACTTTTTATGCCTATTTCAGGATTGCATGAGGGCTGCCAGGAAGCAGATTTGCCATGTTTGCAGTTCACAGGAACTGCTCCTGGAGCTGTTTGAGTGTGCCATAAGCAAGGAATGTTGCCTTGTAGCTTCACACAGAGTAGGTAATTCACAGTGAGCCATGTCCAAGATGCTTGCTTGCTGCAAGCTGCAGTTTCCATTCATTTATCCTAATTTCTAATAGTTTGTACTATATTAAAAACCTGGCTAAGTTGTATAACAAAGGCTTCCAGAAGGACTGTCTGCTGTACTAAGCCATTACAGAAGTGCTTTAGCTAATTGCCCTTATTCTAATAGTTGATTGGAAAGCATGACAGTCATCCATATTTTCTAAATGCCTGTTAATAAAATGTTTACATAAATTAATCTTCTTATGATAACTTTACCAAAAGAGGAGTCTTAGAATAGACCCTTTAGAACGTTCAATTCGGTTTCCTTTGCAGCTTCATACTACACACCAGCTTCTCTGACCAAAAAGAAACTCAGAAATTCTATTCAACTGAGTGTTTCTTAAAGCTACCTTTGTTTTTACCATGTGTGACATTTAAATTGTGGCAAGTTATATTTCTTTTATGATTGTATTCTGTAAGCATTTTATTCAGTAAAAACAAGATGCTTTTTGAAGCTTCTGCACCACATTAGAATTGGAGTATTTTGAGCATAGTTCACTGAAAATAAGTAAATGAGTTTTCTAGGGCTCTAAACCAGTTTGCTTTGGAAAACTATTGTGCATTTTACATATTTTGGGTGTTCTTGTATTTTGGGGTTTTTTTAAGGAACATAATTGTTTTCGAATAAAGCAATCCTTGACACTGTGAAAAGACACAAAATCCTTAGCCTGTGCACTGCAATTAGGATAAGGTTCTGAAGAAGATATGGTTCTTGGGGGGGGGAGGGGGTGGAGCAAACCCCTTTTGAAAGGGCCTTGATAGATTAAAAATCTGGGGGTTTTCTTCCTCCTCATCATTAATATTTAGAGTATGTTAGAACAATATTACCACTCTTATACATACTTTGCTAATGTTGTATAGTGGAAGAGAGCCACCATAATGGCAGATTAAAGTCACCTACAGTGTAAACAATGGAGGAGTGGGTTTCTCCTGCTTTTAAAACCTTCTATATATTAGAATATTTTGAAAAAGCCAGAATAGATCTGAGCTTTTGAGACTCTTCAACCCTGTAAAATAATGACATGATCACATATAATTTGTGATTGATAAACCTGGGATGCAAAATGGGCAACTACACTTGGCAATAAAGGTAAGAGTTTTCGAGGTAAGTGAGAGTTAGTGAGAAATTTTCTAGTAGAATGGAAATGTTCTGTGGGATTGCTTGTGTGAAAAATAAAAAAAATTGAAACGTTTGATGCTCTTTCTGGATTTTGAGTAAAAGTGTCTCACGATGACATGTTTTAATGTTGGCTTTACAAGTTGACTTTACAAGTGACTTTAAGGTTTTAGTGAGTCGATGCTAAAATCTGTCCCTCAGGGTGTTAAGGATTTTTAGCACTCACTGTGTGTATTTTGATAGAACCTGTAGATTGCCATGATATTTGATGTAAAAAGATTAGACAAGGCTGTGATCTGTGTCATCACAATTGGATGCTGTGGTAACACGGCAATGGCTCGATGTCTGAAATTGGAGTAATGTCGTAGAAAATTCCATTATTTAATAGCCCTTTAAAAAGTAGGTATTTTAAAAGAATGGAATCTTATTTAAAAGTCTGAAATATGTGACTAGGGAGCTAAGTAAACAAGATAAATTGCCTCTTGGCACTCTAATAAATAAACCAGTAAGGCCACTAAAGCCATATGACTCATAGAGCCATAATGAATTTACTTGAAACTTAAAAAAACAGGGATTTGTTTTCTCAGGACCACTGATTCAATTTCTCACAGACCTCCCTGGCTAAAACGTTGAATGCCAAAGGGAAAAAAAAAAAAAATCACACAGAATATTTTAAGCACTATTTGATCTGGGGGTCATCCTGAATCTTGGTGTGTGCTCATAAGCAAACTGTTATGGTCGCAACCGTTACTGGGAAGCAGTGAGAAAGGTGATATAAAATGAGAAAGCTAAAGTAAGTGAGATTATCAATAGGAAAAACCTGAATTTGCATGACTACGGAGCCCACAGAAAACACTCACATTTTGCTTAAATGCTCTGAAAAGACATTTTGAGCATCTGTGAATGTATAACTGATTCAGAAAATGCTTCTGAGCCATGTCCATCAAGGGTCTCAAACTACTGTATCACTATGCTACTGACGGGTTTCATTTTTCAGAAAAATGTGTGGACACAGTGGACAAACTGTTTACAATAGTCTAAGTGGCATTTGCTTACTGATCTATTCACATTGGAATGGGAATGCTGTCCATGTGGCTGCACACGAGCACTGTTGTGCTATGCAGACAGTAATGTGCAAATGAGTGTGCTGAAAGCTTTTCCTCTAGAGACTGATGCTTCCAGAGGTACCTCTGGAGTCAGGAAGGGGGAGTTTGAGGTGGTTAAATGAGGAGGTGCTTCATACCCCTCAATTTCTGAACAAGAATACAGATTAACAGAGCTGACAGAGTTTGTGGAAATGTCAAATCAATCTCCATCAGAATTTCAAGCACAAGGCAAATAGGTGCAGACAGACATTGAATGCATTCCAGACACTGACCCCTCTCTCAGCTGTAACAAAGCAGGGAACATTTAAAACTTTCTTTTTCTCAGCCTGAGAGAAAACCCATGGGAAAAAGTACCTTCCGATACATTCTGGCAGAATTTAAATTAAATAGGGACATGCTCTGACTGCCCATATTTAATTAAAAAGCAAAAAGACAATAAGCAGGACAGAGTTTAATGATATGTATAAAAAATGCATTACCCTTATGTTTAATAAATGCAAGTGCTTATTTGTACAAAGAGTATTCCAGCTTCTATTTGTTTCAACACCACTTATTTTTCTTATAATGGATTAGATTTTATGAATTCATTTTTATTATTTCAGAATTTCAGTTTTCCTAGAGAACTTTCTGAAAATCTGTGAAGTATGTGGTGGGTGTATGTTTCAACATTTTGACATTTCTGCTTAGAAATAGTGGCAAGACTTTTTTCTTGAAAGCTATCATCCAGCCTTCTTTCTGGGAATCACAAATTGCATGTTGGTGTTTCAAAGGGTAAATAAGCCTTTAAGAAAAGCTGAAAAACAAGCCTGTGGTTGGCCCCAAGAAACATGCTGTTTTCCAGGAATGCTGGATTAGTTTGTGATCTACAGCTCCCTGTTTCCTTCCAGTTGTGGGTTTTTTCCCCCCATACCTTATGCAACAGCATCACACGACTTGAGCTCTGACTGGAGCTCATCCAGGGTTACGCTTCTGGAAAGCAGCACTTGACACTTTTCAGGAGAACACTCTTGTAAGCAGGAATTTGTGGAGAGTTTGTTCCTGTGGGCATCCAGGGAAGCAAGTTCTGTGCGTACTGAGACCTGTTCAAAGGCAATTCAAGGTGTTGGAAGTTTTGCAAATTGCTTGAAGAGCCCTGCTCCACTTTTTTCTGACCAAGGGTACCTGAAGCAGTAACTTCCAGTGCTGAGACCAGCTGTGCAGGTGACCACAGCTGTGTTTGCAATTTGGAGACTGGTGTCAGTCTGCAAACCCACAACTTGATGCAGCCACCTCTGAAACTATTTGTGGAAATCTGCACAATATGCAAAGATCTTTTTTCTTCCTCCTCCTCTCATTTCTGTAGTCCAAGTAATGCCTCAAACTCTTTTTTTAGGGCAGCTTCTTAAGGCACTGTTGGTACCACCTTTTAGTCTATCTCTTTTATCCAACCAGACTCTTATTTTTATTCTGGTGTTATAGTTTTTGTTCCATCAGTGCATAATAAGCATATGCTTGAAAAACCTTGCCAAATTTATAAAGCAGGAAAAGAAAACAGTGCCATGCCTTTATTTTATAAAAATAATCTCTTAGGAAATTTCTTGTGTGCTGCTCTGGGATTATCTTCTACAAACTGCCTTTTCAAAGGTGATTTGACAGTGTTTACCTTTCAGTTGCACTTCTATATTGGATGTTTCCAGGGGTTTTTTTACCACTGTAGGTGTGGTGGGATAAAAACAGAAATATGCTTCCACATCTTCTTCAGTCTCTTAGTGTCAGTGGATATCAGGCCATTCCTTTATCTGCATAATGAGATTTAGATGTAAGATTTTGTTTATAAACTGTATCTTTTTTATTCTGTTCCACTGCAGTGGTCCTTATTCTTTTAAACTGAAAGAATGTCAAAAGTTTAGGTTAAGGGCATTCTAGGCCCTCTGCTGTGGAGCCAAATTCCAGCAGGCTCCAGTGTCAAGGGGATTCACTCTGGGCTTTGGGAGAGTTGTCTGTGTACACCTTGAGGGCAGCTGTGAGGTATGACCTCTGAATTTGTCTGTTCAGGGGATCCTCTGGTGCTCAGCACATTGGTGTCCGGCTGTAGGAAAGAGGATGAGGAAGCCCAGAAATGCTAACCTTGCTCATGGATTCTGATACCCTTATGTGCTAGGGTGTCTTGCATAAAATGGTGGGGTGTCTGTACCTGTTACAGTCCAGTTATTAAAATTATTTAGAAATTTCTCTGCCTGAATTAAGGTGAAAATGAGACCATAGGGCAGTGTCAATAGTATGGATTTTTATTTTATAGTAGATATGAGACAGAGAGAAAAAAAGGAAGTGAAAGAAATAGAAAAAAGAGGTGGTGGGACAGAAAGAGAATGACAGAGACAGATTAAAGAAAACATCACCACTCCATGGACACTAATGATATTCTGTTGATCTTCTCCATCTGGTCTTCATGGAGGTGAAGGTCTCCCAAGAAATGTAGAATTCCATGGATTAATATACGTTCAGGCTAGGTAGGAAAATCCAGGCACTTCCCCAGGGGTGGGGCAAGTTTGCCATGGTCTTTTGCAGCAGACTTTGGATCTGTTGCATCACTTTGCATCACGTGCAGTCCTGTGGTGCAAGGCCTCAGGAATGAGTTGAGGGGGCACTTCGGGGGGTCTGGGATGGATTAAGACACCTCCTCAGCTGCCTCTCATGTGAATGTCCTGTGGTTGTGGCTTTCCCAGGCTTGGGGGTTCCATAGCCAGTTTGCGTGAGGGAGGATGGGTTCACTGCCCCTGAGCAGAGGTTGCGACACACCCAAACCTGCTCCCCCCACCTCAGCTGGGAGGAAATCTGTACAAACCTGTTCCCAGCAAATGGGTCTGTGGGCTATGGCCTCCCCCACTCCCCGCCAGGGAAGATTCTCAGCACAGCTGCTGGGTTTCAGTCTTGTTTAGTTCTCCTTTCAGTCTTGTTTAGTTCTCCACAGATCTGAGATGATTGAATCGTGGGTTTCCCTTTATCTAATCTCAGCAGTTTAACTTTCAGTCCAAAGTTCCAGTCAGGCATCTTTGGGGAGAGGTGGGTTTTTTCATACAGTTCTGCTACAATGAGCAAAACTTTATATCAATGTTTGAGGCATAAACTATTCCAGTCTCTGACAGTACCCCACTCTGAACTTAAGCCTTTGGTGTTTCAGCTCTGGATTCTTCACTTTTCTTCTAGCTCTCCTCTTCCTCAGCCCAGCATTCCCTGTGTCCACTCCAGAATCGTGTTTACGTAGTCACAGCCACATTCATTAGTCTGGTCTCTTGAATAGTTTATACAGAACTTGCTTTTCTGCTCTAGAAGAGAAATCCTGTACTGAATCTCACTTGATAGGCCTTAATTGGGTTTTTTCCCCCACAAGCTTAAATTGGTTCCTGTGGAGCATCTGCTGAGAGGGGAACCAGGCTTCCAAGCAGCACTGCTGTAGAACTTGTTTGAAGCATGTGTTTTTAAACCTCATGAAAGGCAGACTGGATACTTCTGATGAATCAGTCCCAGCTACCCATTAAAGTCTGTCTGGAACGACTCTTTGTGTGGCTGCCATCATGGTCCTCAGAAGTTCATTTGATGAGGAGATGCTGGTTGATGCCAAGCCAAATGTACTCCTGCTTTCCACAGGGCTGTCTCAGGACCAGTCTGTGGCTGTGGCAGATTGAATGCACATGGGAAAGTGAATTGCTGCCCCACAGACTTGGCTGCCTCGACTATCGAAACTCTGCCACCCACACAATTCTCCGTGACCAATATTCCTGTTAATACTTTCACCCTTCTGTGTATTGCTGAAGGCCCACATGCCTTTTCTTAGGAATTCCAGAAAAATGGCCAATGGCGATGTGTCCTGCAAATTTATGTATTAACTCAGGGTAAAACCACACATCCAAGCAGACTGTAAAGCTTCCAGCTTCATCTCCAGCACTTATTGATGAATTAATTCCCATGTGGGCCACTGCCTCTGTCATAGCAGTCTCAATTCCTGGTAACTCCAGGACATTTAGGATCCTGTGCGAGTAGTTCTTAGAAGGTTTTTGTGATCCAAGTCTTTGCACAATCTTCTTTACTCTTCAACTGGATCAGGTATAAGTAGCTTTTCTTCTGAGTCTTTGCTGGTGTGGCCAGGGTCTTTCCTGACCTCTGCTGCACTCTTTAGTCAGAGGTGTCTCTATAGAGAAAAGGGCCATGTGTCCCACAGGGAACTGGAGGATGCCATCTGTCCATGCATAGACTGCCAAGCCTTGGGCTGGGCCGGGCCAGGTTCCGACAGATTTATCAGTTCCCTTTGGAAGTGGCAGCTGGAGCCGGTGTCTGGACAGTCTGGCTGGGCAAACAAGCATAAAGACAAAGGCTGACTGGAAAGAAGGTTGGGTTGAGAACAAAAATGAGGACAAAGCTCTCACATTAGCAGCTTGTTACTGTAATTAAAAGGGAGAGGCACAGGAAAGACTTGCAACTGAGGACAGTGAAGGGAAAGGCAGGAGAGAAAGCTGCGTAATTCTGTTGTTCAATCACTCTTTCCATCTTGTGTCAGCATTTCTAGCAGCTGCCAGAGAAGCAATGAACCGCATTTTGTGTGAGGATGTATGTGCACAGCATATGTATGTTGGACTTCTGTGACACTGGGGGCATCCTCTTTGGCTTCCCAAAACTTCCTGCCTGACTCCACATCCAGTGATCGATGTATGTAGAGCCTATGGCAATGCATGGAGAAAATGTTCCTAAAATGTTCCTTCTCCAGTCAGTCTGTGCTTCCAAATCATGGAACTTATTAACTGCAAGGAACTCCTTGCTCTGAGTGATACAGATTTATGTTGGTAAGGGGAGTATGTTTTTGTGATCCTTTCATGGCTTATTATGCATTTAATTTAATCAGTATTGTTTCACAATAGCCTTTATTGACAGAGTATAATAAATTTCAGTGTGACAGTGGTTCTCCCTGTGATTGTCCCATAGGTACCATTAAATACTTGCCAGATAATGTGGACACTTACCTCCACCAGGGTTGGCAGACAGCTCCTCCCTGGAATAATTAGCAAAATATATTTCTAATCCCATCTCCAGAAAAATTAGTTAATTCTTGTTTTCCCCCTCTGAAAGAAAGAAAAAATAAATATAAATTTCATAATATAATTACCTACATCTGTGTGAAGTCAACCTGCAGTTCAGAAAAGAATATGAACCTTTTCCCTTTCTAAGAATATGGCAAGACTGCTTATCAACAGAGTAAATTCCAGCTCTTGCCTTTAATAATGCAAATATTTATATATGCATGTATTTAAATGAAGATGCTTATATATAGGTCTATGTAAGTACCTTCAAACAAAAAAACCCACAAAAATCTTTTGAAACAGCCCACAATAGCACAGTGAGCAACCAGATGAAATAGGTGTAAGAGCTATGGTCTTCCTTACTGTCAGATTAGTGATGCTGCAATCTACCCATTTATATACTCTAATGACTTGGTTTATATACATGCTCATTTATATACATTTATTATATACATTTGATACACAGTTTATGCCAACTTTGCAGATATGGAAAGAGTAGGAGAAAATAGAAATATTTTTATTTACTCTAGCATTTTCAGTGAAGAATAAAGGGGACTTTCAAAGAAAGTGATCAAAGATGCAAAGATTTTGCTAAACTAAAAAGATGTTGGCTTGGTACAGTTTGAGACGTGATAGATGTATGACATATGCTGTTATTCTGAAATGGCTAAGGCAGCCTTATGTAGAAACAAAAAAAAAATTCCACATTAGAGAGTTACAGTGAAAGGGCAATTTTGTCAAAATAACCACCACATTTTGAAAAGGTTTTGTTAAAAGGCAAGTCAGTGCATTAACAACTTAAGCAAAGCTAGCTATAATTATGCGCAGAATGTGTTCTCTCTTCTCTGTGTCTGTGTTTTCAGATACATACATCCTGGTGTTTGGGTTTTATTAGACAAGTTGTTAGCATTAGGAAGAATTACTTGGTTAATTTTCTCTGTCACTCAGATCATCCTGAGAGTCTGATGTTCCAGCTACCCTGTGTTGTGGTAAAGCAGGGGTGTGCCACAAAGAAGTGAATACACTACTCAGGAGTCCAGTCTTCCTCCTTCCCCACATCTGCTGATCCTCTGTAGTTCTAGACTGTCTTTTCTGCAGAAGACTTTTACCCAGTGTGACTATCAATGACTGACTTGTAAATTTGCCAGAAGCAACTTCTAAATGTACCATGTTCTAAGTCCTAGACCTCCTTAACTAAGGTTGTTCTTTCTCATTCACACAGGGCTGCCACTGAAAGGACAGAGTAATGGAGAAAACGAAAGGGGGGAAGGGGTGTTTTAAGAAAACAGGAGAATAACGTGATTGATATGTTATTCCTCTTTCAACTATATCCAGAACAGCATCATCCAAAGCTACCATGCAAAGGGTTAAAAATTGTTCAGACTTTTTTTTTAATCTAAGGACATGAACATAATTTTAATTTTATCCTTTACCAATACATTTGATCTAGCCACAAAAGTATGTAGATCATTTGCAGCCAGCATTTTCAAGGCAAAAAGGCCCAAAACATTAAAAGCAATAGAAAAGTTCCTTGGTGTTTTTTCTGAATTGTTGAGCTGAATTACTTTGCTCTGAGTAGATGTTTTAGCTATCTTTAGCTATCTATTTAGCAATCTTTAACCAAAGTTAATTTCATTAGTACTTCTAGGGTGCAATGTTTTTAGGTCAGATATTGGAGAGCTTTTTTACTTCTCATGATATCTGAACTCAGCTATGAGTAAAGCTTTCAGCGCGGTCACTGGTAATCTGACCTCCTTTCTCATGACATGACCACAAACTGAACTCTGCAATGAAGATTTTACTTCTTTGTTTCATCCCTGATCTGAAGTGATATCGTTTCCGTTGTTTCTGGAAAAGCTCAATTCCAAGCTAAACTCCAACATGCTCTGTGGTTTTGATCTAAGTCAGAACATGCAGTTTGCAAATCTCAGGCTGCTCTGCTAGGAAAACCTTGACAAGTGCCTGCTTCATTTTACTTACCAAAATTCCTAGATTAATTTTAGTCACTGGCCAAGCTTCACTGCTTTTGGCACATCAGGGGAGTCAAATCAGGCCTGTCCCATTTCTGTACTCCTTTAACCGCTTGGCAGAGAGAGAAGCTCATACTGAATTTGTCATCATTCACTCCATGGCTGTGCCATAACAGCAGTGGTTTGTTATTTTTTGGGATGTGCCACCCTATCTATGGCACATACAGGCCTCTTCAGCAAGAGGCTGAAGAGGGCTGAGATACCTCCATCTGAAAGCAGCCCACAGAAACCCACCCAAACCACACAGGTGCTGCAGACTCTCTGCCCTCAAATAACTGCAAGACAGAAATAACCGTGTCTCAGCTGAGCAAGAAGGGTTTCATCCTGCCTCCATGTGGTATTCCCAGGCTGAGACAGGGTGGGAGGCCATCCAGAATCGGTCCACAGCAAGTACATAAAACCTGGGCAGCTTTGTGTTAGTCCAGAGCACAGCAGCAGTGCTCAAGAGCACAGGGGAATTTAGGGAAAGCGAAAGGGGATGAGTGAAGCCCTTCAGGCGCTCCTGACCTTTGCAGGGTAGTATAGTGTGTGTCCCCTGGGAAGTGGTGGTGACATCCTGTGGTTCAGGATGGCTGTGCTGAGTGCCTTGGGGGAGATTGGGAAGCAGGGGTGCTGTTTGTCATTCAGGATTGCTAATGCTGCCGGGTTTTTTCGTTGGTTTGGTATTTGGGGTAGTTTTTTTGTTTGTTCTAACAGATGAGGAAGAAGTATTTCCCATGGGGTTAGGAGTGAAGCAGTCTGAAAGGAGGGGAGTTGGGCAGGAATGTTTCCTTTACAAGGAGGGAAGACAGAAATGAAGAAAGATGAGAGTTGGGGAAGACAGCTGAGGAGAGCTCTGGAAAGAACAGCACTGGCTCTAATCTATACATCTCACTAGAGCTGTAAACAAGATAATTTAAACCACCTTGCTATTATAAAAGAGACTTTGAATCCTTTTAAAGATAGCCCATGGACTTAAGAAATAAAATGAAATAAACAAGTGTCATAATAAGATATCTTATGATTTTATGCAGTTTTAAAATCCTTATGTTTCCTGTCATTATTTCATTGCAGATTGAACAGGAGTTAGTAAGAAAGACTCCTATCAGAAGAGTCCAGTATATAATTCTGGTTCTTTCAAGAGGCTGAAATATCTGTAGGTCACTTGGTCCTACTACTTTAAAGTGTAGGTATAAAATCCCTGTAATATGTGAGCAGAGTGCAGCTTATTTCCCACTGAAACTCTATTGCAGGCTCAATAACAGGCGACACAGTTGTGAACAACGGTAGGGAAAGAAGTGGAAGTAGTACCGCTTGCCAAACCCTAAAATGACCAAGGATCTTCATTCCAGTTGTTTCTGTTTATTACTTTGCACAGATTGCCCATTTAATTCCACCACTGTACATCTCTTCAGGAAAGCACATCACACAGCTACAGTCTCAAACCATTACATGGGCCACACATTTATAGAAACCCAACTCCAGCAGGAGCCTGCAGTGTTTCAGAGCAGCCTTTCTAAAGGATTGCCTGGTGAAATACTAACCACGGGGTAGTCCATTTAATTTCCACCACATGCAGATGGCTCTTTTTGTGTGGTTTCCTTTGCTGCAATAGCATTCTGTGTCAAGGTCACACTGCACCAAATTACAAGAACTGGCAAAAAATGTAGTGATGTGCTGATTAGCCTCTTTTATTTGGGTGTTAGTTGATTTTTGTTTTATTGATGTCCTTGGGGAAAATCCAATGTGTTTTTCTCAAAGTGCTTTGGATCTAAAACTAATATTGCCACAAATTATTAAATTATCTGAACTCATCTGCTGTTTCCATCTGTTCACAGAAAGTGCAATTTCATGCTTTTCTTCTTGCTAAGTGACATTATGTGGTTCACTTTGAAAATTTTCTGTCTGGAAGAGTCCTTGTGTTACAAATCCGAGACGTGAAAATTTAACATCATCAAAACTGCATTAAAAGATACCCCTTTAAGGTGTAACTTCACTCATGTGTCCTTACTTATATGCAGATTGATTTTTCCTATTTTTTAAAGTGGTTTTCTCAGGGGGAACTTAGTGTCTAACTTCCACAGAAATTCAGTGGAAAATACCATGTGATGCAACTAAGTTTAGACATGGGCAGTGGAGAGAGAGGTGCAAATCAGAGGTCTGTAGGAAGGACCTGAGTACTTCTGGGGTACTTTAAGGCATCTGAACTCTTTTAGTCTTTGCCTGACCCTAGATTTAATTTGACTGCCTCAAAGATTGGCTTGTGCAGCCTCCTACTTTGCTCAGTCTTTTCCCTGGGTGCTCTGGGCGGGGGATTTGACCACCCTCCTCTTCTTTCACCGACTGCAGGCACACAGCCCATGCCAGGCCTTCCAAGGAAATGCTTGCAATTAAGCTTTTGGGCCATCTTGTTCCTTTCCTGGACAGAGGGTATCAAATCCTGAACAGAATCCTTTGATTTGTACAAAACCTTTGAGGGTTGCTTTGGAAGATTCAGATCTGTAGGCTCCCCTAAACCTGCTGGAGGTGATGTAAACTCTTCTGTATCTGATGCATGCTTTCCCACTGGGGGAAAAAAAATGAAAAAAAAAAGAGTTCCCATGTGAAGAATACGACTGGGAGTAGATAAAACTGGACACTTAGATTTTTGATTTTGAGAGAAAACTTCAGAAACCAAGGCATCTGCAAAAAGGACTCTTCCGAGACACATTTGTGGGCCAGCATTACTGGTGCCAAGGGTTGGGTTTTCCTGATTGTACCAAAGGAAGTATTATTTATTTACTTACTTACTTATTTATTCATTTGCTTTTAATACCTATTGATGAAAGGGTCTTTTTCCATCTGTTTTGGTAAATAGTTGATTTCCTCTCTGTCGTGAGGCAGAGCTGGAGCGTTATACCACAAATCAAATTACTGAAGTGTAATTGAAAAACCAGCACTGCCACTCATCTATATCTCTTGCTAGAACTGTAAACAAGGTAATTAAAACCACCTTGCTATTAAACAAAAAATTTTTTAAAAAAATGGCAACAGCTCATAGACTTAAAAAATAAAAATAAGTGTAATAATAAAATAATTATGCTTAGAGATTCTTAACCAGAGTTTTCTTGATTTGGAGATCAGTAGAAGAGAAGTTCTCCATGACACATGATAATTTCCAATTTCTTTTCTCAAGTAATCATATCAGAGGCTTCAAGCAATTCTACCTTCCCTGTATATTGTGAATCTCACAGTGTAAACTATTGTCTTAATGAACCTGTCATATTGTTTTATATCAATATATCACTCACATCCATGGTTCTACCAGTACCTGACATAGCCATTAAATAATAATTTTGCTCAGGTTCTTTCATTATTTTCCATAGCTCTTGTTTCCCGCTTAGCTTGAATCAGAATACTTTACCTGAAGTGTCCCACAAATCCACTTTCAGGTTGCTATCACTGCAATATTGTATGTGAGTGACTCTGCGAGCCAGAGAACACATACTGGGAGAAACACGAGCAGAAAACATATGCAGTGATGAGTAATATCCAGAGAGTACCAAAAAATAGATAATACAAAATAAGGTAAGTAAATATAATGATTGCAGTCTTACAGTTGCATCTGCTTTCAACTTTTGTACTGTGAATAAATACAGCAAGTAAATGAAATCACAAGTGAGATAACAAATATAGTTATTCCAAGGACATTTACGTTTCCATTAACTACTCTGTACTTGTTATGCTATATCAATTTTAAAAGGTAATATAACTAAAAGAGGAACTCTGCATAATTGTGTATTCAAATATGTCAGTAAAAATATGTAAGAATGAAATCCTCTAGGATTATCTAAATTAAATTTTGTAGTCTCTTACAACATTTCTGTTGAACCTTATTATTTTTTTAATAAAACCACAGAAAGTTCCCATAGGGAGTCAGTTCTAGAAAAACTCCATAGCATTGTAGAGATTACCATAGATAATAATAGCCATCCTATACAATCTTTCCTCTTCATCCAGATCTCCATTTAGAGGTTGAATATTTGGAGAAGTTTTAGACAGCTATAAAGAGAATCCGCAGTTTCTGGGTCACGGTTTCTCTTTTTTGTGTCTCATGGTTCAATTTAAATAATTTATTTTACGGTTTTGTCTTGCCTCTTAAAAATTTTGTTCATGAAAATCATCAAGCTAATTCCTTATCAAAGCAATCATTTTCTTCCAGAAGATTCCTTACTAAACAAATGAACAGGGCTCATTTTTCTTTTTGAATAACAGTTTTCTGTGTGCCGTTCAAGAATTAAGTGATGTCCATCAGGGGAGGGAAAGGAGAAGAAGAAAGTTCTAAAACGCAGAGATCTCTAAACGCTGTGTGAAAAGAGGGTGCTGAAATTCTAATAAAAGACAGGAACTGGGATCTAGGACAAAATTTTGTTGGATACTACTGCAGGACCAGAACAAAACACTGATAAAATAATTAGAGGTTGTCCAGTCAGTGCAATTCAGATTGAATCTGTAGAAAGCAGATTATCTTCTGACATCCAGGAGATGATAGAGAGTCCAAAACGGTCCAGTCAAAGAAACTTGAGAACAAAACAAAAAACATATCACATGTAACGTTTGTCATAGCATATACAAACCAGAACAGTGGTCACCCTCTATTAGGAAGCATGTGTTGGTTTGGAAGTGCCAGAAAAGTGCATTGGCAGACGAGTGACAAGAGCACTTTTAGTTCAGCAAGCGTGAGAGGATCCCAAGTCAGCCAAGATTTTGAGATCTGTCTGCACCCTTGTTCAAAGCAAACAGACAAAAAAAAAAAATCTGATTTGTTTGCATAATATCTGGAGCAAGGTCACATCTAAAACAGAGGAAATTCAAAAGAAAGATAAAAATAAAAAGATTTGAATACAGTCTTTGCCAGCCCTCTCTGCCTTTGAAAGAGAGCATGTGTGCCCTTTTCTCATTCTCAGTTAAGCAACTTTCTATTGCAAGAAATTTTGCAGAGTTAGAAATTTTGCAGAGTTCCCTTGGGAAAAAAGGCTTCTTTATATCCCCACTGAGGCCTCGCCATGGATCAGTGTTCTGCCTTTGCCACGTGTCTCCTGCCTTGCCCCAGCTGTGGGCTTCCTCTTCATCCAGCCTGTGCTCTGATGCTTCCCTGTGGCTGGTGGCAGCGATCAGGCTGCACCCACCTCCAGGCCTCTGGAGGGACCAGGACCCCTGGAACCAGGGAATCAACAGGGATCAATGGACATGAGCTCTAGAGCATGGTGGAATTGTTATTCTAAAAGAAAATTGAAAGTTTCTTAATTTTAAACTGAACAGAGGTTTGCAACCCAAAGCAGTGTTGGTGATGCAGTGAACAGTGTAAAGCAAGAATCAGAAAGTCATCATATATAGGCTGGCTGGAGCAGTGGAACAGAAGGATTAAAGGCTGTAAGTGAGCACTGGGCACCTGGCAAACCACTCATAGAAAGATTGCTTTTTAGCCACAGTTGTGGAAATTTCAAGTTGAATACAAGGACATGAGATATCCGATGCCTGAAGAAACACTCCTCCTTGTCTGTGGCAAAAGTGCACCGATTTGAGGAGTGAGAAACTACATGTCTCAACTTTATGCAAAAAATATAAACCTGTCTAGACTCCAAACTGCAATTTCTGGAACTGCTATGAAGGACAAGACATGGTAAAATGGATTGAATTTATTAAAGTAGTCATAGTCATTAGACTACAATATTAGTCCTTAGCAATCTAGATGGATTTTTTTGCCAACAACGGTATTGATTCTGAGAAAAATGTGATTAAATTGCCATTTAAGGGTCATTTAAGGATTGGGATATATAATAGATGGCTTATATTGGCCCTAAATAAACAGCAAACGTCAAGGAAATTATTAAGGCTTTTGCTTGTGCCAAAGATTATAAAAGAATCTCTAAGGAGACCATGTCAGTACAGTTCCTTGGAATAAGTACAGATAAGCTTAGACTAGGGGGAAAAAAAAAAAAGAAAAAAAAAGAAAAGAGGTATTTGGCTTAATCTCAGACAGTAAGAATATATTTTCAAGACCTTCTTTAATCAAATCCACTTTTGCTATATTCAGTGTATTTAAATGATGGTCTGGCAGATGGCAGCAGTTTAGTGAACAACTTCACCGTTTTCTGTGTTGCATGGGGTAAATTCTAAGCATTTTTATCTTCAATCTAGCAGGTTGGTGAGAAAAAGGTGTTCAAATAATTGCTTACCAAAAAAAAAGGTGACAAGGCAACGTGAATATTTGGTTAGCACTGAGTCACGGTGTCAGCACTATTTAAACGTTCTGCAAAACCCCCAGGGAGTGCAGCAGCAGGAGACAGATCTAGCAGAAGAAAAGACAAGAGGCTGAGGTCCAGAAGCTTCTAATTTATGGAAGTTGTATCTGTGCCAGCCTGGTGGGAAGCAGCTGTGAGGGTGCCACCACTAGTGGGCCCCTCCAAAGGGCTCCTGGGGCTGGGAAGCAAAGGTGCCTTGTAGAGGCTGCTTGGAGTGAAGCCAGAGGCACAGGGAGCTGCAGGGGGGGTGGGACCACAGCATGTGTCTCATCCCTGTCTGTCAGCACTGGTGTTCAGAGGTCGTGTGGGAGATGCATCCAGTAGTACTTTTTGCTGTAGGGTATTTCTAATTAACAGACTGTGTATGAGTATTTAGGTTGTTTACTGTAGTAACTGTGATACACGGGTAACCCAAATATTGATGTGATGTTTGGCAAGAACCAGGTCATCTGGATGGGATCTGGGCCTTTTGAATGGCACTGGAAAGCAGCAGGTGGAGGCCTTTCCTGTAAGGTGGTGCAGGGTAGGTGGATGTTTCCCAGAGTGCTGCAGGCTTACCTGGGCAGGTGGCTGCTGGTGCAACCAGAGAGAGAAGTGGTGATCAAGGAGGGAGAGGGTGGAAGGGCAGTGAGAACAGAAAGCACTCAAGGTTCTGGCAAACTTCTTGAATGCACATTCTTCTAAGGTCTAACTTTTTGTTATCTTCAAAGTGTGTTGCCCCTGCATGCAAACTCCTTCCCTTTCCTCATTTCTTTTAGAGCTTTCATGCTTCTCTCCCCTTGCCTGGGCTCTATTTGTCCCAAATGGTCATATCCCATTCCTTCTAACGTCCCAAACTTTCTTCACCTCTCCAGGCACTGGTCAGTTCCTCAAAGCCCTCAGCTTTGCACCATGGTAGTGACTTTTAGTTCAATGGTTACTTTTTAATGCTACTAACCTCTTTTAAATAGGGCAGAGGAGAAGGATATAACATTTAGACCAATTTTATTATTTTCTTTCTTGGAATAAAAATTTTATGATCACCCACAATGCAAAATCAAACAGCTTAATGATTTTTCTGGCTGAATAACCTTGGATCATTTTTTAATATGACCAATTGATGCATTACACATCCCTCTGTCCAAATGGAAAACAACATAGTCAGAGGCCAGGTTTGCAGCTGATTTAAATTGGCATGGTTTGATTTTATTCAATTGAGTTTTGAACAGGGTTTAGCTATGCATGTAGAACTTAGTATCTCTCCATCCTGCTTCCTGCTATCAAAACATTAATCTCAAAAAAAATAGATATATAATTCCATATTTTCCAGTTAATAGAACAAATTAGATTAAGATGAGACCATGTCATTTTTAATTCTATCATTTTATCGATAGAATAAAAATTTCATTAAAATGGAAAATTAAATTTTAATACTAGTTCAAATATTATTTAATAATCATATTTAAAGCACATACAATTAATGCAAAACACATCAAGAAATTCAGTTCTCATAATTTTTTAGCAAGATCTCTGAAACTGGGCAAACAAAAGAATATAATTTTATCATGTTGAAATAAGTTCTACACTCATACTAATTTGCTTAGTGAAAATCTGGATAAAGTGTTATAGGGGCTTGTAGGAGAGTTTGATGTTATGCCAGTAGTGTAACTGCCTGCTGGATCATCTGCATTCAAAATACTGTGCAGTTTCCTCCTCCTTCTCAGGGAGGTGCTGATGCATCAAAGAAGTATCAGACAAAATTAGATCATTGTATTTTGTCAGGAGGAAGTTCTGTCCCTTTCAAATGTTCAGCTACCCTTACTCTTTTATAAAAATAGGATCTGCTTCTTGTAATGTAAGTTTATGCCTTCCCAATTCTTATTTTCTATTTCACATTTTAACCGTCCCCTTTGTGACATCAAAATCAGCAATCAGCTGTACGTTAAGATGTCAGTGGCTAGGCAAGGAGTTGGGACCAGTAGACCTGGAAGATGGATTCCAAACCATAGCAAGGGAAAATGACAAACCTTGGAACAACCCCCCCTCTTACTTGTTTTTACTAACCATTACAGGCTATGTTTGGGTCTTCCATGAAATATGAGCCATAGGAGCCATGCATGCACAAAGAGGAGGGGAATAAAAAACTGGTTTACTGACTGCAGCTTGATTTTTGTTGAGTTTTCTTTTTCTTTCCTTGCAGAACAACCCACAGAAAATGAAAACAGTGTTTATGTGTTCAGCTGCAAAAAAATTATCATTATTTGCCATGAGAAAGTCAATGTGTCCTGGAGAGAAACTAAGCTAGCAAAGATTGTCTGCTGTCCTTTCCCACCACCATGGGAAAGCTGTCATTAACAGTCTGGCTTTGTTCCTTTCCAGGCACAGAATCAGAGCGGATACCCTCACATTAATCTCGGGTAATACCAACCTCACGGTTAAGGTCTCCCTTTCAACCATGCCTGCTTGTAAAAAGTCACAGGAAAGACACGTGGATTTTCTTGTACATGTCAGTACTTTCAGGGCCATTACATAAGCTGGCACCAATGTCTTGGCTTTCTAGACTCTGAGAATTGTGGTGACCATCTGTAAGATCTGAATTTTGCAGCTGTATTCAATAAGACACTGTTGGACTAAATCTTGGAAAAAAGTGCTTAATGCCAAACTGTCTATCACTGTCAATTTGGCTGTGCTTTAAACTTACAAATATAAATTTCCCTGAACAGTTGGGAAAGAGTAACAAAGTCAAATGTCTCATTAAGCAATACATCCTTCGGCCTAATGAATGTATCACACGAGATAAAGGATGAAGCATAATTAATTATGTACGTGATAGCACAGGGATTGTCTGGCCCATACTGACCTGTCTTTCAACTTTAACTCTTAGAAGAAAGAGGCTGCTTTACATAAAAGGGGCGAGTTCGTGTGGGGCTTGTCCAAACCAGCACTGCCAAATAAACCAGATTCTTGACAGTGGTGTCATGCAGAGAGCAACTTACTGTAAGCTGACCTTCCATAAGTTCATTAGACATGAGAAGGTTTCTAATTTATTTTATGAGGCAGACAGAGGAACTGCAGTCAAAATCAAATGCAGCAAGTGCCTTCAAATAATTCAGGCTTAAGTCAGTTCTTGAGTCCCTGGGAGGAAAAAGAAACATATAGGGAACAAATCTTGTAAGAACTCTTACTCAATATTGACGAAATTTAAGGCTGTCAAATGGCTACAGGAAGGTGGGAATGAGGCTGGTCCTAAATCATTCAATACCAATGAGACTTTGTCTATTGACTTTTTGGCCTCATATTTAGATGCAGCAGTTTTTGCCTTCTGATAGTTAAAGCTAGAGCTATCAATTCTAACATACAAGCATCATCTAGTAAAAGTCGTTGGGGAAAATAAAACTCAGTGAAATGGTCTTGCTTGATGTAAAAACTTGTGTTGGCAAATATTTGTTATTGTACCACTTCAGTTGTAAATCTTAGTTAAAATAGGAAGGAAATTAATATCGGTAGATGGGAGCATAAAAGCTAATGTAATATTGACATTTTAATTTCCTTTTAATTGGTATTTAAATCATGTATCATATTTTTTTAAAGCATTATTGCTATTGAGACTTAATTAGAAAGCTTAACCTATAGTGTAAGGGTAAAAAAAGAAAACAAATCCAAAGTGATTTTTTCTATTACTTAAGCATCATATTCATGTTGTAGAACAGTTATAAAATGCTTCAATTTTGGAAACTTAAACAAAGCAAGCAGACTAGCTTTTAAAAAATAGAAATATAAACTGTCCTAGGAGGAGCCACAGCTTGCATTAATCTGTGCCTGTGTGTTGTTTAGGTTGCTCCAAAACATGCAGCTTGAGGTGCAGATCTGATGTTTTACAGCTTCATTTTATAGCAAAGGTCAAACAAAAAATACTTTAAAAACATTTATATATATATATATATATATATATATATATATATAAAAATAAAATCATGCCTCAAATATGTAATTAGTGGAGATTGTTTTTAACTGAGCCAAAACCAAACCTGGCATTAAGGACAGTCAAATTTGCAGTACAGGCATTCTGACTCTGACTAATGCAATGAAGAAATCTTTCAGTATTCTGCAGTTTTCTCATGACAATCCCCTCACATCCCTGGAAGATTGATTCTAACCAGCAGCCCAATAATCCCTCCAAGCCATCCTGTGATTTCCTCTCCCTTGCCTGTGGGACCTGCTGCCCACTGATTTAAAGAAGTAGTTTGCTGGGGCTTTGGTAAGTTCCAGCCCCCTCTCCCCTGCCCTTCTTCCCCCTTCAGGCGTGTGTAGCCCAGAGCACCCTTCCGGGCAAAGACGTGACCGAGAAGCAGAAACAGTCTGTGCAGAGCATCTGTTTGGGAGCCCTCCTAGAGGAACAGCCCTGCCGACTGCTGATGGAAATCATCTGCAGGAACAGGGCGCGCGTGACTCATGTGACCTCTTGGGGCTTAATTACTGAGAAGTAAATTGCCTGGGTCTTCTCCCTCACCAGCTGCTTTTACAAAACAACAGGCGAAACGTGAACAAAAGAGGCACTTCTCAAACACCCACATGTGAACGAGCAGCTTCTGCTCCAAACGCTTCTGCTCTAATTTGTATGGATCTGAATCATGGCACACTTAGGTCTGTGAACAGGAAACACTGAAAAAAAAGAGAACGTCTCTGTTTCCACACAGCAGGAAAACAAGTACCACGAAGGAGATATTCAGCTTTCAAACTAGAGCACAGGTATCAGATATAGTTGATAGAAAAATATGGCAAATCTTGTGGAGGAAGCCAGCATGACTGCACTAGAATTTACCTCAACAGCATAGTTATAAATAAGAATGCCTGTTTTCTAAATAAATGAAAATTCTGGTGGCTTAATATAACATCAACAGCACTTTACAGTGCCAGCATTGCACCAAAAAACCTGCAAAACCTGGTGCAAGACATATATAACCATGATTAACACATTCATCCCATGCAGGACAAAATGAAGCTCTGCCAGGAACTGGGCTAGCCTTCCTGTCCACAGCCCAGGGGTGAGTATATGGGCATTGCTTTTGCTACATAACAAGAAAACTACTATTGTCTTGCATAGCTGTGCTTCTGCATTTACAAGAGGCATGTTTTAGCTCATAAGGAAACAGGACTTTCTGGTGAAGCAGGGAAGGATTTTATTCAGGTCTCAGTACCAATAGCAAGGATGCATTGCAAAAAGATTGCATTTTCTTGCAGTTACTGCTTTGTGTGTAGTAATGTATGAATACATTTTATGTTCCTGTTGCAAGACTTTTCTGGAGCAACACCACCACGGATGAGCACAGTACATATTTTCCCTCACTCTTTCCTAAGGTCCTCCATATTGTCAAGAAAACACATGTATCAGACTAAGGGAATTTCTGAGGTTTGCTGCCAGGATGAATATAGTAACTTGGTGACTATCCAAGAGTATTAAAAATTAAGAGCTTAGAAAAGTCTTTTGTATGGCAATAGTTGAGATACCACAGCATTTCCTGTTTCTGATGCAAGGGGGCTGTGTGGAAGCTGTTGACAAACATTCTTCTTGTACTGGAAACCACTGTATTATGTCTGGATTTTGAACTAAGTTCTTCCATGCTTTAGCACAAAGATGTGATGTGTGGCCATAAAGCAAGCACGAAGTACGTCAGTAATTTACAATTTCTGAGCTGTACAGCGTGACTATAAAGTATGTGATGAGGCTGGGACCCTGTCAGATAGATGAAAGTTAAAAATTAGCTGGGAAGTGACTCCAGAAGATACAGGCTATACGTCAGGCTGGAGGAAGAAAAAAAATGTCTGCAGGAACCCCAAGGCAGGAGGCAGATAGGGAGAAGCGCCTTTTTTTTTTTTTTTAAATGCTGGAAGACACACTAAAAGAAAAGCTGAGAACACAGAAGCTGGACTCTAGCCCAGGCTGACTCTCAGATCCTCAAGGAGTCTAAAATAAACAGACAACATTTGGAGTATAGACATATCCAGCCAGCTGAGGGAAGTCATTATTCCTTTCCATGGGGTACTTGTGGAGTCATCATAAGTAGCATGTCCCCTTTGGGGCATCCCAGGATGAGAGGGATGCTCGAGTGCTGGGGATCCAGCAGAGGTCCATGAAGATGGTTTTGATTGGACCATGTCCATGTACAGAGGGGCTAAGGGAGGTGAGTTTGCTCAGCACAAAGAGCCGAAGGCAGAGAGCATCTCGTTGCTGCCTTCAGCTCCCTTGGGGGTGAACGTTACAGGGAAGACAGAGCCAGACTGTTCTCAGAGATGCAAAGCCACAGAATGAGACACAAAAGTCACGAATTGCAGCTAGGGAAACACTAACACAGCCATACGGTTCCATACTCCCCAGTGGGTAAATGGGGAATGGGCCTTACTACATGTGGTAACCAAGGGGTAAATGTCTCTGCAGGTGGGGTAAGGTTTGCATGTGTCCCAGGGTCAGGAAGGAGGAGTGAGGAGTAAAGCACTTAAATCTTGCCATATTTTTGATGTGTTACCTTCCTTTTATACTTCAACACCAGAAATAAATTATCCTTATCTTCAACTCACAAAGTTAGGTTCTGTTTGTGATTAAATTTCAAATGTGGATTGGGCATTGAGGGGATGGTCACCAGCTCTAGTTGATGGTGGTCACACAGCTCCAGTTTGTCAAAAATGAAGAAGAAAAATTTCAAATTCATAATATTCATATAATCTAACTATTTGTACTGCAGGTTGATTGTTGCAGTATTTCTGTGTTTGCAGATGGAAAGCCCAAAAAGGGCCTTGGCTCTGCTTTGGACACAAGTGCGGATGTCAAAATTGTCTGTAGACAATTTCCAGTGTGGCCAAAGAATGCTATCTATAAATGTACACAGTTATTTCACTGGTATTGAGTCTGTTGTTTATAAAGAAATAGACAGATAATAGTATGAGAATTTGCATGTTTATACTTTGTTGCCCTGTAGATAATTTTTCAAGGAAAAAAATCAAGAAGGATGTGTAACAAGCTGCTTCATTTTTTTTTCTCAAACAGATTTCATTTGGGCTACTTATTTGTTTATTTATTTATCTATTTATTTATTTATTTATTTATTTGATTTTCCCCTTTACTGTACTTTCTGGAAAGTATTCGTGAGACATATGTTCTGAAGGCTTTTGTTTAACCTTAGCTGACATGGCCATCTTGAACACATGCATACTTGCAAGTGTTTAAACCCAGTGTACACGCTTTGAAAGTAACATATGTCCCTTCAAGACAGTAATTCAAAAACCTTTTTGTGCCTTACTGGCAGCCTGGTGTGGTGTCTTATTTTTTAGTTGTGTTTTGTTTGAAGACTTATTTCTTTTCCTGTGTTTTGTTTTTCTTATTTCATAAGGCAAAGTAATTCTTCTGCTTAATTTAGTTCCTTTGTTAATGAAACAAGAAGGTTTTTTAATTTACATGTTCCTATTTGTAAAATAGGCCAGTGTTTATTGTCTTCAGCTATAGTGTCCCGTGTTATGAACTGTAACCACTTACAGATTTGTCTCCTTCTTAGTCCTTTATTACTGGCATAACTCCCTCAAGACCATGTGGAGGACTGAGGCAAATGGGTTTGGCTTCGGGGTCAGTTTGGAAGCACATTAAGTTTTGAGGGCTTTCCATTGCAGACTAGAATAAACAAAAGGCCTGTCCATTTGCATGCATGCTGCTCATGTGAGTAAGGGATCTTAAAAGGTCTATTTCTCTTTTGTAAAGCAGAATTACGCAACCAAAAAGGAACTGTGGATTTGTGCTAAATATAGTGATTTCATGGTCTCAAGTCTGTAGCCTTAATTAAACTTTCTTGAAACCTTTAATTAATTTTATTTAAGTTACATGAGGACTTACAACTGTAAGCATTGCTGGTCAGGAAATTCTTTTTCTCAAAGTTTGATGAAAGCATAAGGAAATGTTTTTGGGAGAGGTTGTCTATATTCACAATAGCAACTATTTCTATCAACCACAGCTAAGTAAAATATGGTGTCTATTTTCTGAAAGACATCATTATCAGGCAAAGCTATTATTTTCTTCTTCAACATCCAACAGTGCTTGGTTACGTTAATGGCTTGTATTGAATGCAGATCATTTAGTTCCAGATCCTTTTGGCTTTCATAGAAAACTGGCAAATGGAGTAAATATAAAACACTTTTCTGGCCACTAAAGCTTTTTATGAGTAGATATGCATAAACATCCTAGTTTCTTTTGATGGAGTTCTTCCCTAAACATTTCAGCCTCATAGAAGAGGGTCAGCCCCTATAGAAAATGGGCAAGAATTTGAACCAATAAACCCCATAATTGTCCTGATTATCTGGGAGACCAGACCCAGCAATGGGGAAGATGAGGTACTTTGTGCCAGTTTGGATTGCCTGGACCAAATACAACATCTGATAAGCAGAAAATCCTCCTCATCACCAGAATCCTGCACATATCGCAACTTTCACCAAAATTGCTGTAAGGGACACAATTCACCCCAGACCGCCTCCTAGCAAACATTGAAAGTTCAGGATGTATGTGGATCCCTCTTAAAAAACATCCTGAAACAGTGAATTCAATCTTTTTCTTTTCCATCTATGCTCATTTTTGTGCTTTACTGAATTTGCATTTTAAGTTAATGCATTGAATTTGATGGATATAAAAATACACTCTTAACTGTATTTTACTAACAAACTGGATACTTCAAGTTTATTCTTTAACTGAAAACAAAATACCCAAAAACCCCCCACACATGCCATCTGGGATGATTATCATTATTTATAAATCTTAAGTAGTTTAGTGCAGTAAAAGCCAATTAGATACTTATTTTGTTTAAATCTTGTCCTAGAGCTGAGAGAAGTCTTGGCTACAATCTAAACCCTCTAAATCAGAATCCCCTTTAGCTGATTTCATTTATGTATAGGGGATTTCAGTAGGGATGAAAAAATCTACACGTTCACATTCCATTCATGACAAAATCCTCATGTTCATCTCCTGTTTGTTGTTTTGCTAAAAGTGTATAGAAATGTGGATGACAAACTACAAAGATGTAAAATGGGTAATCCGGCCACCACTTGTATCCTGTGGTAGAGCAGGACACCAGGATTTCTTTGCTTTTGGTTTTGAAAAACAACATTACTTTAATCCTGTGTGTTACTTGTGTTTAAATCACACTGCAGAACATTGGTGCATGCAAAAATAGTTACTGGCCTCCCCACACACTGTTCCACTCAGAGAAGAGAGTAAGAGGTATCACATGCAGCGAATGGTAACTGGACCTATGAGGGCACTTGTAGGACCTGCTCAAACACTAAGGTGAGAGAACAGGTCATTTTTTCCTCACCCATTTCTGACTGAATCCTGTCACAGATTGGTGACATGCAGCAGCAAAATCCAAAAATAAGAGAGAAACCGATATTATGAAAGTTGGATCTGTGGACGCAATTGTGGCCTGTGATGGCTGTGGAAATATTCCATAGCTAACAGCTTGACAAAAGCTGTAAGAGGAGATGGGGATCTTGATGGGGAATTTTTTTTACAATGAGAATTACAAGCTGACCTGAGGGAGTTTTCTTTACAGGAATTGGTGAACATGGGATTCACTGACTGCATCAGTGAGCAGGTTCCTGAGCACTGAGTATGTGACAAATAATGTGTGATAAAGTCATCCAGTTCCCCAGATAATCTGTGCCAACCCTAATGAACAATAGTATAATAAAAGAACAATAGTTGGCATGCTTGTAGGAAATATGGCTTATTGCCACTTCTAACTCTGTTGTGTGTGGCAGAGATTTTATATTTTTGAGCTACAAAAGTGTGGCTTAAAAGTGCAACTCCCTTAGAGGTTGGAAGCACACACAGATGGTGGCTTTGGCATGTGCAAGAGATGGAGCCTGGACTGGCAGAGCTCAGTGCCCCAGGGCTGGGCCTCTGTTCCTGGTGCCCACAGACATGGTGTGGGTTATTCACCTGCTCACTCAGTGGGGTACTTCAGTTTGCTGGGTTGCAACACTGTGACTGCCAGTGTGAGTCCCACTGGAGTTGCTTGTGTTTGCGGGTGCCCTGCTTAGCAGTCAGGTGGCCTGCTCTCACCTACAAAATGTGTGCACGTTTTTCAGCTTGAGCGGATGTTTTAAAGTGCCCTGTTTAGCCTCATGTATCTTCTTGGCCACCTCAGAGGTCCCATGGAATGGACTGATCACTGCATTGATCCCAAGTTTGTTCTGTATTCTGCTTTTCCACTATAGCCGCTGCATACTGAATTGCTGCCAGCAACACTCACTAACACTAGACTGTTTCAAATCTAGTTTAAGAGCCTCCTTGGTAAATCAGTGCTTCATCCAAGGTCTCCAGCATCTTGCACGATAAGGCTGCTAGCTGGAAAGGTAATCCATTAATCATTTGGGTAATATTTTGCTCAAAGACATGCATAGGACAGCTAAATTTGGCATGATCCTGGATTCTTTCACAGCAGTTATGTTTCTATCTAGGTGCCTGGCAGCCAAGAAGACAAGTGTAGACCAACACACACTGTTGCCTCATATAACTGAATAGGTCCTGAAGCTGGGAGTTTCTTACTTTCCCTAAAACAAGATGATCACGTGGAAGGCAGTTTTGTCACCCTGAATTTCTTGATTTAAATCAGCCAATGAAGCCTCACACAGGTAGGTGTGGAAGCACCCAGCAAACAGCTGTGTGCCAGACTTCTGGAGGAAATGGGGAAGTTATCCACTGGATACACAGGCAGGAGCTGTGGAGAGATGGGAATCTTCTCCGACCATCTGCAGAGCACTAATACAATGTAATAGAGAATGGCTGTTGTATCGGTTGCTGATTGTTCTTGGATTTTCTATTTGGGATGGAAATGTGCTGCCTACTGGCCCGTACCTCTCACATAGCCTCCTCTCAGCAGTGCTAGGGGTGAAACACAGAGTGGCTTCTGCTGGTGAGCTCCTTGTCTCAGGAATATGATCAGGCTCTGTGGGAACATCCATCACAACTACCAACAGACATTTTCCCAAGTACTGCTTGCTCTTTGCTTGCCTAATTAGATGAGCAGAATTGCTTCATTCCACTTCTAGTGCAAATCTGTGATAGTTTTATCAGTATCATGCTGTAAACTTTAATGCTGTAATCAGCCCAGAACATATCTGCCTACATTTTTATGTGCAGTTGGTTAGATCACTCTCACAGTCTCCTCTCTAAATAGCATTTTATTGCGATTTTAGTTTCTCTCTAGACATCCTCCACTTGCTAATGAGTACTAATTTAATTAAAAGACAGTCTTTTTCTACATTTCCTTGCATTTTTCTGAGTAAGAGTCAAATTCATTAGCTAATAGTGTCAGGGATACTATTTGCTGAGAGTTCTATAGTAGTGTTAAACCTGCAAACTGTGGACTTGTTAAAGAATAAACCGTTTCAGTGTATGAGATGCAGATTATGAGATCTCTTTGCCTCCTGTGACCTTTTCACAGTAAGGGGAACATTTGCTCTGTCCTTTGTTCTGCCACCACACCAGAAAATTGTTTCACAAAGTAGATATTTGGGTTCTCTGGTCTATAATTTCCTCCCAAAATGAACAGAGATCTTAGAGATCAGAGATTAATCTCAGAGATCAATTATATTGATACCAAAATTTATCCTATGAATTTCTTTTAAATCACGTTGTTCAACTGTTTGAAGCAGTTATGGTACCTAAGAAAATTCCCAGCACTTGGCTTAAGTCTTGTCTTCTCTTTCTGTTTTGTAATCTGAGTTATAACTAGTCTTCATATTTACCTTTTAAGGACAATTTTATTTCTCTCACAGGTTTGTGAGATGAATAACAAATCTTGATAAATCAAATCAGCAGTCGTATGAACACAGCCAGGCAGCCAAGACACAATGTATCCTGACCATTCAAGAGGATATATATAGTGACAAGATATGATTTGAGTTTTGTGGGGTTAGGTTGGTTGGTTGTGGGTTTTTTTATTGGTGGAAGACCATGCACATGGTTTAATTACCTTCACAGGCTATATATAGTGCTGGAGCTTCCAACTCACGAGGAAGTTCTAGTCATGCAAACAAAAGATAGAACACTTTTCAGTCTGGATTGCTTTTAGCAAGCAAATAACTCCTAAGAAACTTAAATGCTTAAGCCCCAACAACCTCAGAGCTGTCAGCTTTGACTGGTAGAGGTGTGAACCTACATTCATATTGGCCCAATGCAGGTAACCTGTTTGAGAAGTCAGGTACAGGGTTTGCTGATACTCTCTGGGGTGCTGATAAGTGAGATCTCAGAGTATGTGCTTTTGAGCAGGGTGAATCCTAAGTATGTGTAAGTATATATAACTCAATGATGAAGAAAAAGGCTGGGAGGGTATCTTTATGTCTAGATTTTAACATGTGATAGAATTAAAAAGTTGAGGATTAAAGAGCGAAAATAGATCAATAAGGGTAAAGCAGGATTTTCACCCTAATTCAAAAAAAGTACGTGTTTAAAATTCTGAAAAGTAATTGCCAAATTAAGAAGTTATCATTTCAACTGCTATATATATATATATATATATATATATATATATAGCATATAAAATATATTTTTGGTCTGGATATGTACTGCTCCCCTTTTGTCTCAGCTTTGCTGAAAATGTCTCTCTCTGCACATTAACCAGGCTGCCTCCATTAACACCCAATAAGGTAAAATGCCCTATCCTCAAGAAGTCCTAGCTTGTACCTTTCAGTGAGAACTACCTCATTTAATGCCATGAAAACATATAAATACTTCATAAATCATTTCCTGTTATGAATTAAGAAAAGAATCCTTGGACACATACATTGTAAATTAATTTAATTCAATAAAATGATCCATGCCTGAAGTGCCTTTCCCAGCACTCTTCAAAAGTAGAGTCAAAGAGCACTCATTTCTAAGGTGAACTAATTACCAGCTCTGGTCATTCCTTGAATGATGTGGTAGACTGTAATTTCTGGTATAGAGTTTTTGAAAGTTGCATTGAAAGATCATAAATTTAAATATTTGTGTTTTATTATTGAGTGCATCTTGTTTTTTCCGTAGTCCTTCATTAATTTCCTCATTCTAAAAATATCTTATAAAGGATTTCACTTAAACTGCAACTCCAAGTTTCTTTTTCTTAATATATTTCCCACCAACTATCTGTAGTCAAGAGTTGCAACGCTGAGGACTTTAATTCTCTTGTCTCTTGCCTTATGCATACATAGAAACAAAACCTGTTAACTAGCAGAAAGAGGGTCAGAAGAAATGAAAACAAACACTGCGCTTGTGTCTGCTTGCTTTCTTTCCTCCCCACAAAAAGAGAAACGGAGAGACTCATTCCTCACCTCTATCTGTTTGACTAAAGCAACCATTCCCTGATTAATATAATAAACCAGATTTCCCAGGGGACAAAGCATCAGGCTAACAAAATAAAAATACAAAAGAAATGTGAGGAATGCACAACTGGTGTCAGAACTATTCAGTTATTTTGGGTCTGTGTTACAGTATTTAAAACACTACAGTAGTGTGCTTTAAGTGCTCAACATTCTTCTGTCTTTTAAAAGAGAAAATGCTCTCTGCCCTGTAGTATAAAAATACCCGTCTCTAAACTTGTCTTATACACTGCTGAATACAAGCAAGTCCAAAATAGATAGAACAAAGTTAATCACCTATTTCTAGTGCTCCTTGTGCATGCAGAGAAAGTTAAATAATAAAACCAAGCCATTTTTCATTATTACAGATATACAGAATGAGCTGTTAGTATGAAAAGTTAATACATTCATGTGGATGGCATGAACACACTGCCTACAAGAGATGGCCAAATAGAAGCAAAAGTACTGTGCACAAAAGTAAAACTAATTACCAGTATTTTTGCGAAAAGAATAGATTGAACAGAGACAACTGGTTGAAGTGAAGTTAGGAAAAAAAGGAATGGGATCATGTTCCATGAATATACTTTTTAAAATTGTACTCTGTTATCCTATTTTCTCTAATGCTGTTTCATGTGGGCTATGAATGAAAAACCAGTGCAACCTACACATGTATACCACAATTTGTAGATTAATTTTAAGATAGCATTTAAATAATGTAATGTAATTTATGGAACAAATGCTAAAGACTTTATTAGTTATTTTTGTGTATTTATTGAAACAATGTGTGACTGACCAATCACATGCTATTTTGAAAGACATTCAATCATGATACCACTTTTATTAGTCCTTTAATAATTAATCACAGTAGCTCATTGAGTAAGAAAAAAGGCATGCATTTGTTGGAAACCATCAATGACAGTCACAGGGCTCATAATAATTTTTGTCTGCTAAATTAAGTTGCTTGACATTTGGGTCTCAACTGTGTTTTTGTGTTTCTCCTGGTCTGATTACACATTTACTCGTAATTTGATGAAAGTGGCTTAATTTTTTTATGTGCTAGGTACAGTTCCTCCTTGTTAACATTAGCAAATCAGTGGATAATGGTCACAGAGTGTAGACAGCATCTTCTGGTGTTGCAGCAGAGGTGACAGCCATGAGGTGGCTGGGTTGCAGGTAAAGCCTTGCCTGCATCCATCCATCCATCCATCCACCCCCTCAGCAGAAGTGTCGGGATGGATGGATGGGTGGGTGGATTACACTCGCGTGCACAGACAGCCGTAATGTGCTTCTATGTTTCCAGTGAAGACAGATCACATTAAGATGTTCAACAGATCAAGCAGCTGCTCTGTCAGCACACACCGTTACCTCTGGGACATTTCCCAAACCTGAGCAATGCACCTGTCTTCTCTCCAGCCTTAAAACATTGCTTAGACTCTTTAAAGTGACAAGTGAGCATGAAGCATCACTGTAGATAACAAAGTAACTCAAGCTAAAGAGGTGGATTTTCATCAGAAAAATTGTGTTGAATAAGGCAGATCCCAGTAAGATCATGAGTGTCATTCTCCTTTTCTCAATTTTAAGGAGTAAATACACTTAGCACTTCAAGGAAACCAGAAATCCCTCCAGACACATTAAATTCCAACTCAGCTTTATCTTATTAATTAAATAATATGATCCAACCATCCCTATAAACACAAAAAGTGCTGAACACAATCAAAATAGCCCTTTTTACTGTGAATAGTACTTTGTTCTGGACTTCATGGTATCTTTCCCTGCAACAGTCTACAGAGGATGTGAATTCCAATGGCCTCTGTTTTCTAAAAAGAGTGAAACACACAGTTAATGTAAACATTCTGCTTTCACTTTAGGCCTGTGCTACCCAGGCAATGCCAGATGACACTCTAATGGATATACTTATTCCTATCTCTTCTCCATTAAAAAAACCCCTGTTTTGGTATGTGTATTCTACATGCAAAACAGGAAAGTGAGGCAATAGAGTGCAGAGGAGCCCAGTTCTGTAGTAAAAATGATGTTGTCCTGCCTCCCAAGCCTTCCTGTGATAACAGGATTTGGAAGCTTCCACTTCAATGCAAATGAATGCTGGAGAACATTCCTAAGTGCTTTGATCACAATAATTGTCCTGCGACAGGCACCTATTCTGGCCCTGCATTCTGAGCGTGTTTATGCTGAGAGGGTTTTTCAGAGGCCTTCAGAGACCTAGGATGCATCTTCAGTGAGAACACCGTGACCCATGCGGAGATTCCAGACAAGCAAATGAAGTGTAGGAGGACAAAGAACAGCTCTGTGCTCAGGCAGCCAGAAGGCAGGGTTTGGGCACAGCCCTGCACGAATTCAGCTGTCCTGCTTCTGCTCTGAGCTGGGGCAGTTATTGTGCCATAGCATTGGATGTGCTGGCTTATGTCCAGAGAGGCTGTGAGCCTTGTGCTGGGCCTCAGGTGGGACACGTGGCCTGACTTTGGGCTGTGCAGCTTTTTGTACTTTCATGCCTGCTGTCAATCAGAGTTACTGTTGAGTCGAGGATGCTTTTAGCCTTTTAGCTCGAACCGCCCTCTACCAAGAATGAACATGCAACAGATACTTTTACTCAGATTAACTTGTTCTATGTCACATTCTTTCCCCGTTGGAAAGGTTATTTCAACATCTTGCTGATTTGTTGCATTTGCTTTTTCTTACTCACTGTCTGCTCTCTTTAGTACAGGAACAGACCATTGCTTTGCTTCATTGAAACCTTTCCTGTAAGAAGGCTGAGATCACTTTCCTGAGTGGTATTAGGTGGAAAGCATTGGCTGTGTGTTTTGTGTCCCGGTGTTCATTCTCTGCTGTTATTTAAGGACAACTCTAAGTGATGTAGTCATATATAGACTAATTGATAGCCCTCTAGGCTCTTGCTAATGGTTTATACATTCTGCCAGTATAGTTAAAGCACTTGTACTACAAAACCTTATTTTATTTTACCCATCTATTCATAACCCTGCGTGCCTTGTTTTAAAAATTGCATGTTTTTTCAAGATAACAATCCATTTTAATGACTAATTTTGTAGAATAAACCTAAGAAATAATCTCTGCAGGAATTTTTATCATCCCAGTTATCAGGTTTTAAAGATGTTGCTTCTTTAAGAATTGAGACCAAATTGCACAATATTTTGTTTTAACTCCTTATCCATATTTTCTTCAGTTCCAGTCTCCCCCCTCCTAGGCTGCAAATGTAATGAATAGGTCTGATTTACAAGATGGAGCATGAGAAAGCAGAAGAGGTCTTCGTGCTGCTGTCTGCTGGTCACAGACTATTCCACTTCAGTCTTCCCTTCAAAACAGAACAAGCTGCAGAAAATAAGTGTTTCCATGAAAAATAGACAGGGAAACATCTGCCATGGAAAACAAGAGATGCCGGTAAATAAAGAAACTTCAACAATGAAGCTGTCCATCCTCTTTTATCAGAGAGAGGAACAAAGAAAATTTGCATCTCTCTATAGTTAAGGTAAATTAAAAACTGTGCTTTTATAAAAACTTGTTCACTCTAATTTCTTAAGTCTTACTCATTCTGATCAAGGAAATAATGGCCTTTCTTAGTGTCCAGAAGTTAAAGCTCTCAACCCACCATGATTAAACTCAGAAACATACATATCATGTGTGATATTCTATTACAGTTTTAAAAATATGTTTCCTCCAGGATCATATTTTTCACCCCAGTGAAGACAGACAGATGTGATCAAGAAGAGTCAGAGCAATCAAATCTGTGTAATGATATGACATGTTGCAGAGTACAGGTAGCAAAGAACTTTTTCCTCCTTTTAGGTTGCAATTTGTGAGACTGCCAGGAGAGGAAATTAATCATATGGCTACACTTGCTGCATGTGGAGGAGCTGTAGAGCAAATAGAAGTTTTACTGAATCAGCAGACAGCTCTCTAATGGTGTTATTTCTGCTCCTGAGTTTTTTTCCAAGGCAAGAGTTATAATTTGTKCACGAGAAGAGCGATAAAATGTCCCTAGATTTGTAGAAGTAATGCAATAGGGCATGTAAAGAAAGGTCTTAAGATCCCAGATACAAACTAATGTGTACTGATTTTTAATAAAGTAAAAATTAGTTGCAATGCTGTTTTTCCATTCTTTGTTACTGTGTCTTCCTAAGGAGATAAATTTGAATTCAAATGCAAAGATAATTCAAGTGGGGATTTGAGTTTGGTCTCCAGTAATCCAGTGTTTGGGGAATATGATGCTGTCCTATATTTGAAACTGAATCATTTATGTACCAAACACACGAGGTATTATTTCATCCTACAAGGCAATACCAGAGTGAATGTTTATGTATTGGTAATGACTCAGTTTTTAAAGTGGAAACAATTATAGCAGAAATTGAGGTTTCCTCATAGGACTTTATGATTCAGAAAAACAATTCATGCCATATAAACAAAAATGCTTCCAGCCTAAAAGCATGTGTGTCAGTTTTGTAAAATGATGACCCCAAAATGGCAAATGGAAATAAAGATTTATAGTAGAAATCAATCTTAGATTTTATTTTCATGTTACTAATCAGAAGTTGTATAGTATGTAAATGTCGTATATAATAAAAGGGAATAAAATATGTTTTAGTAGCTGGATTATGCCAGAACAATACAATTTATATAAATAGTTTGTCTCAACTAGAAAGAATTCAGCAGTGTTCCTAGAAGAATATTTGACCTATGCAAATCAAGTTGGATGCAGAGAAGTCAAACCAAACTGGATGCAGAGAACTATAGCATCGCCTGCTGCATCAATCTTGTTTCCCAACAGCCCTAAGTCTCTCGGCACTATACGTGTCTGAAGCAGTGCTCAGGCTTGCCAGATCACTGGCAGACAGTCAAGGACTGAATCCGACATGGAATTTCTCAGTGACTGCACCCACTGGCAAGCTCTGTCTAGCTAGGCTCCATCTCATCATCATCTCCTCCTAGAGTCACTCGAGGCCACAAGGAGCTGGCTCGGAACAGGCTTCTGCCTCACTTGACCGCAATGGGAAAAAAGGGTGGAGAGGCTCTCAGGTACCTTTCTTGTGCGTGAGAAACCAGCTGCTCCTTCCACTGTGATCTCGTGCCTTTGGGGGAAATGTCTTGTTTACATTCCTTTAGTTTCTCTCACCATGTGCTTGTTCCCCTGGCAATAGGCACCTGCTCTTTGCCACACCTCTGAATGCCTTGGGAAGATAGAAGTGCAAGAATGGCCAATGCCCGTCCTGCTCCTTCTTAATGTTCTTCTTCAGGGTGTGACCTAATACTTTCATATGTGTGTGGTGTTCCTTCAGACTCAGGTGGTCCATCTCTTGGACAGACTGCATCTTGCTGTTTATTTGGGATTCACTGCCTATGCATCGAGTAAGGTCAAAAGTGAATAATGTGATAATTCGGGCTTGCAACCTCTTCTGAGCAAGTTTAGTAGCAAGTCCATGACTTCTGCTACACCTTTATCAGCTCTAGGAGATACCAAGTCCTGTTGAAAAGCCTTCAAGGACATGAACATATGTGAAAAAATGGAAAACTGTTTTAATAGCTAATTTTTATTACTAATTTTTGTTCTGTATTGATTTTTTTAAAATCACCTATTAGATCTTATTTTGAATTTATCTTGCCAATTAAGAATGCTTCTTTCTTTCTTATAGATCATGACCAAGGTCCTGCTGAGCATATTTTCAATATCACAGGTCGCTGGATCTCCATTAGTACCCTGCAAGATTGTTTTTCCATTTCTTGAAATGTTATTGTAATTCTCTTATGGACATTTTTGGTAGGATAGACAACAGAACTGCAAACAGAATGGTAATATCACAGTGGTAAACTATCATATCCACCCACAGAAAAAGCTTCTGCTGATATTCTGTATTTTCTTCAATGCATCTGTTCCTGTTAACTTTAGAACCATAAAGTTTTCTGAGTCATATTTTTCCTAATCCGATTTCTAGAACATAACAGCCTCTTGCCTGCCCTGTCATTACTTAATTATATAATTGGGGGAAACTCTTCTGGAAATTAAGTGCTGCATAACTTTGAACAAGTTGCTTTCTGTTCCTGTTACTTTGGTATCCTGTGTATGATGTGGAGTAGGGAGAAGGTGCTGGGGTAAAAGGGGAAGAGAACATGAGTGAGAAGTGTTTTTGTAGAGAGATAGAAACTAAAATGACCTTCAGGAGGACAGAGTGCTGCAGGGTGTCAACAGGATGAGGTATAATGTATAATCATTTGGTTTTTAAGATGTTGTTCTCAAGCATGTTCACAAATAGTGTTTATAACAGCAAAGAAATCTGTTATCTGTGAAATGGAAAACAGAAGCATTATGATAATTCAAAAGAAGTTAACACCTTCTTAAGAGAAATGTGGAAAATTGTTAGATGTGTATGTCTCTTGCTTACAGCCTCTATTGCTGTTGGTTCTTTTTGAGTTAGGTGAGTTGACTTTTGATGACCCACTTTGGGTGACAGACAAGCATGCGAGAACTTCTTAAAAACATTAACTTAATTACACCATTCTCCCTGGGTCACTAGAACTGACAGGGTACAATGTGTAGCAAATATTCCTTTTCAGTTCATAATTACATTTTGTGTAAATGCAGACTTTCAGGTCTCAAGCATCTGTCCTGAATGAAATATAAAGTGCATAATTTACCAGATTTTATTTTCAGGGGGACGCTGATATTCAAACTGGTGTCAAAATACAGTTGTTTCAAAAGCTTGCTTTGAGTAACCATTACTAAATAGAGTAACTGCCTCTGGAAAAGGGGACGAGCTTCTGAACTTGCTCTTGCATCTGGATGACCCAAAGCATTGTGTCTGCACAGGGAGAGTGACCAATGGGTGCTGCATCGGCCCTCTAATTCTAAGCCAGGCTCCAGTGGAAGTGCAGCTTCTCCAGCCTCAGTGCAGATGTTTTCCATACAGGAAACCTCTAATCCAAACTTTCCCTCCTCTCCTCTTGCTGGCCTCACATGGCCTTGTTGTGCTCTTTGCTCATTCTGAAACAATTATATACATTTGAATGGTAGCCAGCTGGATTACAGCCTGTTTTTCAAAAATTACCCCGTTGTTCTGACAATTGCATTTAGCAGAACATTCAAATCAAAGGTGGGAAATAATTTAATTTTTATTGTTAATGAGCTTAAGTATGATGATTCACTATGTAAATCCTATTTCTTCTTCAGCTGTTTGCTATTGGTCCCACACTCAGGCACAAACCATGTATATGCACATCTTTATTCATACTAGAAAATTTCCAGATTGCACGAAGGAGGCTTTGCCAAAGCATTTCTCTGATGTGGTTCTACTTTTGAAAAAAAATCAAGGTGAATCCTGAAAGATGCTGTACAGCACTTTGCTTTTGTTATAACTTGTAAAGCCCAATTCAACAAACCAGTTTTCCTGTGATGAAATATTACATTCTTGCTTTGAAGTGACAGGGTGACATGAATTGCTAAAAAAGTTTCATAGCAGAGCTCAAGAGACTTGTTTTCAAGGACTTGCATGTTCCTTCTGTTTGCAGAATTAAGAGACAGATTTGTATTTTTTTTCCTGATGCCAAAACACACAGGAAAGTATGCAGAATTTTCTGGAATACGATGGAATAAGGGAACCTTCTGAAGTATTTTATTTAGGTTTTTGTTCTGGTTTATATTTGCTGCTCTTTTTTTGGTGTGTTTTTCTGGCAGTTGGGATGGATCTGAACTTGTGCTGTCCCAAAATTTATAGAGCCTGTGAGCATGTGTGTGGCGTGGGTGGCTTAGCAGTATTTGCTGGATCCACAAAAGGAAACTTTTGCATGTAATAAGAGGATAAATTTCACAACTGCTTTGAAGGTGAGCAGGAATAATCTTACTACTTGATTGATTAAAAAGACCTGTTTAATGGCCACTATCAATCACATTTTTTTTTAATTTGCAGATTTCTAATTTGCCCATTGTGTGGCTTAGTTAGAACATGCTTCATGCGAAGTAGGGATTTATTAAAAAGCCTGAACACACCACGTTTGTTTGTTCACTCCTTTCTGTGTTACACAAAGACAGAATAGCGCCATTATATTTTTAGTTGCTCCCATGGAGATTCCAGGACACCAGTAAGAGAAGATTTACATTACATAAGGGTCATAAAACACATCTCTAACACATGGGCCCCCTTGAAACATCATTCTACCTTCAGGCTGTGTCTGTATGACTAAATCCAAGCATGCCTGGAAACATTTCTAAGCGCTGGGCTGGGAACATCTGTGCTAGTGAAGAGGGCTTTACCTGGCATGAATTCATCCCATTACAAACAATGCTGTACCCAAACAATTCCTGGGCACTTTTTGGTGTTTTCACAGTTAAACGATTGTAGGGGCCATTCCCTCTAGGCAGACGTCCTGGAAGCTCCTCTTTTGGAGACTGAAAGCAATTGTTTAGCATTGACATAGCCCATCCCAGTCCACTTCGACCCAAACACAGTCTCAGGCAAAGTTCGTTTATTGGAGCAGGTGTAGCCAGAAGAACTCTTATAAGAACCAGAAGAAACTGATATTTCCCCAGGACTTGTGCTGTCATGGAAGGCTATTTTAGAAACAAAAAAACCTCCAACACCTAGTCTCTTGGATAAGGAACATCTGCTCCTTCACAATTTTTATAATATCAGGTCTCATACCAAACTAACACACTGATCTCTCTCCAACTTGGTTGCAACCGATCCTTCATTTTTGAGAACAGTTTTTCAGTTGAAATATTTCCATCTCAGCCTCCATCCCAGTTTATTTCAGTTTCCCACAGGCCTGCTGAGCTCCATTGTTGTTGCAAATGAGAAATAGGGAAAAACTAAAATCATCCTGAAGTTTCAGGGAAAAATGTGTTTGAAAAAGAAACTCAGTACTCGGGCTACACATTGGACCTCAAAGGGGTAGGTCACAGAGTGCTGGAAAGAATAAAAATCACATGAAGTTTTTTAGTAGAATTTTGGAGGTTCAAAAAGTTATTAGAAATCCTCAGGAAGAACGAAAATGCTGACTGACTGACAGTTAATTGATTAAGGACATATTCTATCTCTGGTAAAAAAAAAAACATTTAAAGGAACGGATTGGCCACTTGAAGACTTCTGTCATAAAACAAACAAGAAAAACCACCCACAGAAATCAGTGAAGAATCTGGTCTTGGTATAACAAGGGTAAGTGAATGTCCAAGCTGGTGATTTAAACGATACATTAATAATTTAAAATGTTTGTTATATACAGAATTCCCAACTAAAATCCAGTCTAGGGACATGGAATAATTTGTGCTGTAGAGGTGGACACAATTAGGGAGAATATTTTTGATAGTGGAAGAAAACTCAAAAGATAAGCAGTGTAAGAGGAAGAATTTACAGAGCAAAAAAGTGAGTTACTTGTGCCAATTTTCCTCCTAGAAAACATACAACAAGAAATATTTGTAATCACTAGCAAAAACAATTAAAAAAAGAAAGAAAGTAGAAGTTCCGCAGTGCTGCTGGCTGGCTTCCAGACCAAAGGGCAGTCAGATGCCTTTTCCTCCCACTCCTTTTGGTGCTAGCGGGAGTCAGAAACTCTGGGGCCAATAGCAGCATTAACAGTGTAAAGGTCTTTTTGGATCTTCTAAGCAGAGTTGTATTCGATCCTTATTTTTTTTACTTTGGACTGCTCTCTGCGAATTTGTTACTCCTAATTTCCAGGATATGTCAGGATTGTTTATTTCTGCCTTTCACTGTTTTCTCTCTTTCATATCTTTTATTACTCCTGTTAATTGTAACTCTATTTTTATTCTTCCAGGAGAATGATTTCCTCCCTTCCTGATTGCTCTTCTGTAACTCCTTCTCCATCTTCCTCCTGATCTGTGCCTGTCATATCTGCTTTTCCTCACAGAATTCCTTGTCCAGGTTTCCCTTCTCAAAGGTAAAAGAAATTAAAGACATTTGAAGCAATTTGTTCTCATATTTTGTAAATGGTTTGGTTTTCTGTCTTCTATGTTACCTCTTCTCTCAAACACTTTTGCTCTGCTGTCTGTTTAATTTATAGGTGCTTTTGTATAATCTCTCTTGAAAAATTCATTATATGCAAAATCTCTTTCACAATCTTCACTAACAGAATCATGATTAATAACATGTTGGAGTAAGTCAGAAGTGACTCAGAGAGTTTTGGAAAGGTGCAAAGTTTTGAATGTATTATTGGGCATGTAATACGACCTTGGATATCTCTTGCCTCTTAAAACTGAAACACACACAAGTTGCACCAATGCAATTGAGAGATGATCTCTCCTTGTCTAAAGGGTCTGTCACAGCACTTACTGTGCACTGACTATTGCACGAGAGAAAGCATTGCTTGGAGTTTGGCTTAATAGGCACCCTGGAGGTATTGTTCTACCCTACAGTTTTTGTTTTCAATAGAAAGGAGAGGCTTGGTAACAGAGCTTTATGATGGCAGTTTTCCAAATGGGATTTATTCATTAAAAACAGCGCACATGTGTATTGCCTAATGCAAGCCAAAATGTGACCTTCTTGAGCAGAAACCACAAACTGAAAAGTATCCCTGTATGAGGGAATATTGTTAGAATGCATTAAGTCCAAAGACACCAAGCACCTGGCATCTGGTATTTATCTAAGCATTGCATTTGTCTTTGGCTACTAATCTCAGAAATATCTGGGAAACAGTTGAGAGAGTCCAGTTGTGACACACACCACAGTTTGGATGACTACGTGCTTTTCATGTGGACAAAATTCTTCATCTAATTAAACCCTGAAGGTCTGATGATGTTAGGTATGCATAGTGAATGCCAATAACGTTTTCCCTTTGATCTCAATGGGAAGTGTTTCCGCTTCCAAGAAGAAAGAGGTACCAAAAATGACATTTGCCATTAAATAGATTTGCTGTCCATAATAACCTACAGTTCTACCAAGTCCTACTTAACTTTCAGGTTTTGCTGCCTACTACCTTTCTGTTGGATAGTCTTATATAGTACTGAAATTTGTTCTTATGCACTATTCAGTAATGACACTAGGTCAAAGTAAACTTAGCATTACTGTCACAATAAACCATTTCACTGTGGTTTACTAGAACAGTCTGAACCTGGCATGTGTAACATTTTCTCTGTGGAATGATTAATATTAGTTGAGCCAATGGCTGAAATAGTTACAAATGAAGGGAAATGAACTACAGCAAAGGAAATTCAGCATTAATGATCAACTTACCACAAGGAGAACTGTGATACACCTCAAAAAGTAGCTGAACATCAGATGCAGAAAGCAACAATCCCACCTCTGAGACAGTCAGATGACCATCTATTGACCAAATGGAATACCGATCCTTTCCCTGTCTAGACATCTCTCTTCTGGCCATCCCTGAAGCCTGCAATGCCATCAGCATTGGGGTTTCCCACAACAATGCAATTATCCACAGGGTAGTCAATCATCAGAAACATTCCTAGAGTAATAAAGAGCAAAATGTATCTGGACCTTGCGATGTCTGAACAGACCCTTAGGATTGTGGGGAGTGGGGCAGTTAAGGACACCTGAATGCTGTAGCATTTTCTGCCAGGCCTCTCATTACTCCAAATACAGCAGTCCAATCTGTATAGCTTTGCTTACCTGTTGCTACATTTCAAATTGACTTGACTTGACTTTTACTATTTAGATTATATTTTTCATTCTTGAATGTAAGTGATCTTACACTTCAAGGGGTTTGTATACTTGCCTGAAGTTAATTCTACTTTAGTGGATGTAACTTCCTAGAAGATCTTATACCTAAAAACTTCCTATTAAAGATCCAAAAGGGCACTAGATATGCTAGGACATGTGCTTTTAACACTAATAATTATATTTTGTGGTTCTCCTGTTTAATTATTCACCTAACCCTTTCTAACTTGAATTTTTACTTTGTGTAAAGAACTAAGTTGTTTTTGTAATAAAAAAAAAAAAACAACTACAGCCACGTGTCTCTCAGCTGGTCTGATCAGCACCACTCAAATTGCCAAGAGTAGAAGAAAAAATTCCAGTAAGAAGTCACCTGAAATGAGAAAGTCACTACGGCAAGCTAAGTAGCCAAGTAGTCACTTGTTTGACCCTGGCCAGTTGGTGCTGTTCATTCTTTGTAATGCTCAAAGGCAGATCTGGAGGTTCCCAGTGCTGGCTCAGCCAGCAGAGCAATGAGCATTGCCAGCTCAGTGATGTTGAAGTCTCAGAAAGCTGCACAATGCAGGTGTTTTAGTCAGAGGTGGAAACTAGTTAGATAAATTGCAAGGGGTTTTTTGCTCCCTCTGCTCAGTTTGTTCATGATTTTGAGTCTGAAAGACAGATTCTTCAAAACAAGTTCTTTTGACTTGAGTCAATTTATTCAGCTGCTTTAATGAAGTGCCAAGAGTAAGGATGTTTAGCACACATTGTTCAATGAATGTGGGTAAGATTTTGCTGAGGTTTTGGATTCAGATGGCAGGAGATTATAAACTAAGGTTAGTATACAGGTTTAGAAACAGACAACTGTAGGGCTGGTTCTACCTTATATCCCATAGAGGACTGCAAAGTAGAGGACTAGTGAAATAAAGCTTCAGATTAGGGCTAGTGATCAAATCAGGGTCAGTGCTTGAATTGAGAGGAGCCTCAAAACGAGATTATTTTTTTTTCCAGAATGAGATTATATCTTTTCTTTAGGACCCAATGGTTTTATTCTGTCTGTAGTGGTAGCAGTTGCTGGCCTGTGATTAAGGTTAAGGCTAAGATTATTGTTAGGGTTAAATTTAATGCAGACAAGAGCCAAGGAGCAGCTCCATGTGAAGCTGCTTGCCTATTTTTTGGTCAAAATTTTGGACTTAAAATCAATTCCATTGCCCAGAGACGATGCTCAGTTAGGTTCAAATTTGTATTTTAACTGGCAGTGTTTAAGGAGCTTGAACTGCATACAACTGAAATGTTTCCCCCTCACAGAAAAAAAAGTGGGCCAACAGAAACACCCTAATTAGGTTATTTTAGTTGCCAAGAATTTTAGATCGGAGGAAAATCAGTATATTGCTGGATTTAAATTACTGTTCAGACATATCAAATGCCGCAGAACTATAACTCCATGAAAGAGAAAGGCTTTCTACATGGATAAATCAGGCAAGGACCTCTTTTCTGAATCCAGACACTCTAGTTTATCTGCAATGCTGTGGTTAAAGACTCAGGACAGCAATGACCTAATCAGTATTGCTGAAGATTCGGGAGCCACTGGAGGTGGATGTGAACTAGTGCTGAAACTGGGTCTCATGACAGAGTAACTGGTTTATAGATAAATATAGGACAATGACTAGGGGTGAGAATTTCACTTGATAGGAGAACTAAGAATTAAGCTTTGAATTATTTGAATTGTGTTCTAGCTAATGAGTTTTAAGGTGCTAATGGGTGTGTGTCAACACACAGTGTCAGCAAGGGCTTGTGCTATGGGGTTAGATGTGGCTTATAGAAAAACATGTTCCTAAAACAGGCTTAATCATAGCTCCTTGGCTTTTCTTTCTGATCATTTCTGCCTGACCAGAGATCTTAAATTCAAGGCTAGTTGTAGTTCTGGCATATAGCCTAGAAGGGCTTTTGAATCAATGTTGCATACTAGGCAGCAGCACTGGGGATTTCATGTGGGAAAGAGATTCTGTGAGTCACACGGGTCTGATATCTTGACTATTTCTCATCTGGAGTAAAGGGGAGGATGGGGACCAACGTGTTCTAGTGAAAATGCAGATTTTGAACTGATGCTGAGAGGGCCAAGTATATTGGTGTCAGTTGCAAAAAGTTGCCATTTTATGCTTGTAGCCAACTTTTAAAATTTCTTTAGTGACTCTAGAAGAAATTGTCTTATGCTTTCACTAGAAATAGTGCTGGTTGGGATATTCCTTTCACAAGGCAGTGATACTAGTTAAATGTAACCAGTCTTCACATTTATGTGAATTATGTGAAAAATTTCTGTGGTATTAAATAATTATTTATTACTTTCAGTATTACGGTTTTTACATAGTTGAATTGTGTTATAAGAGTAGATTCCATCTATTAAGACAGAGCATTAGGGTCAGGTTTACACTGTATAGTGTTAACCTGAGGCATAAGTTTCTCCTCTGTGTGGGTATTGTGTTTCTCCATGTGCATGCATTGGAGTTACTCTGCCAGATGGGTGATGGAGTACTACTCTCTTGCTTCCATATGAGAAGAATCGTAGACTCAGGAAGCAATTTTGAGAAAGAAATTTGAATGTATATCCTCTTCCTATTCCTGGGATAGAGAGAAACAACATATTTTAGCAGCAGCAGAAGAGTTCTCACCATAATCCCTTCTCACAATAAACAGAGTTATCTGGTTTCGTGAGTTAAATTCACACCAATAAACATACTATGAGTTCCCACAAGAACATGCCCAAGGCAGTTCTCCACAATCTAAAAATCATCTTAAAAACTATCTGAAAAATGCCCAAAGTACAGGAATTACTAGATTTTTGTACTTGTCCTGCAGCCTAAGGGTTCACTTCTAACGTGGATGTCCAGAGTACTCCTAAGTATCTGTAACCTCAGAGTTACTGTTTACTATGATTTTATTCTGTTTCATGTAGGGATGAAATCTTTTATCGTTTTGATGACACTGTGGTAAAAATGAAAAGTCATTGAGAGTGAAATGCAGAAGCAAGTGGTAATATTTTAACACATGTAAGAATAATGCTCATGTTGACAATAGTGGAACTTATTCAAGTGTATAAGATTTTTTTCAGAAAGAATCAGTGTGCCTGATAATTAATTGTAGTTTTGCAAAAGTTCATATAGATGTTCATTACAAAATAGGTCTTATTGCAGGCTAATTCCTCAAAATCAAACTGTTTACAATTTTCTATATCCCACTTTGGTGCCAAAATGTTCAGACAATGCCAAAATACTCTTGTCTTCTACAGGATGTGACTTTTTTTTCTTTTCTTACTCGCAACTATGTAATCTCCCTACATTCAGAGCTCGGTTCTTTTCTGAGCAATTTTGTGGCACTTGGTTAGCCTTTTTTATTTTAATTGTGTTTTAATGCGATGGCATAGCTAGTAGTAAATGCTTCACTTTTTCCATAGCTGCACACAAAGCTGGTATTTTCAGTAAAGTTTAGGGGAATTAGACAGTCAAATCCCAATAAATTTCAGTGGATGCTGGACACAGAACTAGCTCTGCTGCCTTGAAAATCCCAAGAGACTTATAATCTTCTTCGCTTTTACTAAGTAAGTATATTAATCTTTTTAAGTGAAATGTTTAGAAATGAACTGAAACACTTGCTCTGAATAGATCTAAATATTACAAAAATCTAGCAGTATAGGTCTTGTAACAGTGTACATACTCTCTTTCCATCACTCCTCCCTTTGTAAACTAGGGACCTGAGGAACCAGCAACTGAAGTCAATGGAAAGTGAAGCTGCTGAGCAACTCTGTAAACAAACTCTCACAGCTCAGTGAGGTATTCACAGAAATGCATCCAAAAATGTGCTTTGTGTTTGTGTAGTGTTTAAGTGCACAATGGCTGATACCAACTCTAAGTGCAACTGCAGTGCACTCTGGAATGAAAGGAGGTGCATTAGCCACAGGTTTCTTTCAGCCTCTCAGACCTCAGGTGTACACCTGAAATAATTGTAATGTGAGAGTAGTGAGTCTCAAGTTCTGAAGGAAAAGGCACTAATAGTTATGGCTGCTCATTACTTCCAAACCAAAACTAAGGCAGAACATGATTTCTTGTTCCTGGAAGTTTTCACTGCTTTTTTTTATAATGTTTGCTGTATGCTGTAGGATATATTCATGTCAATTTGTGTGTTCTGTTCCTTTTCAGAAGTGCTATATTATTTCTCTAGTCTCAGTGCAGAGCATTTCCATGGGTTAAAATTAGAAAGCTATTCAAACTAAGTAACAAGCCAGTATTTTTCTTCATAACTGTCTGGGTTTTTTATTTTTAAGAATGCATGTAACATATTCTGCACATTTTATCCATCCTCTGCTTTAACCAAGCAGTTATATGATGTTCCACCTACTATGCAGGGATTTTTAAAGGGTGGTTTCACTCAGGCAATAGATTCAAATGCTTAGTTGCTTTAATGGAATAAAACTGTTTTCAAAATATTTCAGAATCTTTGCACTGGAGAAATCAGTTTCCCTATTCTGATTGTCATATAATGACAAATCCATTTCCTCAGTAGTTATCAGATGGTGCATCTTTGCATGGACATAACTAAGTATCTGTGGTGGTAAACTCTTATTTTTTACCCCTTTTCACCCATTCTTGACTGATCTACTTACATTACTCCAAAGACTGAGGAGACACAAAGCAAAACCCATGAAACAGTCGATCTGGTGTAGTGCTGGGACTTCTAAGACACAACAGTGCATGGAAACAAAATCTGAAGAACAGGGGGAGAAATATGCTGATAATAAAATGGATTATACATGTCCTTCTTCACTTCACAACTCCTGGTTGTGTGAGACTGCTCCTGTTGTGCCAGACTATTCTGAGAGGACAATTTTGGGACAGAGATGTTATACGGTATGTGTGGGAGAGCTACAAGATGCCAACTTCTCCCACCCTATCTTGGCTTCTGTGGCAAGCTAGTCAGCTGCAGATCCAAGTCATGCAGAAAGAGAAAAGAACATTTATTTAGGCCCAGGTCCATGACATGAAATGCTATTTTTTTTTTTTTGGGGGGGGGGGGGGGGGTATTTAGGGAAAACTGATGATTTAATTTTGATTTAATGGCCCTACTGCTCTGACCTCTCCACACCTGTTATGACTCAGCTAACTTAGAATACCAAAACCATTAAATTAGACAAGTATTTTATGTCCTATCTGACTGTTTAAGTTGCTAAACATGTGCTGTGAAACTTTTATACAGTTTGGATGGCAAAACAATTTCTGTTAAATAAAATAGTAATAATCTGATATATCCATATGAAAATTGTAGGTCTAAGATTCAAGATTATATGGTTGCATAAACTAAGATGTATATAGATCCCCTTGAAATGAAAACAGAACTTGTTTAGGGCAGATGCAAATGGCAGGCAGAYACAAGCCGTCTGGGAACCGGAGCACTATTCCTGAAGCCATTCCTTCTGGTGTGAGCCCTTGGTCAGAAGTGATGAGGGACCAATGTGTCTTGAGCATGGTCCCCATGGAATCAGATGCAGGGTGTAGGAGTTGAATACCCTCCTAGGCCTGAAAGGGTAAAGCTCTTTTACCTTTCTTGTTTCACAGTGGCCCCACCTCCAGGAGGAATGCAAGATGTGGGGGAGCAGAGGGCAAGGTTGGCTGACCATGATCCTACAGCCCACAGCTCGTGGCACTCACCATCACAGTGACAGAGGAGCCTTGGGCCAGCTGCAGCCTCAGGGATGTTTTCTGCACCTCCTTCAGAGATTTGGCTGTTAATGGGACAGTGAAAGAAATTGGCATTGGAATTGAAGAAACTTCCTACTAGCAGACTCATTACAGGGCTTATGCTGTGCTTTGATTTGTTTCTTGCAACTCATCCTTCTGAAAAATAGATCTATATTGAAAAAGGAAGCCAAGGTATGATTAGGCTTGCATACCCTATGGCTTGTCCATTTGAAAAGATGTTTTCTGCTATTGAATTTTCCTATCTATCACATTTTTACATCTCCCTATTTCTTCCAGATAGCGGTTTCTCATAAATTATGCAATGAGAGTATCACTCGAAATAAGGACAAGTGATATCCTCCAAATAATTAATTTGAGGTTTCAACTAGGTCATTCCTGTTTGAGGCCACATAGACCATTACTTTTATAATGCCCCAGTGAAAATAGCCATGCTGCAGAATATCTAGGGAAATAAAGAAGTTCTTGAGAATCTGGCTAACACATTTTTTACTGGAAAAGTTACAGAAACCATTGAGGAGGAAGCTACACTAGGAAAAAAAAAAGGCACAAAACAATTCTAACAGCTGAGATGAAGGATTCAGTTCTCAGAAAACAACGGGGTGTAATTCTTCAATTCTCTTCTGCAGAGTTCAGTGTAAAATCAACCTCTCTCTGGGAAGGTAGAAGAGGAAGAGAAGAGAAATGAAAGGAAGTATTCTATCTATAGCTGTCAGAAAGAAATGCACTAATTCATTTTATATTAATCTTCTGAAGTTGGGGGTAAAAAGAAGAGGAAAGAGTAATTTTACAGTTCAGTGGATACTTCACCCATTTGTTATTTTAATGGTCCAAATGCACTTTAGAAGAAGTGCCATCTATGTTGTAATCTGAGTACACCAAATTGAATTGGACCCTTGCTGTTCGCAAATACAGGTTTAGAAGTCAAAAAAAACCCCAGTGTTAATTGCAGTCTGCTAAAAATCAGAGGAAAACAACAGATGCATAACTCAAAGCTAAACATAATCCAAAGAGTTTAGGTGCCATTTTATACAAATGTTTTCTCTTGCTCCTTTGTGGAAGGATATTCTGTTCTGCCATTAAACTTTGCAGATTTAATGGCTGCTCTTCACCAGGTTTCTTTAGTAGCAGATGCAGCACAGTGTGTTTAATAGCAGGAACCTTGGCCTGGGGAGCTGTGAGTCCTACTCAATGAGTACTTCCAGCATGGGGTTTACTCTGTTCCTCCGTGCTGATCCAACAACCTACCAAACATTTCATTATGTAGGCTCTGCGGGACATGTGGGATACAGAACAGAGAGCATGAAAGGGTAGGAACACTTCACTATTATTTTCTTATTATTTCGCAGTTACAGAATGTTTGGCAAATGATGGTATACAAAGTTGCAAGGCAGATGCTATAAATTGGGTCAGTATGATACATATGTCTGCCAAAGAGCTGTTTAAGTACATTTTCACTGTTTCCAGCAAAAATAACAAGAGAGAAGTAAAGACATAATGAAGTAATTATGTCATTTGGAAAGAAAATATAGCAGGGATTTTAAAAACATACGTGCAAAGGAAAGAACAAATTGAACACGCACCATACTTGAAAACTTAATGGAAAAGGAGTAATTGATAACACAAAACCAAAGTCATTATCTTACCCTCAATTCATTCTAAAATCCAAATTATGTCATATGTAGGGTCACTAATGAAGGGAAAGGTAGAAACTGCTGTCTTTAGTTTGGATACCATTTTTAATTTCTGCTCAAGAAGTAAGGAGGTTTGTAATGACAAACATTTTACAAACTAGGAATAAGTTAAAAGAGTAGAGCATTGAAGAGAAAGATAGCTAATCAATTCAGCTATGAGCATAGACCATTTGTCTCATATACAGTACTGAAGGCCTCAGTCTTCCCTAATCCCTAACGAAGGATACTACGTAAGTATCCTCATTGCATAATAGAGTCTCCCAGGCAGGTCCTGTTTGGTGTTACTTCCCAAACAGCAATCCATCCATACAAGGAAAGTGTTACACTATTAACACATCTATCAGAAAAAGCAGAAATGAGGCTGAATACATAAAATAACATTTTTTGAAGATGAAACTTTGCACAAGAGTGTAAGGGACAAATGGTCAATGTCAAAGGACAGAAGGAAAAAGTTGAGAAAAGAGACTCCGTTGTAAATCTCAGGGGAACTTCCCTGTTATGAGGAGACAGGGACATGTGGAAATATAGCAAGAACCAAGGCCACTTGATAATGGGCTGGACTGAAACACTATGGTTGTGACTAAGTCAGTCCTAAATGACTAATTAAGTCCTTTCCATCTCCAATGTCTCCAATAAAATCTCTGTCCTAAAATAAAAAATAAATATCTATACACAAGCCAAAACAGAAAGATATGTTTCCTCTAGAAAAGACCCAAGGGCCTTGAGGGCAATGCAAATCAAATGATTTTGGTTTGGAAGGAATTAATATTGTTATGGGCTGTGGAGGCAATCAAAATCCCATAAAGGAAACTAGTAAATGCCTATTTAACCTAAAATGAAGAGGCGTTAGTTAGCTGTGTGATGTGGAAATACATCTGAGGGATGTGTTTAAAGACTCATGTATCTTTATGAATGCAATGCTTTGTTATCAGGCCCCATGCTGTGAGTCATTGAGGATACTTTACAACAACTTCTTTTTTTTTTTTTTTTTTACAAAGTGGCTGATAGTTCTGAGGATTTGCCAGCAGGTTTGCGTTACAGTTCCTAAGCATATTTTCTAATGTTCTGAATTTGCCATGCTGATCTCTATAGGCTCCTCTAGATTGTTACTTCATAGTGAGGATAGTGTTGGAGCTCATTGAAGTGTTCAATATTATATTATATGTGGCTAGATAGCCGTGTCACTTCCCCAAAGGGAAAATAATTCCTATTTTATTGTATTTGCATTTATGCAAATACTTCTGAGAACTTTATGGTCTACTGTCCACAACATGCCACTTTTCATGCTATTCCTTTTTTGGTCTGGAAAAGTTTTTTAGGGTTGTCTTTTTTTGTTGTTGTTTTTAATACTATACTCTGTAATGCTTTATTACTCACAGCAAGCTTCCACATTTAACCATTTTATGGGACTGTTTAATGGCTCAAGTTATGCTTAGAACTTGCAAAGTCACAGGTTATCAGTGTCAAATGATCCAGTTTCTTGCACTCATAGGGCCATGTTCTGTTCAGGATCTTTCCAATTCTTTTAAGCTATATAGTTCTTTGAAAGCCAGCACTTTTTATAATATGGGCTCTTCTTTCTAGAGTTTTGTTTTGAAAATCCCCGTGGTGTTGTGTAAAGCAAATCTGAGCAAAAGTAGAAAGAATACTTCAGAACACCCAGAAAACAGGAAAAACCTGACAGAAAGATTTCATAGATTAGCAGAGCTCTCTCAAGTTGAGAAGAAGGAAGCAGGAGTCTGGAAGCAAAAGATAGATGTATTTTTTTCCATAAGCTTGGCCCCTGGCTCTGCTTTTGTGCATATACAGAGCGTGATGAGAAATTATTTTCCTTAGGACTTGCATCCTTGTTATTTATTATATCCCGGCAGCATGGTGTGATGTGCCAAGATCTCAGCTGGATTTGGCCCAATATTCCAAAATTAAGCAAGTAAATGGATGCAAGTCAAGTTAAAATTTTTCATAGAGTTCAAAAGTGAATTAAGTTATCCTTTAGCTATTCTCTCAGTTCACGTTGCCCTGCTTTCAGCGATTACTGAAATGAAATGCAGTGTGGCACTGCAGACTTGGGCCCTGGTCCCACACACCAGTTCTCCTCTGTTCTTATTCCTGTTTCTGGGCTCCAAGGGGGCTTCTCTTGTTGAACTCTCCCGTTTCACACCAAGAACAGCCTTTTGGCTCAGTGGGCCTAATAAAGCACTTAATATGTTCTTGCAGAGGTTTTGTTTTGCATCTGTGGTAGGTTTGCATAGGTGGTAAAATAAAAAAGATCCTTCCAGTAGCTCTGCTGACAAAAAGAGCAAGTGCCTGTCATAGCAAACATATATCCTGATGAGCTCTGAAGTTATATGCAAACAAGTACTAAATTATCCAAGGCACACGATGAATAACAACTGGCATTTACTTTCTCCTGCGTAGTCTGTGTGGGTAAGAAAAACTGGCATGTAGTATGTAGCTACAGTTGAGCAAATTCTTTGAATTTCATCTGGTTTAAATAACAAAATATTTTTCTCTCATCTTGAAACTATCTTAAGAAGTTATTTATAAGCTGTCCTCCCAATATGGGGATTTGAAATGACGCTTCCTATTACCCAGTAGGGAGGCTTAATGTCAGGCCTTGAGTTTTGGGAGTGGTCTGGGAGATTTGATAGATTCTCATTTTTGTTTCTACCTTTGCTATTTCGAGAGGTCTTTGTTCAGAGTTTGGAATGAAACGCAGGAGGCGCTGAGATGTTCTTCTAATCAGGTTGTTTATTAAGTTCTTATCTATTGCATAGCAGCACAGAGTGTCCTCTAAGTTAGGAAGGTGGAAAATGGCCTCGAACCATGAGTTCCAAGGTTATTTAAAGCTTAATTTACCCAATTATAGACTGCTAACTTGCCGGGATTAGAGGGGTTGGGATGACTGAGAGATGTCCCGGAGATGTTTTATTGTTGAATCAGCCTCATCTTTATTGAAGGGTGAGATAGTAGAAACGTGTGAACAACATCTCTACTATCAAAGGCAGCAGCAATTACAATAACAATAGCAGCAATAGCAGCTGCAGCAGGCACGGATGTCCCTGCAGCAGCAGTTGAGGTAGCAAGCTCTCTGTAGCAGCAGTCGAGGTAGCTAAAAAGTTTTTTTTTTTTACTTTTTTCTACAAGGCCTTATATACTTTTTTAAGCCAATAAGCAGATGCCACAAAGCTGGTTAATACATTTGTACCAATCACTACTGTATGATTTTACCGCAATGCGCATTTTCTTAACCAATTATCACACTTCTATTGAGGYCCGTTGTACAGGCTTATATTGCTACATTTTAACTTTCTATGAAACTCTATTATATATGGTTTTTTGCTAAACTCAAAGTTCTTGCTTAAAGTTCTTAACTCTTTTACTTATCATTATTATTTTCTACATAAAGCATGTTTTTACTTGTTAAAAGTACATTTCTACTTTTATAAGGCATACTTATTTAAAAACTACAAAACTACGTTTTTGCTTAAAGCTGTAAAAGGCTCACTGTTCTAACTCAGGCAGCTTTTGCCAAGGCCTCAGATCGAAACATGTATCCATTTCTATCTGTTCAAGCACAATGCTGTTTATGTACTCTGTTTGCACCTGCAAGGTCTCTGAAACCTCATTTCCCACACTAACTAACATGTTTTTACTTATAATCCAGTGACTGTCCATTTAACATCTGCAATGCGGGCTTTTCTACACCAATGGTTAAACTATTTAGATTCGTGAAGAAGAAGGAAGAAAGAAGAAGTATAAACCCACACCCAAAATCCTCCATCTCGCTACTAATACATTACTAATAACTCATAAACCAAATCTTCTACATTTCTACATATTTCACCCAGTGACATAACAAATTGCTTTTTAATTACAACAATAAAAGATTGAAATTTAGGGTTCCAACAGAGATTCTGTCTTCTTTCTTTTGATGCTGTTCTTGCGTTAATAAATAAAGATTTCATAAGAGAAAGGACAAGAGTTCAACAGTACTCTATTCCTAAATGCAGAATATAGCCCACCCATCTATTCAGTCATCTGTCCATCCTAATGACTTCTTCATTACAGGAGACAGGACAGACAGAGGAAAATGAGGAATGTTCATCCCAGAACAGCATGCACCAGAAGAGTTATACTGTGCTACCAGGTCTTGAATACTTGACTCACTCTATCAGAGACTGTAAGTTATAAATAACCATAAAAGTAATTTTTCCATAAGCAGAATTATTTGCTTACTCATGTCTGCTAGCTGTCCAAAAGCAATGGAAAGGAAGGCAGCTTTAATAATAACATGAACCAAGTACAGTCAGGTTAACCTTTCAGACAATTTATATCTGGCATTCATACAATGCAGAACAATAATACTAAGAAGAATAATTTAAAAAAAGTAAAGTGGAGTTGTTCTAAATCCAGAAGAGAAGAATGGATTTGCCACACCATTTCTAAAATGGGCTGGCAGCCTTTTGCAGTGCTGAACTTATCAGAAGGAATGCGGACCACAAACCTCTGCTTCAGGGTGTAACCTCAGTATAACCAGGAGCTTTAGAATTCCCACGTAGAAAACCTGTTAAAAATCTTGATTCCTATTAAAACTTCTAAATGGGACTTTAATTGTGCTGGTCGTTATTAGTGTGTATGTACCTTTCTTTTTTATGTAGCATCAGTGATTAAAATAAACTTGCTTTGTCCTTCTTTTAAAGAAATAATACTAAATTAAGCCTGGAATAGAAAATAAATGCAAAATTTTGTTTGGTTTTGGACTCTATGCAGTTCTCTCAAGTCAGGCTAAAATGAAGAAATGATTGATGCTAACACTCCTTTTGAATGTATAATTTCTATTTTCTCTACCATTTATAACATATCTAAACTCTTGTGATTGTTTGGAAGATGTGGTTTCAAGCTGCATTTATTGTTTGGATTTACATCATGGATCTGACCCAGTGCTATGAGGATTTGCAGATCCTGTTTTGAGTAGATACCTGCTGAGGCAGCAGCACTTCATCTTTCTGTTTACTGCAGCGGTCTTTGAGCCAGGCTTTGGCCATCATTTATAAGTATTTCCTGTCCCTCCACTATTTCTTCCCATGACAGTAGATAGATTCCAGAAGGGAGAAAGTCTGATAGTTTTAGCCCCAGCTTCAGTCTACAGAAACTTTTTATACTCTTTGTATATCATAAAAAAAATGTTTTATGTTCAGCTCTGCCCTGTTTCTTTATGTCTTCCTCGTCACCACACAAGATTGCTGCTATACAGGAACATATGTTGTGGAAGCCCAGGGTAATAAATTCTTTATCGTGGCATTCCTCCATACCTCTGCTCTGGTGCCAGTATCTGCAGAACTTGTTTTACATTTCTGTGTTGATCTCAAATGCTGAATGTCTCCTGGAAGAGACACATTTTTCTCATTCTCATTTCTCATTCCCTTCCTCATTTGATGCTCAATAACTATTGGAGAAGGAATCCCAAATTCCTCAGAAATTAAGACACAGGTGAGGAATAATTTTCACACAAGCTATGGCTTGAAGCTTTTTTACGCATTTCAACTGTGCTGAACTGCATGGATGGGAAACATGTAAAGTTAATTACAGAGATTGAAATAAGTCTCTGAATTCATAAAGATAAAGGAAAAGCAGTTTTAACACAGTGAAAAATATTGAAAACACTGTGTGAAAAGGAGTGCTATAATGTGTCACATTATGCTTTCCTTCTGTGAAACTGTGATTACAGTATTTCTGAAACTGAGAATGCATTTTGAAAGGAAGAGTCTTTTTTATCACTGGATGCAGAAGTGTTTACTTGTTTGGAAATCCATCCACTTAACTCCAAAGACTAGTAATGGTGGCATCAAGCTTTTCACAAGGAAAATCTTATTTTGCTTTCCAAAACCCATAGTCCCTGGAAAATATGGCATTACTTGAATTGACAACAGCAGTGGCTCTGACTGGAGGCAGCGTGGTTCCTGCTGCTGCTGAGCTGCCTTCCTGGGTGTGCATCACTGCTCCTGGAAAGAGGAGAGAGTCCCAAGCCTCTGAGTGCTGTAGTCGTGCTGTTGTTTTGTTTATGTCCCCTCTAAATTTCTGCTCTGTTGTTTTTTCTGCCTGGTGCAAGGGTTGCTCACAGCCCACAGCTCAATGGGATCCTCTTTTTTTCTTGTGAACTTATCCCATTGTTTCACTGTCCGGAGTAAGAGGAAGTAAGATAGTGCAGGCAGAAATTTGGGTGGCCACAGCACTCTGTGGTGCAGGAGCACAGCACTGGCTCCTGCACTCCTCTCAAGGCTGTGGCCAAAGCATTCTTATCTGTATTGCCTTCCATCAAAGGCACAGGAGCCATCTTCCCTGAAAATGGGTGGCTGTGTTTTCAGTTGTTTGCAAGAAGTGAGAAAAATGGGGAAGAGGTCTGGAAAAGGGTAGAAGCACCATTATGTCCCTGTGCCTAGAATCTCTTGGCATCCATGACTGTTGGACAGAAAGCATGTGCTGGGAGCAGCAGAAATTCAGATATATGAAGTGAGTATACTCCTGTTATTGGAGATGAGATAGGAGTTGAGGGAGGAAGGGGGGAGTGCTGGCATGTTTGGAGGCTTGCTCCATTTCTGAATCAGTGTTTGCAGAAATCACACTACTAGCCAGCAGTGTGGTGTCTCTTCCAGCAGTGCCTTTAAGGGTAATGCAAAACCCATCACGGCCCAATGGCACTGCAGAGTACAACTTGGCAACCTGCAGCATCAATGAGAGCTCCCAGCCTGTTACCAGGGACCAATATCCAAAAATACACTGAAGGCTTAAATATTCCTACACACACTGCATACCGTTCAGCAATACTTATAGTTCCAGCCTCCAAATGCAGTATTTGGGAAGAAGCTGTTGGGTTCATTTTCTCAAGACAGGAAAAACATATTTCCGAACAGGTTTTAGCCCAGCTTGTTCAGTCTGCCCCGAACAGATTCCCAGAAAAGCTGCATCATGACGTCTCCTCCTGAACTCAAAGCAAAAGCCATGCGCTCATAATGTTCCCTGCCTTGGAAGGAAACAGTATTGGAAGTGGACAGGTGCAAGACAAAGTGCATAGCAAAATTTTGCTATTGCTTTCTTGAATACTACCCACAGTGGTGGCAAGGAGGGAAAAACTAGATCAGTCCTAATAACCTTTTGATATTTGGCTCGGGTTATCAGCATGAAGTGAGGAAACCTACTTTCCAAAGTATATACACTGAAATGCTTCTGTTACTCTTAGCCTCCATTAATGGATATACAGAGGAATCCCTCACAAGTGCAGGGACAATGAATAGCTAGTAAACTGTCTTTCCTTGAAACTAATACTAAACTAGAACAAAGCAAGGTTTTCCACAAGCATTAGATTAAAATGTAACAAGATCATTATTATTTTACCAGGTTAATTGGTGGACTTTGCTTCACATGCCTCAGATGCAAGTGGAAACACCTGGCTTCAGGGGTGTGGTAGTGTTAAGGGATATTCAGTAACTTGCTGCTCTGCTTGAAATATGCACATTTCTTCTGTGCCCTTCTACTGCTCTACGATGGAAAGTGTGTGGATGATTCTAAAGAGGTTTAAGGCCCTGGAGAAACATTCTGGAATCTTGATTTTGGAGGAAACATTTTATTCTGTTGTCAGTTGAAGTACACTGGAACAGGAGTCTGAGAAACAGTGAAAAGGTCATGATGTATTAGTGTGGTGAAACATGCTGAAGTCCAGTCTCCAATACTTTTTTCATAGGAATTCATAATGGGTAAGTCACTGTTAGTCACTCTACAGAAATGTGCTTTGATTTTTTTGTCTTACTTTATAAAAAGAGGCCCATACTTTTATTGTTTCCTAAATAACATTGAATATATCCAGTTAAGTATGTATGAATGATGTATGCTTTCTTGTAATCCCTTCAATTTAACACCTATAGCACCGTAAGAAGCTAGGGAATTATCTTGGGCACTGCAGCAGGAAAACACAGGAACTGAAGTTGTGGAAGAGAAGGAAAAGCCAAGCCAATCACTCCACACTTTTTCTATAGAGCCAAGAACAATAATTAGTCTATTTTAAAAAGAAAGATGTACCTGTAAAGGTATTCCATTAGACAAGATCATTAATATTTTAGTGAAGTAACAAAATGTCTCATTAGCTTGGTTATCACTGTTCAGGGGCCTCTGTATAATGTTCCACCCATTACTTCACACTCTAGTCTAGGCGTATCACTGACAGTTTTAAGTCTCTTGATAATTCATTTAATCTACAGTATTTTGTATTAACACAGAAGAAGAAATAAAAAAATATTAAGGAAACTATTCAAGTAATCTGTGATTTATACTATGTCTTTCCTTGATGATTACTCTGTATATAACCAGTGTTGGAGCAGAAATTAAGAAAAAACATGCACTTTCTTGTAATTAATTTAGTAGTTATATGTACTTCTACTGCATCTAGGATGTCATTCATACAGGATATTATTCAGTCTCTATACTCAACACAATAATCTCTTCAAATCTGTCAACCTATAACAAGAGGCAATGCCTGGAAACGACATTCAGAGAGCAAACTGCAGAGGAAATAGCACTGGCAATTCAATATATATAAATCACCTTTCCAAGTCAGTGCTAAAGTGTTACTCTTTAGTACAGTATTAAGGGAAATGGTGCTGTTAGAGTGGCTGAGTAATATCCCCAATTCTGTTCCAGTGTCTTCCACCAAGTAGAAGGCTAAGGATGTATAAGGTATTCTCAAAGCCTGCTTCCTGTTGAAGGAAAATTGCCTTGGCATAGGATCTCTGCAAGACAGCTGCAGGCTGCTCCCTGGGGAAGCCCTTCTAGGCTCCACTAACAGAGAATGGAGCCAAGGATAAAGGCTGGAGGAACAATATGAGAGCTCAGCCCTTGCATTACTGCAGATGTTTGGAGTGGCACAGCCTCTTGCACAGGCTGAAATGTGAACCAGGGTTTCGAACTGTCTAAATTACATTGCAGTTGTGAAACAGAGATAATCAGGTGGACAAGATAACATTTTAATACTGTTCCTTTTCCCCCTGCCCTGCCCTGACACCCTGATTCAATGAGCTCCATGTGGAATGTGTGAGCTGGGCACTTCTCACAAGAGAGACCTGGGAAGAGATCTCCAAATTGCAGATGACTAAAATTGGTCAACATGCATGATTCTGATGCTGCTTGTGTCTGTGACAGACACATAGGTGAGGTTCTCCAAAAGCAAAGTGCAGGTGGTAGTTGCCTTTGGCCTAAGGGGACAAAATCTCTTTTTCCTACAGAATACTGGTATCTATTCTCTTTCTTCCCCTGAATTGTTTCTGATGCAACGGTAGTTATGTGCTCAGGTAATACCATGTTTGCTTTTTTTTTTTTTCCAAATCACATGATGGATTGTGGTTTTTTGTACTTACCAGAAATAATACACTAGAGATCTAGATAAGGTCTAGACTTCAAGAAAATCTCAATCTCTACAGTTTCAGCAGCCTGAATTGCAGTACAATTTGTTCAACACAGTGTTCAGATAAATCTAAATGTCAAATTAGGCATAAAACCCCTTCATGTTAATATTCAATTTACTAGCACCTATTTTTTATTACTTTAAGCTGCATTTTTATGGTTAGGTTAATATAAAGCCCTCAGATATGAAAAAAATCTGTAGGAATGAAAATTGGTGATGTTTAACAAGTTTTTTAATTGGTACTTTAGGCCCAAGACGTTTTTGAAATATGGCTGGAATGTATATAATATTGGTCTACAATAAGCCAATCAGACTTTGCTTTTTCATATTTAAGACATAGTGTATATATAATCACTAATATAAGAGCAATTTACCCATCTAATCCTAGATTTAAACTTTTACTAGATAATATTTAATCTGTGTATGACATTTAACTGTCAGATGCTCAGTTTTTGAAAACACAAAGTAAAAACTAAATATTTCAAGGAATGTCTATGGATAGTTTTAACATATCATTTTTCATTCAGCAACTGAAAAAACAATCATATTCACTATTTTATTGTTAGTCTTGCTCAGGCTTTCTAAAAAAACCAAATAAAAATATTCTTTTTTCATAATGCATCAGAATGTTCCGAATTAATATGTCAAAATGTCTTTTCTGAAATGTCAGTCAAAAACTGCTGACACACATTAAATCTGGTGGATTTTATGCATTATCAAGTGTATCTCAAAAATAATTTTCATTAAGCCCTCCTTCCTTTGATAAATTAGATGCTGTTCTTTGGCATGTCCTTGAAAGCTTTGTTCCCTGCTGCTGAAGTACAGACTTCCTTGTCCACCTAAAAAGAGGCAAAAGGTAATTTATGGCGAATTGTTGGCATGCATTGATGGAGACTTCAACTAATTGGAAGGAATTCAAGGATTTTTCAGTCATGAAGTAATTTTAAAAAGAGTGAGTTTGTCACACATACTTGGACAGACAGCAGTAGCAACATTTTGCTTGAATGTGTTCATTCAAATGCATGTTCAAAGCAGGAAAACTGAAACAATTGTACATTACATTTGTAGGCATTTTGCATAATTTATGTTAAATTGAGTTGGAGAGTGCGCAGAGTTTGAGTAGCTTACAATCAGGTACAAGAGGAAAGGGGAGTTAAATGTAACCGAATTTGCATTTTGGGTAGTTTGGAGGCTACAAGTTCTACAGCTTAGAACTTAAATTCAGAGGAGCAAGGTAGGGAAAATGAATGTCCAATGCAAGTTTCTCTCAAGAAATTTTATTTTTTATTTTATTTACTTTGAGTAAGGCATCCGCGTTCAGCACGTGATTGCTATCTAGCTCATGAAATAATTTTTTTTCTGTAAAATTTATGACAGTCATATGTCTGAAGGAAAAGAGAAATTTCATCAATGACCTTACTCAATTTCAGAGAAAATTTCAAAGAAAACATGAAATCAGTTGGAGTGCTCAGCTGAGATAAAAACGAAAATTGAAAATTTTTACAATTCTTTGCAAAATGTGCAAAATTACTGAACAAAMAAGTCATTAAGAGATTTATTATAGAATTAGAGACCCATACAGAATAATCAGATTAGACCTTGCTCTGAGAATAAGATTTAGTTGTAACCTTATGGCTAAAGTGAAAAGTTGTCCTCATTCAGACAAGTAATTTGGTAGCAGAGGTAGGTGACAGCAGAATTGCACTTTTTTAGATCTGAAGATGTTAATTTTTGACACTCCATAAAATCAGTCTTTGGATTGCTTATTTTGTGACTAACCATGTGGGAGTTTATCATCCTGTTTTACCCTTTAATGAGACAACTGAGCCTTGACTCAGACACGGTTAAAAGAGTAAAAACCAGACTGTACTACAGGATATTTCGAAGTAGAATTCAAGCTTAAAAGGACCAGCAAAAAGGTAACGTTCTCTTAGAGGAAAAGTTGGAAAACAAGATTGTGTCTGAAAAATTACCTCAGCCAACCAAGAAGGCTGGTCCTGTTCCCAAGAACAAAATGGGTATAATTCTTGAACAACTGAGTGCCTGGCCAAGCTCTGCTATGGGTGACTACTGAACATAGAGGGTTTATGTCACAGAAGCTGAAAACACTGTGTGACAAGGACTGCTGTACTGTACCACATTACACTGCCCTTCTGAAACTGTGAGTACAGTATTCCTGAAACCGAGAACACATTTTCATCTTTTTTATTACTGGATACACAAGTGTTTAACTGTAGGAAATCTCTCCACTCAATTCCAAAGACTAATAGTGGCATCAAGCTTTCCACAAGGAAAACCTTATTTCCCTTTCCAAAAGCTCATAGTCCCTTGAAGCAGGAAGACATGCCAGAAGTAAATAATCTCAACTTGCAGACATCCACAGAGAAATCTTCTGCTTTGATTTTCGTGTTCTCAAGAGGAAGGAAGGACAATGTACTCTACTTAAAGATCTCTTTATCTGGTAATTGTTGGCTGATAAAGCTAAAATCTGTATGTGGTATTCTAGGCTGAGTTATCCTAGGAAATATTGATTAATCCCACTCCATAGAAAATAAAACCTTTATGCCAAGTAGTAAATATTGTCTTATGATAGATTAAAAAAAAGGATAGGGTTTGTGCATTGTTCCTTTTTATTGGAAGTCATGGTTTAACTCTTGCAATAGTAAATCTCTGCATTAGGTTGATCTGTAATCTGGCAGATGTGGAGAGGAATCAGAGCAGTTTTGGTGTAAAAGTAAGATTCTTGATATAAAAAGAGCTCCTGGTTTATGGAAGAGGCAAAATATATCAATACCTGGCTCTGACCAGAAAAGGTTAATATTCATGGACTTGATTTATATCTCTGAGCTGCAACAAAATTAATGATCAACTCATCAACTTAGTAATAGAGTGTTTATAGAGTGTATCATTTTGGGAGAAGCACCAGGAGAAAAATGTGACTTAAATACAACCTTTTTGCTGTTTCTCTGTTGCCAGAAATACAGAGTAATTTATTCCATCTCTCTTTTAAGGTTAGCACACTCTCCATCATAAATCTGGCCACATCTGTTGGCTGGCACACAGGGACTTTTTGTCAGCCTGAAAAATGCCAGCTCCTTTTATGCAGGTATATGAAGCATGTTGTCTTTTCTCTCTGCTACTGTGCCTGTAGTCACAACCCTCAGGGGCCAGCTAAATGGACTATATTTCCTGCTGCTTTTATGCATGGACGCATGTGACTTGAAGAAATAATCAAACTTTCACAATAGCTTTCTAGCAAAATACTCTGACGTCTTTTCGTGTTTTTAAGTGTTGTAATTTGGGCGACTACACTGTTGTCTTTCTTCCTTAGTTTAAACAAGAACTCCCATTTGTAACTGTAGGATGATATTTGAAAAGAGAGAAGGTTCTGTGTAGCAGCCAGCTAAGGTGCTCACCCCTTTGCTTAAAGTGGAAGAGCTATTTTCCAGATTGTGACTGAATTTCCATTCCTATTGCCAGGGATTTCCATTTCTAAAGCAACATCTTGTCCGGAAAATACTTCATTTGCTGAATCAATTTGTACTGCTCCACACCTATATTGAGTATTGTTCCAGCAAGCAGCATTATTTTATATGTTTCTGCGCAATTAGCTGAAACATGGGGGCTATCACATTTAAAAGGAAAAAAGTACAATAATTTCTTCTTAAGAAATCAATGGAGTAATTGCAAGTAATAATTTTTTTCGTCTTGCTAAACAATGAAGGATCATCATGATGTGTTTTTGGATTTTACCGCCTCCTTTTGTACCCACACCTGTTCTTTACAAGAGAATAACGATGTATCAGCTAGGGGAAAAGTAATTTTAAAATCACACACAGTATGTTAAAAATATATTGGAATGAGGCTGCAAAGTATCAAAGTCAAGGGTTTAAATCACAGGTGAAGTAGTTGCCTTCCAAATCTCATTTAGCTCTTTTTGCATATGCATTTCATTACATCATATATCTGATTGCTATTTCATTCTGTTTGGAGGATTGAGCTTGCCCATTAAAAAGCAATTTCCCATGGTGACCTGTACTTTTATTACCGTGGTCTTCTCAGATGCTACCTAAAATACAGAATTATTAAGTTATTGTGGACTGCCTCCCATGAAGTCCATGGAATGCAGAATTATTACCCAGACTTCCACAAATTAACCAAAGAGTGCAACACCAGAGCACCTAATTGCCTCAGACAGTGCAGGTTTTTTGCAAAGCATAGATTTGCACTTGCAAAGTATGGCTTTCAGCAACACTAGGTTCACCTATGGCTTGCCTGCAGTTCTGCACATTGATTTTGGACTCGATGATCTTAAAGGTCTTTTCCAGACTAAACGATTCTCTGATATGCTCATGACCTAACTGGACACCTGGGATGACTGGAGGATCAGCCATAGACACTGGATATTCAGTGGCAGTGAGTTTTAGATTATTTTTCAGGGCAGCATTGTATTGCCATGACTGACACCATCCTTTCTGGGTTTTATCCAGGAGATAGGTAATCTTATGCTTCATTCATTTGATTCCTTACAGCTGCTGCCAGGGGTGAGGCAAGGGCAAACAAGTAAATTACATTTTCCTTATGAATTTCACAGAACACAGAATGATGCAAGAGTCCAGAGGGTGGAGGGTGAAGTGTGCCACATGAATAAAGTTTTGCATATTAATATAGAGATGAAAACTAGGCTGCTGACAGCAACATGAATTATGAGTTCTCTAACCACTTGAAGTTTGATTCTGAAAATGTAAAAAGACACACAGTCTTTATACCTCTCACCATAAAAGTAAGGATTCTTGAGCACCTGTCTGTTACAGGAACAGAATATGAAACATGAAACATCACCAGCATTTTTTTTACATACCAATAAAGAGTGGGGTTTGGGGGGTTTTTTTGCATGTGTTTTTGCAAAGGCACAAGAGAAAATTACGTCCTTGATTACACAGACCATTTTTGACACCTGTCTTCAACTGTACTGTAGATTAAACTGATTTGTGCAGGCAGCAACTAAAATAACATTGACATTTCTTTCTGCCTTTGTAAGGCAGAAAGAGAGTATTTGCAGGGTAAGACATGTTTTCTCAAACAATGCAAATGTACAGTGGTGGCTTTGCTATTTGCATTATAAGTGTTTGTGAGAGCTCAGTTCTGCCAGCTGATTAATGCTGACTGGTCCTGTTCTCTCAAACATTTCTGCTGTGTTTCTCTTGAGTGAAGGTCTCTGCCACACAGTAAGGAAAGAGTCCTTTCACATAACTTTACGCTCCTGAGGACATAGGGTTTTCTCAACTGCACAGGCACAATGGCTTAGATTTCTAAAGTGAAGGTACTCAGTTTACATGTTGAGAAGCACATATGACAGGATTTTCTGCAACCTGCCAAATTCCTTGGGCACAGAAAAGCACCCAGCCAAGATGACCTTGATCTTTGGTGTTCAAGGCAGACTGGGCATTCTTTATGTCACAAGGTGTGCACAGCTACCCAGCCAAAACATCCACTGGGAATACAAGTTTCAGTAGCTTGGCTTTATGTTCCATTTTAATATCCAGGACATATGCAAGATGTATTTGGTGAAAATACCAGAAAATCTGAAAATGTGAACTCTCAGGATAAGATTTGGGATGGAGCAAAGATTTAAGCCAAAACCCAATAGAGTTAGTGCTAGCCTTCTTTTTCTTTCTCAGTTTAAATACTCATTTCCAAAAGGTAGTACAGCAGCTCTCTTAAATCAGCTAAAACACTCTCTTAACAGCAAAGGGTTAATCATGCATCTGCACATTCCAGGGCTTTGTTCAGTCTGACTTTCAAAGTGGTGTGTTAAGTGGCTTCTCTCCACCTGCTGAAATGGGGCAGATGTTGCAGGGGGCTGAAGTGGAGAGGTAGGAGAAATTTCTATGCCTTCACAGAATCACAAGATCTGGTGCAGTAAATCATACACTAGGTCAAAATTAAATTGTGTTGTAATAACTTTATTGCTTAAAAAAAATAGTTACAGTATTACTAGATGGAGAGACATGAAATAAATGAGATAATTACATGCCCACTTACCTCTGTGCTAAGCATGATACATCAAAATGAATTTATGTGTGCTTATTATAAGCAGAGTGTAGCTCTATGGAATACATTATAGAGTTAATTATTTTGCAATCTATTTCATATTGTACCTTTTTTAAATTCTGCTCTCAGTCTAAATTGTCTGGATCATAAAAATCACAAGGACAAGGTATACTAATAAATAGGACCCAACTATAATGTGTATGTGGAGTTGAGTGAATATTCAGAAACAAAAGCAGTTAATATTATGCCTCCATTAACAACTTTATGCATTATCTGAAAGTGGAAGTAAACAACATCTTAACAATGAGGTGCCAGAATGATACTAAGAAAATTTGGCGTGCCCCAGACTAACCCACTATAAATATAAAACATAGGCATAGGAGCACAGAATAACAGGTAGTCTGTGGTATGTACATACTCGTATGTACATTTTTAAATTACCACATTCTGAGTGTGGCATTGTGATGAAATGACCGGTCTTTAGTTATTTCTAGGGTGTCTTGTAATCGTTCAACCCCTTAGAAATCAGGCAGCATCACTGATTAGTCCTACCAGGGGCTCTGCTTCCCTCACTTGGACTTTGGCAATTTCTTGAGCTTGTTTTTAAAATTGAAAAGGTTTGAAAGCAGGTCTAGCTCTCAAATCCAAATGAAATATCAGTTTCTGTATCCCAGTGACATGATTTCCCCTCATGACTGCAGTACTCTTAATGACACCACATACAGAGAGTTCTTCACTCATTGCTCTTGATAGTGGAGAGTATGTTGTGTTGGGACTTTAATTTCCTTGATTCCTTGTTAATTTACAGAATGTTGGCATAAAAAATAAAACAACAACTTCTTGTATATGGTTTAAGTGGTTAAATTAATAGATTCCGTTCCTTTCTTCCGATTGTTTTAGGAATTGCATTAGTCTGAAGCACTTGAACTGAGTTACAAAGCAAAATCATCTCACAGTTTGGGGAAAATACCACATTATGAAAAGCAGAAATATATTGAGCTCTACAGTTACACTGAGAAAACTTTTTTGAAGCAAACTTCACATTTCCACTTGTCATTTTTTCCAGTGATATGAAATAGTACATTGAAATCCTTGTAAAGTCCTGCCAGAGAAAGAGAACTTCTGGATTTCTGCAGCACTGTGAGCTTTCACTACATGCTATGTCTATCCTATGGACAGATCAATTTGACCGTGTACTACTTCTTGCTTCAAACCAACATAAAAATTAATGAGAAACAGTGGTCTTTAATCTTCAGGAGGCCGGTGTAATTTTTGGAATATCCCTGGGTCACCATATGCATTTCCACACAGTGTCTAAACAAGGTTTTATTTTGTCCTGTGATACAGCTGTTTCTCATTTTCATCAGGCAGATGCTATCTTGCTTACAGGGCAGCTCAGTTAAAAAGCTGTGTTGACTCATAAGACCAAGATGTACAACATTCAGTTTTGATGGAAAAGTGCATAACCCCTTTATCATCCACAGGGCAAAAAGCTTGAAGTCAAACCATATTTTACTAGGAGCAGAAGATTCTAGGCCCAGAAGTAGTGTCAAAGCTCCCTTTTTCTATGAAGTGTAGTCGACTATTAAAAGCCTAAAAAATGTGCTTATTCATCTTATTATTATGGAAAATCCTGGTGACTCACTGCATGGGCAAGAGAAGATGGTTTAGTTTAGTTATTACTGTTTGTAATTGAGTTTTCTGTTAAGATGGAAACAAAACAGAAATAATAGAGAAGATTCCCTAAGTGTACGTGAGTTAAAGAGCAGGAGAGCATTTCCAGGCACATCCCTGAACCAGTCAGTTCTTAACACTGAATAAATGTGTCTAAGACAAGAAGAAGGGAAAAAAAATAAAAGAAAAAAGAGGAAATATTAGCCTTTCCCCATCGTCCCTAGAGCCAGGACTTGGAACAATGGAATTTCCCTAGCGGGGAAACAAAGACATAATGTCTAATTGCTAGGACATAAAGACTCAGAGGGAGAGCACACAGTGGCCAGGAGTGCGGAAGAGCACTGACCCAAACAGTCAGAAAGACAGAAAAGGATCTCAGTGCAGAGTATGTACAAACAGTTCAAGAACTCAAGCACACCCAAAAGAAGGCTCAGGAGTATTGAGGCAAAGAAAGCAGACAAGTAGTTGCTACTCTGGTTTTATACATTTGTCTATCTGAATGCACACACAGACACACAGATATTCTCCAACTAACTAATGAAAGGTAAAACTTATTAATATAATTTCCTTTTGTCTTCAACCAATATGTAATCCTATAAATACTGAGGTCTGAGGGCAGATTTGCTTAAACTTCCGGGGAATGGGGAGAACAAGCCTGGATAATGCAAATCTAGGACAGACAAATCTAGCCTGCAATTCTAATGACTGTAAGAAACAGGGAACTCATTCCCTTCAGTGCATGCTACAGGAAAAGCAGGAGCTGAAAGCTATTATTAAGAAAGAACTTGGCTGTTGTAATGACTTCTATACATAGCAGACTCACAAGTCCAGCCAGTGGCAACTCTACAAGGTTGTGAAAGAGGACAGAGTTTGTATTAGGAGACAAGAAAAAGAGTTATTCTCAATAAAGAACTCACTGAACTCAGATTTTCCTATTATTCCAAAACCTGACTTCTCCTGAAACTTGAGAGCTATTGATTCAAGTCAATAATCTTCAAATCCATTGCCAGTTCCTTCCTGGGGAAAGCAAATCAGTCCTCAGGGAGTAGAAAACCTCATGTTATCAGCATTTCCGCTTCATTATCTCTCAATACAAATTTCTTTTCTCCTTGATAAATTTCTGCTGTGCACATGACTCAGGTACAAATTCTCTTTTTATTCTCTGCACATCCCAATATTTAGACTTCAGCATTTGAAGGAATAAATGTAGGTTCTCACTTCTACTTTCAGTTTTTCAAGGCCAGTATACAATATAGCCTGGAGAATACCAAATTCCAGAGAAAGCAGAGGACTAAAAGTGATCAGAAAAACAACAATGTAAGTCTTTCAGAAATTATAATATTTGAGTTAGAAGGACATCCTTGAGTCAGGAGGACACACAAGGGTACTGGTGGTGTAGAGAGTTAAACAAATCATACAGGCTTTTAATGAAGAAGTAATTACACAGGGTTTTTTCAGAGTGCTTTATAAACACTAATTATGACTCGCTCCTAAATTTTCCAGATGAATAAACGGAACTAGGAACAGATTAGACAGCTTGCTAACCTCCATGAATGAGTCAGCAACAAGCTTAGCAGCAGGTCTTTTGAATTTTTATTGATTATTGTCTTGCTTAAAACTACTCATTGTGGAAAAGACTGAATACTAATGGGGCAAAGGAAAGTTACTTTTAAATATTTATTGGAAAGGTACCAACCAGTTTAGATAATAGTGCAAGCCTTTTGTACATCTAGATTTTATTTTAAATTTCCCCTTCACTCTTAAGAAGCAAAAGTGATGTTGGACTCTGTTTTACTGGAAAAGAGGAGACCTCTTTGATATGTTTACACACCATCAGTCACTGTATCTGGGAGGTAAGCTGCCCTTGGCTTTCTGCATCTGTCCCCAGTGTAAGCAGATAAAGACAACAGCTTTCCCAATGCCAGGATTCCACAAGCACAAGGTCCAGCCCTCCACTTCTCTTACATTTCTCCCTTCCCTGTAATCTCTTCAAAAGATCCTGTGCGTTCGAAGAGCCAAGTTAATTATTTTAAAGGTTCCAATAGTTTATTTTTCAGAAAGATTCTCAGACATATGAATCACCAGGAATAACCGTAGCTCAGGAAAAACTTCTGGGAGTTGGATGTAAGTGCTAACACTTGGTCAGAATCAATTATATGAGACCTGGAGGCAAAGGGAAAGGGAAAAGCAAAGCTTTGCAGTGCCCTTTGAGCACATAGGGAAGCCAACGAGGCATTTTATCTCAGCTTAGTGACAAAAAACCCTCCAAACATAAAACAACCAAGGTATAAGTTTTTGACACTGATTTCAATAATATCTTTGTATTAAAACAGCATTGACATGCACTTATGCTGAACTGTTCTTTGAACAATAAGAGCTTTGCTGAAAGGGGAAAAAAGTTTGGTTATTTTGTTACATTTTTCTCTTTCTACTTTGAGTGATTTTCTCAAGCTTTTATAGTGGTACAAGCTAAGCCTTCATCTTCAGTCATACAAACTCTATGCCTCCAATAAAAGTTCAAGAAACAAAGAATAGTTTTAATATTGAATAAAACCAGCAAAACTGGAACACAGAATATCTGTACCACCAAAGTATGTTTCTGCACAGAACAGAGTATTCACAGGACTTGTGGTAACACTATATGGAATCAATTTATGCCTGGCAAGGAAAATAAAAGTATAACATTTCTTGTGTGAAGATTTTTCCACATTCACTCCAATAGTGTGTGTCATTAGGTACATCTGTGACAAAAACATCACTTAAAGCAGGCTAGGAAAGAGAAACCTTGGCTCACTTACCCTATTACTTCATCTCTAGGGTTTGCCCTGGTACACTTTTCCAGTAACATGATATTTGGATAGGCTCTGTATTGTCTTATATAAAAGACGTTACTATAATAGCCATCTTCCTACACTCTATGACTTATATATAATTGTTTCATTTGGCTTACAAAGTTATATACAGTAATTTTATAATAATGTAGAGGTTAGTCAGTGTAAAATCATTCATATTTGTTTGTATACCAGATTAATTAGCAACTTTTCTTGGTTTAGGCTTTAAACTGTAATCCAGTGTCTTTGTGGGTTGAAGATTCTGCCTTGGGAGTTGTCATTTGTGGTTTTATGGTAAATTATAAATTACCTCCTAGTGTGTCTATATATTTCCATTTATAATTGTTTATGAAAAATCCAATCGCAATTATAAAGTGTTTTTAAAAATTTCAACTGCTATCATGTTATTTCATATTCATGTCAATCTTAAGGTTTTAAGAGCGAATATAGGTCAGTTTTGTGTATTTCAAAAATCACAAAACTTATTTGACCTTAAAATGCCCCACCCATTTTAATGTTTTGTCCCAAAGACTCAGCAGCAGTCAGTACCATATTTTGCTGAAATACATTATAAACTTACGAGTCACTTGCTGTTTTATTTAATTCAGTAAGGAGGAAATGCAGAATCAAATTTGAGAGAGGGACTAGTTATCCAAATATTTTGTGTTAGATTCACCCTTGATAGGACTCTCATCTATGATTCTTTACTGAGGAGGAACTTGTGAAAAGAGTAGGATTTAAAACATTTAGTATTTCCTGTGGTTAATTTAAGTAACTCCATGCACAGGATGCTGATATGAGTCCTGTTCTTACAAGTCTTTCTTAATCTCGATTTGTATTTTGGAATTCTGTAAGAATTACTGTGCAATTAAGGAGCAGATACCAAATTGTGCAGGACCCTCTGCCTGCAGGAAGGTCAGGCAAGTGATTATTCAGGTTTGGGTGGGGAAGAGTTAAACTGTCTGTAAACAGCAGGCTTCTACTGGTAAGGTGTGAAGGTCATTGCAGATTATTTAATGTATAGTAAGTTGGCTGTCTTTTTTTCCACACATTCCTTGTACTTGTTTATATTCTGTGGTGATAGCTGATTTTTTTTTCTCTGAGAATTCATACTGCGGGAAATAAATTTATCGTCATGCAGATTTCCTTACTTTCAAATGAAACCTTGCAGTTCCAGACATCACTTTTCAGCTGACACTGAGGCTTACTGTAGTAAGCTGTATAACAAGAAGTTCATAATAGTATAATGCTGTAAGAGCTACTCCAACAAATCAGACTTTAAAGCTTGGTTGCTCTGTGTGTGTGGGCCAAGATGGCAGATAACGTATCTGCAATTCTTATTTGAAAAAAAAGAAAGTCTGTTGGCCTTGGGTAAGGTTGAAATGAGATCTTTTGATTCCCTATGCCTGTATAACTTGCTACCAAAAGGCAAGGGAAAAAAAGAAAATTTTTAGTCCAACTTGATAACAGCATCAGGACATACTAAGGAAAAAGCCAGAACTGAAAGCCGGTAGAATCCCAAGAGAATTACTTGTTTCATAGTAGGCAGTTGCATTTCTAAGCTTGTCCTATTGCAAAGCATGTAACTGTCTGTAACTACATTTTATTACATTAAAGAGAAGAATTGACCTACCCAATCTTCCTTCTTCATAAGTGCAAATGCTTATGTGTCATCTGTTGAGGGAATATTAGAACTATGCTACTAAGTACCTGTTCTTTGAGAAGTCATGGTCAAAATTTATCATCTTTAAAATCTTGGTGTCTCCTGATAACTATTCTTCACACTGAAATACTCACCCCTCCGATGTTGCCTCCAGAAAGAAACACTTCGAATAAGTGGATGTGTATGTACAGCTGTATTGTCTCTGGTCCTACTGAGAGTTCTGCCGATGTTATTGAAGATCTTTTGTGAAAGTACAGACTGATAATATTAGTGTTTRTGGAATTCACTGTTTCATATGCCAGAACTGATGACAAGTGCAAGGTAAATTCAATTTTCACCAAGTGCATCTTCTTACCCATTGCTATACTTCTAAGACAGCCTCTAGTCCTTTCAAGAACCCCATGAGACTCTCCAAGGTCTCCTGAAATAATTGAAGAAAACTTGAAAAAATATTGTAGTCTTTGTGCACAGGCAGGTCTGATACATCCATTGTCCTGAACAGTCCACTTCAGAGCTCAAAAGAGGACTCAAGTGCAATACCAGTCCCATAACAGATAGTCTGGGAAGTATTGGTTACTGCTGAGCCCTGCATGTGTCATGTGCATTTCAAATCTTACTAAGGATCTGGTTCCCATGACTTGAGTTCTGGATTTAAGAGGTAATGTGACATATGGTTTTTAATAACTACAACAGAGTATGATTTCCATGAGTTCAGTATACTTGTCATTTTAAATTCAGCTTTTCAGAAGAAAATTAAATTTCATGGTAATAAAAAAACTATGGAACACTTGAATCTTTCAACTTGGAAAGGAATTTGCAAAAATAGTTTCCATTCTTCCAAATTTCAAAGGAAAAAAATGTTATAGAAGAAAAGCTGGAGAGATGAAAAGCCAGTATGTATTTCTGCGCAGATTGTCCAGCACCAAGCACCTACTTGGCGATTTGCCTAATAGAGAGGCTTGTGGAAATCATTCTTCTTGGACAGCAGCAGGACTAGAGCTGCAAAAGCTGGTGTAATGAATACCATGTTTGTGCCCAAGTCACTGTCTTACACTGTGTAACCCCACTGTAGTCAGCAGCAGTGTATAGCATAGAGTTCTGCAGTAAATAGGAAATGTGATCTAGATTTATTCATCCCGAAGAAGATAATCCATTGGTGTCTGCGAATCAGCTGGAAGGTAACTTGCATCAGGTTCTGCCTCTCCACATGACAYGTACCGAGCAACTCTTGTCTTAATTCCAGAGCCTAAGTTGGTTTGCGTGTGTAATTTGTTCTTGTTTTTTTGCCCGTTTATGTTGCTATGAATCTCAAACTACCCATTAAGCCATGATAACGGAAACAAGAAAATCCTCCCCCTGCCTTTTGCCTCTCTCTGTGTCTCTCTCACAATTGCTAGAGGAAGGCCAGTGAAGTAAGGAGAGGGCTAGACAAGCCATCTCTGTTATTAATAGTAACACTGAAGGAAGGACTGGGGAAAATAGCTGCTCTAGAAACTTCTGGCTGCTGGATTAAGCCAATATGTGCTCCCTCTACCCACATTTATGTAAATGCTGCTTCTCAGAGGTGCTGACCTCTCAGAACATAGAGGGGTCCAATTACACAAAAAATATTATGAAAGTTTTCCTGTATTCTTTTGCTAAGACATTTTTTTATTCTCTGTTTATTGAAAGGATACTTGGGACCAGGTTTTTCAGATGTGTGAATAACAAYTCTTCCCAGCTGTGTCATTAGTGCTGCAGTGCTGGGGAAGAGGGAGTTAAGAGGAGAGATCAAGGCAGCTGGGATCTATCAAGAAATCAGGGCCCACTGCCAAGGGAAGAGAAGGAACTGGGGCTAAGACAATGGCTTTGATCCCAGGAAGAGAGGGCTGGGGGTCAGGAAGCATGAAGTAAGGCTACATCTATTTACTTTGGCCTTGGTTTTGACCAGGCTTCTCACCCTTAGAGGTAACATTTCTCTTTTAATTAATTTTGTAACTTGCTATGTTCTTTTGCTATGGTCTTGATTCAAATTTACCTGTGTGACAGCAAAAATGGTAACTGCTAAGAGAGGCTCTGATCCAAAGCAGTGTCTGCACTATGCAGGATAATGTTATGTGGAGTGCAGGCTTGTGCTAGGCTGAGTGTTGGTCTATGTCAGTGAGAGGCTGGCCGATTTGAGCTAAAAGTTGGGGCTTCAGGATGTGTGGACTGCAAAGTGTTTGAAATGCCACCAGTTAACCCTTAGTGAAGATGAGCACCTAAATGCTAATGCTTTCCTTTGGATTCTGTAGGTTTAGCACCTTGTAGCTTCACTCTTCTGTCATTAACATCTGAAAATGTGATTTTCTGCCCTTGTAGGCAAGCAACATACTTAGCTTGGCTAGCAGAAGGTGTTTGAGGGGAGGGGGTTGTTTTGTTTTTTGTTTGGTTTGGGGTTTTTTGGTTTGATTTGGGTTTTTTTTTTCTTTCTTCAGTCTGCTTCAGGATAGCCTTGTGGGGGTTTTGTTATGGCAAGCTTAATGGGTGAGGCATCAGCCACCTCCAGTGATGTAACTTTGGGTTCAGTGTATGCCACTTGATATATTTTAGGCAGACAAATCTCCAGTAAGCAGGGTGCAGTATCATTTATACTTGTGTAGGATTCTGGCTCCTTGGTGTTATTGTTCACCTTGGTGTTACTGTTCATCTTGGTCCTGCCACAGCTGCAAGAAGCTGTAGGTACTAAATGAGGTCTGAGTAACAGCTCTCAGGAACAGTTGTAATTAAGAGTCTTCTTTATTGGCTTTATGAAACTCATCAGTGCTCAGGGTGTGGGAACTTACTCCTAACAATTTAAGACGTTGTCCTGTAAGACAAAAGATCCAACTGTGCTGTGATTTTAGTGAAGGCATCTATCATGACATCATGATAACCTCAAATGATAAGCACTGTATTTCTTTAATTTGTTGGGTTTTACCTTGTTAAGGGGCAGGTTTACTTTCGAAGAAACATCTTCAAATATTGTGTAGTTTTAACACTTCTTTTATCTCTGCTTAAACATACTGAATAGTTACTACTGCAAGTTTGCTCTTTAACTAAGATAATTGAATTAAAATCAATAAATTGCTTGTTATAGAACTTATTCCCCTCACAAGTAATTCAAAGACTTTTTTTAATTATTATTTTTATTTTTTTTACTTTATGTCCAGCTAATTACTTTATCTCCAGAGTCTGTATCATTTCCATATTTCTTTTTTTTATTATTATTCAATAGTTTTCTTTTGGATAACTTGAGGAGAAAAAATAGAAAAGAAGTAATTTTGTTCAATGAAATGGTGGTATAATTATCCTGCCACCAGTATATATATTTGTACCAATAGAGCTGCAAAGAATTTTGCTCTACCAGCATAAATATAAAGTGGGATTTACAGTTCTCTTGGAAGGAAGAGTCAGATTCTTGTGACAGAATATCCAATTTTTCATAATTTTCCTTCCTTTTTAATATCTTCATGTGAAAACAAAATGCTCTAATTCATTCATGTATGGCAGTGTAATTGCTGTTCATGTATTCTGAATTAAGAGTTTTCCCCTGGAGAGCAGTGTATGTTCTGATGAGATAAAATGAGACGTTATCTCAAGCTTTTCCTTGAGCTAATACTCTTCTGCATCACAGCTTTCACAGAAATTGAAAAGCACAAGTCATTTCTTCCTCCAAAGCTTCTTATTTCAGGCTTCTGTTGCATTGCTGCTTGATAGAGGTGGAATTCAGACTCTTTCCTACAACAATTTAATATACAAATTGTATGCACAAATCATGCATGATGTTTCTGGCAGACCCTGGGTTCTGTAACTTTCTCAGTCTTCCATCAAAAACTGCATAGGGAAGTTTTCCCTATGAACAGATCTTTGCCTAAGATTACACAATGTCCTATGCAGGAGAAGTGTAACTGTAGCTGTTAAATCATATTTATGATTCCTACTTATGGCCATACAGCAATCCTGTAATACCTCTGTGGTCTCTACAGATTTTTGTATTTGTGCTGATGCTCAGAAGGATGTGGTTTGAACCAGAGCACAGGAACGCTACATGTGAGATGGAGACATTCTGGGAGTATGTGTGCATGAGAGTAATCTCAGTGGAATATTTTGGCATAGGGATGACTATTCATCTGTTGAGCATAGTACTGAGACAGTCTTTAGTGAGAGTCAGTGTAGAGGGAATGAAGTCAAAAGCAAACTGATGAACTTTGCACTTTGGGCCCTGAGCTCTGGAAAGTAACAAGTTTTCTGTTTCTTCACAAGAATACACTGGAATCAATCATGTATGACTCTTTCCCTTGGGTTATTAATTTTCTAATACTTTTCTGAATTATCTTACTATAGACAAAAAAGGCATCTTTGTGGGTTTTTTCTTTTTTTTCCTTGATATTGTCAGATAAGTCCTTAAGCCAGCAAAAGTGAACACTATGCTTATTGTATGGCTTCTTAACAGCTTTGAACCCTTCATGCAATAAGAAAAAAAAAATGAATAGAATCCTTGCACATAAAATTAAAGAGGGCTTTAAAAATTACTGGATTTCTTGCTCAATTAAAAACTAATTATTTCATATGTCAATGAAAGAAATATTTTCTGGTCTTATCCCAAGCCATTCTCTCTGTACACTCAGTAGTGTCTGATTGACAGACTCACTCAAATTGACACCTGTGACTGGAAATAAAGGGCTCAGTCCACATTGCAAACCTAATTATCAATAGAGGATCAGAGATCAAAACATGAGGGAAAGACTAAACTAATCTGGAATATATTTTCTTGCAGATCTGGGACATTTCTAAAGTGAAGTCAGCCTTTGTGCCTAAGGAGATTTTCCCAAGGGGAAAATCATACTTTGTTTATTTGTGCAGTCATATGATTAAAAGAAAAACTTCCTTAATTTGAAACAAGATAGAAATTCCTTAGTAAATTCCAAGGCAGATAAGGATATAGATGATGTAGTCTACATCACACTTTGCCAGTAGAAAAATGAACGGGGAGGAAAAATTATCATTTGTCATTGCATATCAAGTTCAAGATTATGTAGCATTTTCATTCACTCTCAGTTGTGACATGGCAGTCTGCTGTTAGAAAGAGAAATTATTTGTTCTGAAATTTTTGAAAACAAAAATTTGAATGTTTCTTGGTATGTTTATTACTGCAGCCAAAGTACACATAGTGGAGCTGGAAATTGATATGAAATCAACTATTTTGCCCTTCCAGGATAATGAAAAATAGCATTGCATAATGCTGACATTGAAAGAACCTGAGTTTTTTTGGTTTTCTGCGATGACAGGTTAAGGATTTGCTTCTCCAATTAACTTGGACCAGTTGCAGCACTGGGAGGTTAAAATTACAGGCTGAAGTACTTTCTGCTACAGGAGATAAAATACCAGAATGCTATTTGAGTCCTCAGAAGTTTAAATTAGTTGAGGTATTGACTTTTCTTACCTCTCTCCCATAAGATTGCAACTGCACTGGACTGCTTGTGTAACTTGTGTTGCAAAATTTAGTGGTTCTTTCTCAACGCTGTCATCAGGGTAAAAATGGTTGATAGGCTGTAATAGAAGGAAGGGAAATACAGATAATTAGTTTTGTCAGACATAGGCTTTCAAGAAATATTTTTACACAATGTGCATTGTTTACATTAAAAAATCCTAATTTTTATGTCAAAATGTTTCCCACTTTTCCAACGGTGTATGGGGTAAATTTTTTGCTACTTTCTTCTGGAACTTAGAGGGCAAAGAGCATCTCTGTTCAAGAAAAAACCAGCAGCTTAATGTCTAATACTCAGATGATGTTGTTCGAGGTTGTAGCGGAGTGGGGGTTGGTCTCTTCTCCCAGGTAGTAAGCAACAGAACAAGAGGAAATGGCCTCAGGATGTACCAGGGGATATTAATATTGGATATTAGGAAAAATTTCTTCACTGAAAGGCATTGGAACAGGCTGCACAAGAAGTAGTGGAGTGACCGTGCCTGGAAGTGTTCAAAAAATGTGTAGATGTGGCATTTGTAGACATGGTTTCGTGGTGAACATGGCAGTGTCAGCTAACAATTGCACTCAATGATCTTAGAGGCTCTTTTCAAGATTAACAATTCTAGGAAGTGTACTTCCAAATTTATATCAGACCTGCTGGGTTTTGGACACAGGATTTTGCAATCCTATGTCCATATCACAGACATTTATGGTAAAACTACACCTTGCCATATTTATGATAGAACTGAGCCAAATAAATATGGGTTAACTGAAAAATAGACCAAAGAAGTCTTCATTTGATATCAAAGAAAATGGCTATTTCTAAATAGTCTCCATAGCTTGCTTAGAAACCATAATTCAATGATTTTCAAAAGGCCTGATAACTTTAAAATTTAAAAGTCTGCTTGATTTTTATTCTAGATTTCTTTCTTAAAAACACATGGAATTGCTTGCAGCCCTTGTTAATCCCAAAGCAGTATTTTTGTTGCATAACACTTTAAAACAGTGCCTGTTTTGCAGGAGTGCTATGAGACTTCTCTGCTCTTCTGTAATCCCCTTAAACTCCTTTGGTGATAGGTAATTCTCTTTCTCAGTGCAGCCAAATCTCACCACCTAATTTCACTTTGTCATTCAATGTTGTCAGTGTGGTATTTTTAGCTTTCAGCACAATTTAGGAAAACTGGATAAAAGAGCCAAGAGTAGGAAGGAGGTTCCCTGGTCCTCACTAAACCAGATTTTTTTCCAGTGCCTTTCTCCAGATCAGGGCTTGTTCCAAAGAGTGTTGAAGAGACTACAGGAAATATTTAGCTCTTGACTCCCTGCAGGACTGATCCATTTATGGTTGGAAGACTCTAGCTCTGAGTAGGAGTCTATCTGTATGTTGAGTGAATACACTTTGTTGTGCCTTATTTGCTGTTGCGCTTTTAGAATCATCTTGGTTTGTTAGCATTTGATAGATTTTTCAATACATCTAAAGGGGAAAAACAAAACCCTTGCAGGTTTATATGTATATATAAAACCCTTGCATGTATATGCTTTTAGTACACTGAAGTTTGGTCATTGTTGTGATATTTTGGTTGGCTCCGTCTTAGTAGCTAAATAAATCCAATAGGAAAATTACTTTTTAATCTGAAGTACTTTTTTTTTAATTACAGGTTTATGTTCTCTGCCAGCTTAACTAACTTATAATATATAACTTGTAATTAGGTAGTCCCTAACAAACTTATTTCAGAATCCCAGAAAAATAAAGAAAAGGCACCTAAGTTTGCTAAGCCAAAGCATATCTATGTAATTCTGGACAGAACTGCATTTGGTTTTGTTTTTCTCAGTCTCTTTGTGAAGATTTCTGCTGTTGAACACCGTACCGTTTTTCAAAGCCATTTGTTTCATGACTTTGCTACCTTTATTTTTAGGAAATATTGTCTAGTCCACATTTCCCCCCCTTTTTCCTACTTCAACCCTGCCATTTCTTGCTCTATCCACAGAGAATTGAGAATATATTCTACTTAATCTTCATGTATTTGAAGACCATTTCTGAATGTTCTTCCCTTTAAATCAATCTCTCCTTTAAACATTTCAATTTCTTTCATCTGAATTTTCTAAGTTATGGAGCACAATGTGAAGTAAAATTCCTGTCCTCTTCTCTTAAGTCATTGATTAAAAAATATTTATATGTCATCTCAAATCATTTATGCTGTTTCCTTTTTAACTTTTTCCAAATGATCCAGTTCTGAGAATTCAAATGCTCTTGATGTTAGGTGAAACAATTCTTCCATTGTGATTTATAATCTGGCCTTTTTTTTCTCTACAAGTATAAAGCTTGTCTTTTCTTAGCAGTATGACACCAGTGAGTCATGTTCTGTTTGTGATGCAAAGTAACACCCATACATCCCGTCTTCAGAGGACAGAGCTCATACGTGACTCTCTGTAACAAGTGTGACTTCCTAGATGCGATACAGTGCTCTTCCTGTTTAGTGGTATTCTGCTTATCCAGTCCTTATCTTCAATTTTTCAGATCACTTTTTGTATCTTAGCTTGTCCTACAAGAGAGTCAGCTCCTGAAAATCTGATCTCAGTTCTGTCATCTAGAGCACTAACTGGAAAACAGAGCAGCCTTGGCTCCAGAGCAGACAGAACCTGGTGTCCCTCACGCAGCCCTCTTTTCATCTTGACAGAGGGTCAATAATAAAAACTCAGTTTTCCACCTACTATTTACTAGTTTTGCCAAAGATTTTTTTCCCCCCAGTTTTCAGACAGTGGTATGAAATAAAAACAAGCCTTATTAAAATCAAGATTTTTCCATTATCCACAAGGCTTATAGTACTGTCCCCAAAAATATTGCATTGGCTATACCTCACTTGTTTTCAACAAATACATCCTGGATATTACCCAGATCCTTTTGTCCTTATAGGCTTAAAAGACTCCCCTGTTTTTCCTGGAACTGAGTTCTCACATGCATCGTATTAAATGTTTAGCACTATATTTGCCCTTTTCCGGGCTTTAATTTCTACCTGTTCTGAAAGATAATTGTTAATGGCTTTGAAACAAGTGCCAATTTTCTACATGTGTGAGAATTCCATTTTGAAAATTGCAGGCTAAGTACTGTTTAAACTTAATTCCCCAATTAGCTCAAAATAGCACCTTCACACCACCAAGACTGATTTTTTGCTACCTGGCTGCTCCTTTATATTTTTTTAATTTTTTTTTAATGGAAGGTTGAGGGCAAACATTGGACCAGGCTTGAATGGTCTTCCTGTAACTCACTCCTGGTATGTTTTATCAGTTTGTTACTTGCATTCTGAGTTATCTCAAATTCATCTTTTCTTATCTGCCTTGCCAGTGATAAATGCCAGTTTTCTTTCTGGGTTTGTATTTGCTCTCTATGAGTGCTCACATGTCAGTTCTCTAGGCCTACTGAAGCTGGCCTCTTACAGTTGTATGATATATATTTAGTTGCTTTTCTCTTCCATTTTTGAGTATTTATTTTGTTTCTTTTCCTTTTTTGAACTTTGCAACTTGTGACTATTATCACCCAAGATGCCATCCATTAACATTCTCCAAAAGGTGTCACCAAGATGCTCTGAGAACCCGTAGAACAGTCACTACTTAAATTTCAGGTCTGACTCCCTTTAATTTTTGCATGTTTGGACAAGTGTACCTGGTTTTGCAGCACATGAAAAGCCTGCCTTTTCATTCATCCTCTGTTCTCTGAATAAACTCTGTACTTGAAATTAACTATCAGAGACAAATATCCTACAAAGCAGCACTACTGCTCAGGCAGTAAGTAGTAGTAAGGAGCTCAGGCTCCTTAAGGAACTTCCCTCCTTTGGAGAATAGTGAAGCATGCAAACAGGGAATGTTGTTCTTAAGCACCTGCTGGAAACAATTACTACGATGCAAGACATGACTGTCAGGTTTTTTTGCACACACGAAATCCCTCTGCTGCAACTCAAGTCCTTCAAACCTTTACTGGCCTTGGCTTTCCACCAGGGAGATGTCCAAAACACCCCTGTGACATCCTCTTCTGTCCACCAGTTGAAATTGGAGGTGTCAATTTGCAGAGAAAGAACCAACTCAAACTTTTGAGGGCTTTTTGACTTTTTTCAAAGTTTGGGAAGCAAAAAGTGTTTTAATCCTGCTTAATTCTGCTTTAGGCCTCAGAGTCAGAACATCAACAAATTCTAACTACAAGAAAACCTTAACAATAATGGAGAAGTTTTTCTTCATAACCATTTTAGATAAAATTTGTAAAAAATTTTTTAAATGTCCCATCAAAAAGCTAAAATTCAAAATTTAGCTTAGTTATCTATTCCAGTCAGCATTTTATTGCAGTTTTAGTTATAGCAAAAGAGAGCTATCAAATCCTTTAGAAACCCTTTTTTTTTCCTGCTGACATATAAGTTTTGAAAGGCACTTGATTCAAACCATCTCTGTTCTGGAAGGAAAACAAAAAAGCCAAAAGTTCTTTACAGAAACAGATTTGACATATTTTTATTTTTTTGAGAAACAAATGTCTTGGTAGGTTGTCCAGGGTAATCTGTTGAATCAAAAGTCTGTTCTGAATTAGGGCTAAGCAGATATCCCAAGAGATGGATTTTTAAATTTTTTTTCTTTGAAATAAGTACAATTTTTTTTGCCTTTCTTTACTTCTAAGCACATGGGGCTGTGACCAAAAGTACATGCTGATTTAAATTTGCTGTAACTCATCATCCTTCAGCTAGCAGAGACTAGAGGCTGCATAACTTCAGAACAACTGCCTCCACAGTGGAATTGGACAGATTTAAGCCACACTTGTTTAACTTTGAGCACTTATTATTCACATGAAGTTTGCAAGTGCTCCTATTTAGGCAGCAGCTGACTGTAGGAGGCAGTCCTGGCACTGGTGATTTACCAGTAAGGCACTGGTGATTTACTAGTACCCAGAGCATGCTCTGTTTGTGCTGTAGAGTGCCCACCATTTCAAATGCTTTTATGGAGTGATGTGATCCAATGCAGATTTTTAGACTAAATACATGCTTCAAGATGAGGTTTCTGGATTTATTGAACTCTGCAATAAGACTTCCATTAAATTGAAATGAAAATAAGATTTCACACATGAATTTTGTTGCTACAAAACTGCTGTGACAATAAGTACAGGCCTCAATGCCATGATTCAGAGCTCAGTTGTTGCCATACTAGTGTGGATTTAAGGAAGAGCTGCTTTCATTTGTCATCTCTCATGCCTACAACCTTTCATCTAGAATATACTGAAAGGGCAATAAGTAACATAAGATTACTACAAGTGGTGTTTGCTTGGAGGGCAGGAAGTTGATATTCGAGTATCTGCATGTAAAATATAGTCATTTGATAGCAATAATGCAAGATTAAGAAGACGTAACAGGAATGCTCAACCTAGTTTTTTCTTAAAAACAAAATACAGCTGTGGGAGGCTTACAGCAGGCATCAGGGCACATGCATCTCATGCTGTGTAAGTCCTATTCCAGACAAAGACCATATTGAGAAATGAACATTCAGTATCCCAGGAAAGTGAAAAAAGGGTTTGAGAATGAAAAAAGAAGTGGATGATCTTTGAGACCAGTCTTAATAGAAGTAGACATGTAAAAGGATAAAGCTCGATGCCAGGGTTTTGGGGAACAGTGCAAGCAATTCCTGCTGAAAGTAGTTCAGAAGAACTTGGTTTATTAATTATTCTTGTGATATCTGTAAGCTACTGACATAAAAATCTGCTCAGTAAAGGTTAAAATTGTTCTCCCCTGATGATGTGCCATTCCTGTGTTATGGTCCTGACATTGTGGTGTTCAGTGTGCCCTGTGGGCACCGTGACCTCTTGTGCCAGGTCTTGGCTGCGCCAAGTTCTTTTTGCAGTATCTGTATTGAGTCCAGCCTCGGAGACTGTTATTCACAGAATCAGAGTATCTCAAGTTGGCAGGAACCTGTAAGGATCATCAAGTCCAGCTTTGTGCTCCTACTTAGTCTTGCCCTCAAGGCATTTCACCAAATTGGTTGCTCTTCTCTGGACACACTTTAACAATCTGATGTCATTCTTCTGTTGTGGTGCCTAAAACTGCACACAGGACTAGAAGTCTAAGCATAAAATCTGGTAATTTTTACACTAAAAAACACCTGGATTTTATAGGTGCCTACTGTCAAAAAACCAGACTTGAGAACATAAACAATCTCTTCCTTTAAAATCTTCAGTGTACGGGGTCTGAGGAATGCCTTTGTAGAACTGCGAGTTATTTGTCTGAATTCTCTGCTGTATACACACAAACAATGTTTTTTGCATAATTTATATAACTGACATTTAATTTCAACAATTCTGAGAAAAAGCTCAACAAATGAATTATATGTGTAAACTGTTGACCATAAATTTATCTAAAAGAAACCTTGGCATTGCTTTTGTTTAAGAATGTACCTGACCTTTTCTGTTCCTTTGTACAATGCAAGCATGACTGTCAGTAGGAGTTTAACAAGACCCAGACAGTAGAAAGATCGCCAAAATCTCTTTACAGTATATGTATTTACTCCAGCCTCAAGATTCCTTTTTTTCATGGGACACTAACTGTTGAAAAATATCTGCTTTTTCACATAAATTTGGAAGGCTTGTGTGGGGAGGAGGGGGAGGGAATTTGGAAGTCCAGGAGCATGAACTGGTTCACACCCTGCTTTTAATCTGTGGGACCAAACTGGAAGAGCTTCACTTGAACTGTGTTTACATGGGAATAGAGTCTATATTCATGTTAGCACTTATGCCTCAAGACTTTGCAAATATTTCTTTAAGATCTTCTGTATTTCTCTGGAGCTTACCTGCTTCTGGTCTATTCACACTGACTTAAAAATTAAGGCAAAAGATCAGTATGCTTTGAAGCAGAGATTCAGAGAAATGCAGTATTTGCTTTGGAAACCCTTGGAGAGAATAAACTGGCATAGCTGAGGTTTAGAAAAGTATTATCCTGTAAATCAGAGAAGACACAAATGGGATGTTCCTAGAAATTCCTGTTCCATGGATTTTTCTTTCCTCACGTCAGCCATTGGGCTCATGTGGTGTGCTGGAAATAATCCCATTTGCATCTTTGATGACAGTCATTTTCAGAAGTCTTTTGGGCGTGTGTTCTTTGGGGGAGTAGAGTGCCTTTGAACTATGCAAAGACTATGGTCTGCTATATTTGCAAAGAGGAATTCAATTTATTTTTCATCTTTCAACTATACATGATTTGGTTCTGGCATATCTGAGTGACTGCTTTTCTTTCTTACACAGTTTGCTCTTTGCACAGGGCCCTCTGGTCTCTGATTCAAATGGAGACCTCCTGTGTAAAACCAGATGAATGTCAACAGGCCTTTCATGGGTGTGTCCACCAAGGGTCCTTGACAGAGGAATATGCTTCCTACTCAGTTCTGCTGTAGTACTGACCTGTTAATACCCTGGACACCCTGCAAATTGCATGCACTTATAGAAGCCTTTGAATCCAAGGGGTTTGTTTGTGTCCTTATTACAGCAGTGTTTGGCCACACAGCAGTATTTATTGCTGTCTTAGATATAAACCGCTTTCCTGCAGCAGCTCCCTCCCAAACACACAGCAGAAGTTTTATTTGTTTGGTTTTTAAATATTATGAGTACCAGAGAAGGTCAATCTAATCTGAAAAAGAGAAGCCTATGGAAGAAGCTTTTCAAAGATGCTGTTCTGGAATTGCATGTGGAGTTCAAAAGACAAATAGAGAGTTCCACAGCAAAATCTGGCTTGAAATTTCTATGGCTGGCTCTCTGCAAATCAACCAAGTCACACATTCCTATTGCAGTTTGGAGGAGCTTTACCTGGTAATTCATTCCTAGGAAATTCCACATTTCTCACTGTATCACAGAAACAACTAGGTTGGAAAAGACCTTTGAGATCATTGAGTCCATCCGAAGACCCAACACCACCATGTCAACTAGACCATGGCAGTAAGTGCCACATCCAGTCTTTTCTTAAACATCTCTAGGGACAGTGACTCCACCCTTCCCTGGGCAGCCCATTCCAATGTCTAATCACCCTTTTTGTGAAGAACTTCCTAATGTCCAACCTCCTTCACTAACAGTAGCATAAACCTGCAGGAAAAATTACTAATTTTACCTGTAACCAAAACTGTTGTTTAACCCAGGATGCAAGTAGTGCTGCTGTATTTGTCAGTTTATGGGTCTTGTAGTTATTTCCCAGCACAGTAATGAACCAGTGTTAGGCTGGCTCCCATCACTTTTAGAATACCTCAAATAAAACTGTTGTCCAATATTTTAAGCAACAGCATTTCGAAGTGAAAATTTTAATGTAGCGTTAAGGCAGTGTTCAGGTGATCCTCTTCAGTTTCTAAAGCTCAGTGCTGTGGGCAGTTTTGTACTTCAGGATTTCTTCCGATATTTAAGAGTTCATTGGTAAATACACTTTTCCAACTGAGTCTAAACCCAATGTCAATTTTTTACATAACCTTGCAACAAGCCAGGTCGAAAACCCTGACTGTCCTTGACCTCCAGTATGCTGTGGATCTTCAAGAAGTGAGGTAATTCAATTTCTAGGCCAGATGAGATTAGATTAATATATGAATTGGTCCAGATGCATGAATTATCCTTCCTTGCATTAAATACTATAGGAGTTTGGGTCATTTGATCTCAGTAGATGACACTGAATTCATTTTCCTGCAATATTCTTTTAACAAAGTACCAAATAAATAAGACTTCCATTTTCTATGAATTGTTTGACAGCACTAGTATAATCTGTGTTTTTAAATGAAATCTCCTCCTTCTTTATTATATACAATAAGTAGCAATCTATAAATATATTGCATTTTTTTCTTCTGTATCATATCAAGTCTTTTACATAATTCCTTCTGTCACATTTCATAACAATCCTTAGATGCACTGTCATTTGCTGTTCACCTTTTGGTGAAACGCTTTTGTCAGCTGAGAAACTGCCACTACAATACTATTAACTAAAAGCATATTCTATGCACTTCCATTTTTGTCCTGCAATACTCTAAAAAAAATTAAAAAAAATAAAAAGCATGGGAGTGGGACACAATGTGATTTTTTTTTAAGCGACTTTCACTTAGGTGAGTAAGTTTTACTCCAGGCATGCATTTTTTACTCAAGAAATTGCCTGTCTGTGTTTCTTCAGCAGGGGAAAAACTCACTTTAGTCTATGTTACATCCAGTTCATGGTAAACTCTTGCAAGAAACTGTTTTTGGATGTTGGTGTTCAGTCACGAGTTAAACATCACACCGAGAACTGTCTTGCTGGCATAGTAAATTTTGTGAGTGTTACTCTGTTCTGCTTTACAAAGAAAGATTTCCAGTCTCCACGCAGCAGAAATACAGCAACGGAAAATACAGAGGAATGAAAAGTGGACTTATTTTCCTTTTAAACCAGCTCTAAACTCACATCTTCAGGAGCTGCATTTTTTCTGTCTCCTGGTTGCAACACTAAAAGAATAATAATTTTGTCTACTGCAATAAAGAAAAAAAGATAAGACTGTTACCATCATCCACTAAGAAGTTGCAAAATCTGATTATGGATCAGATGTCCAAAGCAAGTGCCATGAGCACAGATGTCTTAGCAAGGTATTTCCTAGAAAGGAAAATAGCCAAGGGACAGAAGGTTATATGCAGGCAATCCAAGTAATGAAGTATTCTTAGGTATAGCGTGAATAATGCAGCCAAAAGGAAAAAAAAAAAACTTGAGCAAAAAGATGCAGTTTCTTTCACTGAGAGAAATTAAATTTAAAATACTGTGTTCACGTAGCATTCTGGCTAAGTTAGTTGCATGAAAAAGAGAATGCCAAATGTAAGTCACAGATTGCATATATCACTTGGAAAAACTAGACTAAAAAAAATGCCAATTTTGTTTTAATATACCTAAAGCGATTTATAAACTTAAGCTAATCTGTGGCAAAATGGTGGTCTGCAATTTTCATATCTGTGAAAGGTAAGATTCAAAAATTACTTTAACTTGGTTATCCCCTTTTAGTTCACTTGTTAGCAGGGTGGCTTTTAGAGTAGAAGAGTCTGATTTTTGCTTGCTGATAAAACTGGAATACAAACTAAAATCATACATGTTTTTTGCTTTATACTCTGACTTTCTGCGATGCTTTGGACTGAGAAATGAAATGGTTGGTTTAGACCTAATCATGCCTGCATGATAACAATGCACATGTATCTTATTTCAGTGGAACAGTATGCCAAGGAGTTACAGAATACGCAGAAAAAGTCAAATTATATGCAAACAGAAGTCAGACTTGTTCTATAAGCTAAAGAAGGTGCCGTAGTGCTGTCATATTCATGAAATATCAGACCATCAGAATGTAAGGAAAATAGTTAGTGTATCTGGTATGACATTCTGTGAAGAGAATGATAAATGAAGGAAAACGAAGAGGAGACTACTGAACTCTTAACAGTAAATTACCAGAATTTGCCATTTGTTATGTGGAGTATGGGTTTTATGACTTTGGGGTTTTTTTAAGTAAAATATAAGAACTGGGACAAAATACAACTTTAATACGCATCACTGTTGTTGCTTTGGGGGAGCAGGGAGTTGGTTGCTTGGGGTTTTTTTTAATGTTCTTTTTAAATTGGGAAAAGTAAAGCATATCTGCACTGCAGTGCGATTATCTCAACATGACTTTCTCTGCTCTTGGTTTAACTGACAGACTGGTAGCACATAGCACTTAGATTTTAAGATAAAAATGTTCCGTATTCCACATGAATGTGGTTTCATGCCATGGAGACAGGGAGTAATTTGACGGAACCATTCTGAAGAATAAAATTATGGTTGACAGATAAGAAGGCAGAATGTGAAGAGAGACTGACCACTTTAAAAATTAATCAAACAATTAAATGGTAAGATTCAAAGTGAATCAGATATGAATATAAGTATTTAGTAGATATCTCTTGATTCCCCCTGATTATTAAGAATATTTTCTTACAGCAAACCTCCCCTGCCCGCTTCTTCTATTCTATCTCTTGAGTTGTCTCTGTCAAATCCACAGCCTGGTGCTAGGATGATTAAGGAAGCAATGGAATAAAAGGTCCTTACTTCATTCTTTTGCCGTGCTGGTTTTTAATACTGATACCTAGTTTTCCCTTATAAAAATCTGTCCTCAGTGCATGGCTTAGCTATGGAAGAGAACTGGGCAGACAGACTCGTTAGGAACTCTCTTTTTATGTGTATAGTCATTCAAATGCAAACATCTTCTGGGTCTGGCCAGAGTGTGTAACCTAGATAATGGAATAAGTGATTTTTGTTTCTGAGAATGAGACAAACTTGTTTTCCAGTTGCAAATCTTTTTTTACAGTCAAAAGATCTATTGACGCAGTAAAAAGTCACTGAAAACTCTGACATTTTATAAAAGGCCTATAGATAATGGTCTATGCTATTTAGAAGTGCTCATTTTAATCACAGCCCAACTATTTTTACTGCAGAAATGTTACATCTGTCATTAAAATGTGTGTTCAATTTGAGGTTTTTACAGCATTAAATACTGCACTGGCCTAACCTGTCTCTCAAATACATAACTGGGTGTGCTTCGGGTAGTTTCCTGTACATGACATTTCTTAAGTTGCTCTTTCCATCACCAAGGCACAGTTATGCAAATGTAATTTTTCTCTTACCGTAGCATTAGGGAGTGTAAGGTGAAGTTGTACAATGTCCTTAGGTGGAATGACTCTAGTATGTATTTTTTTCTTTATAAATGCTCTTTATTTTCAGTGTTGCAAGGGGTTTTAGGTCTGCTATGCACAAAATTTCATTTAGTCACATATTCAAGTGAGGTTGCTCCTCGACACGCATAACTGAAAAAGCAGTTGAAAAATAGGTTTTTCAAAAAATAGGTACAGGGGTGGGATCTTGGCAGCAGTAAATACTCAGTTATTCCAGAGAAAATTGGAGAGGAATCTTTAAGGAGTCACTGCCAGTTCCTAGAGCTGGGCCTAGCTAAGCTCTGCTGTTACTTTCACATACATTGATATAACTTTGGGTTGGCTCTAGAATGTGTTAGCAGGGAACATTTACCCAAAACCATCTGGTAGTTTCAGACAGTCTGAAAGCACTATACTAAGCCTTTCTTTGCCCCTGGGGTTGTGGCATAGCACTGGCACATTGTAAGAATTTTCCAGAGGCAGCTTTAGGTAAACCTTGTTGGAGAAGATGGTCTTGATGCCCCAAAGCGGCACAAAAACTGAGGGAGACAAAGTTCTTCTTACGTTTTCACAGCATAGACCACTCTTTGCATTGTGGACACAGCACACAGTCTGTGTCAAGTTTGTAATGCTGTTTCTACAGTGAAAGGTTTCAAGCTTGCAAAACATTTCTGGATGCTGTCAGCTGAAATTTGGATTCTATAATGGCTTTGGCCAGGGCTTGTATACACAGGGAAGATGTTTTTGGAACTCAAAACACATGCGTGGAGCTCCACCAAGATGAATCAGCAGCTCAGGAAACTTAGTCTTAGTACATCTTTCTGGAGCCAATTTTTTCTTTTTTAAATCTTATTTCTTTTTAACAAGTACTGGCTTAGTACTGAACTTTTTCCAAAGATCAAATTCTTGCCCTGACAACTTTGACCATTTCTGAACAAATTTATGGGATGGTCAGAAGGGCAGTGTTGCCATTGGTCTGTTCTGACCAAAATGCAATATTGAACCAGTAGTAAAAAATATACAAAACATATAACATTACAGCACCTTAAGAAAGCGGTGTGAATGCTCTCTACTGTGTATAAGAGAGAGAATGAACATCATAGGAGGAACCTGCAATCATTGTACTCTTCACAAGCTGTTAGAAATCTATTTTTATCTGGCTTACTAATAGATATTGAACTGTACATAATCTTGTTAAGTATATGTGGAGTTCAGGGTAAGCATGGCATGGTTGTGCTTAATTGCACCACCAGAGGATAATTCTATATGTATTTCAGCTAAACTGGCTCATGTTTCTACTAAAAGCAATGGTGGGGCAAGAGTGTCTATGTGCATTAATTTCCCATGAATGAGTGGTCCACATAACCAGTACCTGATTATTTCACTGCTTCAGTGTGTTTATTATCCCCTGAAGACAGAAATCTCTCTGATGCTGCAGTATGTTCCACAGTTACACTTCCTCCTACATGTAAATCCAGAAATCCATTTCATATCCTCCTTAATATTGAATATTTGCAGGATATGAAATATTGTATTGCTCTTCTGATGCTATTTCACAACAGGAAAAATATCCAAGTATGTTTAGGTATGGAAAAATTAGTTTTCACACTGGTATGCTTTGCTGGATAAGAGGATGGCATTTTTTCAGGGCAGGGGAAAAACAATACCAAATATCTTTTGAAACTTCATGCTTGAGCAGATTCTGCTATTCAGAGCTGATGAATAAATGGAAAAAAGTTAATGGAATTAACAAATAGGTAGGACAAGATCAGTAGTTCTGTGCTTGCACTGCCCTTACCTTGCAATGCAGTTGTAGGTGTTCTCTGAAATCTTTCATACGCAGTTAGGTCTTATTTAAATTTTTGTATTGGCAGTAATATTAATTTCCATGTGCCAGAGTCTTCTCCATTGGTTTCTGATTCTAATGCTTTCTGTATCATCTTAGTTGCTGTAGTAATGCATTTATAGAATAAGGCAACTGTAGTTTAAAAAAAATAAGGCATGTGATCAGTTTGATCATCCCACACAATTTCAAACTAAATGTCCTTCAACATCTGGATAGTCATTTCTTTGTCATTATGACAGCACAGAATCTCTTAGGTGTGAAAATCTATGTAATCAACCCAAATACTGATTTTTGCCCTGCATCCACCCCTCAAAATTAAAAATGTTTCCATGATAACAAAGTAGATGTGAAAGAGAACAAGTTAGTAAAGTGAAGATTTCAGAGGGAAGGAGTAGTTTTACTCTCTTTTCTCTTGCTTATGGAATTCTCTTGTTTACGGAATCCAATCAGTGAGAAAAAACAATCCAAAGTAAGCAAAGATGATAGAATAGGACAAAAAATATTATTTCTAGATAGCAAATGTCTCAGTGCCATTTTTCTTGCTGTCATTAAATATTTCCTGCCCAAGAAAGGACAAATTAAAATCTGTCAAAATCAGCAGTTTTACTAAAAATGAACCGTTTTCCCCTTCTGTCCCATGTCCCCTGATTTCACTGCCAAATGACGCATGCCAGTACATTCTCAAAGATCTGCAAATAAAGAGAAATCTCTGTTTTTCTAAAGGAATTTCTTGCTAACCTTCAAATAACACATTTTAAATGTGCGTATTAATAATTCCAACAATGCCAGTAGAAAGCATTCTTTCAAGAGAAGCAACCCACCAGAGTGGGTGAGTATCAACTAAAGGCTCCCTCAAAACCTAGTGATCTTTAGAGCAAGTTGAGCCATATGTCCTTCCAAAATTAGTAGACGAGTGAGCAATGAGTGGTGTGATCTGAGCTGGCACCTGCCTTTATTTTTGGTCACAGAAGTGAGAACCCATTCATAAGAGGATAATTTACTCCAAAAATACATACCATTTTATGAACTCTTGTACCCACTTCTGACTGTGAGTAATCAGTTCATTATGCTGAATTCAAAGGGGAGCTTCTGCATCTTTTGCTAGAATTGAACTAAAAAACCCATTAAATTTTGTGCTTCTAGCAAGACTTCCCAGATTACTATAGAATACCCATATGCTCTGGGCAAACACTCAGCTGAGCAGCTGAGGTTCTTACCAAGTACTTTACATGTTACTGCCTGCCATTTACTATTCCCTCCTTATCCCATCCTCTGAGGATAAAGCAGCTTATACTAATCAGTAYCAACAAGGTAAAAGCCAACTGATGTGTGCTCAAGTGTCTAGATGGTCTGTGGTGATTTAATTATAAGTGGCAAGTTCCAAAAAAAGGTAGGATGCAACTTCAAGATAAAATTCATGGTAAGTTCTTCCAGGAATTGTCAATCAACCTTTGAAACCAATAGTTTTCAGTTCCCTTTCTTACTCAAAAATCTTGAGAAGAATTACTTCATGTTATAGACGGTTAAGTGAGCCTCTTTGTAGAACACATCCATTTTCTCCTGATCTAAAGCTGACTGGCAATATTCCGTGCTTGTCTGTTTCCTGTAATATTCTTATTTTCTTTGTTTTCTTTCTGTTTATTATTGCATTCATGTGTGTCTTAGAACTGTCCAGAAAAATGACTGATATTTGATGAGAAAGCAACATTCAGCTATGCTGGAAGAGAATGTTTTATTAACTTGCAGTCCATGATTAAAACACATTGTAAATAGAAGTGTTTGCTTCAGCTGCACTTGTATGTCTGTTGTGGGCCCTCACTACAGTTCTCTGGGTGTATTTTCAACTTGTTGTGTTGCATTTGATTGAAAATTCATTCAGACCACCATGGTCTGTGGGTTTGGGCTAATACAAGATATTGCAGAATCTGCCTACCCTTGCTCTACATTAGAAGTTTGCAATATCCCACAATGAATATTCCTTGACTTGGTAATATCCTTCATAAAGTTCTTTGTAACTAAATTTTTATATAGTGTCCAATTTTGATTTAAAAAGCAAAGGAAAAGATTCAAAAAAACTTCCAGCTGTGCCAAAGGAAAAAATATGTACATTCTAGTAAATGTTACTTGAGTACTTGTATAAGTGGAAAGAAAAAGCACATGAAATACCTGTGGAAATCACTGCAGAGGACAAAATACACAGTTTTAGTAAAGGCTCCCTGCCATTTTGACTAAATTCTTTCTCTCAAAGATATAAAAAAATAGCTTGCAATGCTAAAATAACTGAAAAATTTAGAATGCACTTGGAATCTTCTACTTTGAGCTGTAAAATTTAGCACCCTGAGTAAAAATAGTTGAACTCAACAAAATGAAGGTTTTAGTGCCTAGAAACTCCAAGAAACAGCAGGGAGAAAACAGCTTCCTAAGGATTACCTCCTACATCCTATTCCTTGCTTTCTACGACACCAACTGCTCTGGTAACAGAGTCATTTAAGATAATTCTGAAAAGAACTAAATCCTGTTTGTGTCTTCAGTTTTTCCCTCATCATATTTACTACATGTATTTGTTTACTGATTTCTCTTTAAAGTCTCTCTGTGGTAAGAAACAGAAAGATACTGCACAAAAGCAGTAAATATGTTCTCAAGGACTGGATGTGATCCCAATCCAGGTGCTCCATGTTTAGGTAACCTGACCAGTAGATCTCTTGATTTCAGTGACAAGACTTCAAGTATGAACTGAAAATACTTTCATGTGGTTTGATGGACAGTTATGCAGTTTTTGTTTCTTTCTTTCTTTCTTTCTTTAGATTATAGTATGGAAATGAAAGGCAAATCCTGGAATCCACTGGATAGCACTAAGTTTCTCCACATCAAATTGTAATCATAGTCAAGACAGCACAGTTCTTTAATGTTTTCTGGGTTTTGTTAGCTGTGGACTCAGTACAAAGTAGTTAAGGAGAGTTGTGGCTAGAACACAAAGAGAATCTGAGGTTAAAAAGAATTGGGATGCATCTCTTCTGCCTGAGATTATTTCAGCTCAAATGACATAAAAATGAGTGAAGCAATTGTTTGTAGTCTTGAGAATGGACACACATCTAATAACAGGCCAGTCTAAATCTCTGTAGGACCTTTTCCAAAGCTTATCTAAAAGTCTTACCTTAAGATCAGGCCTGCAGATCCTAATAGGAGGCTTGAATAGACTTCCTTTTTCATGGAGACTTTTCTTTGAGGGTAGCTTACCCTCTGTTGTCCTAGTCCTTAGCCCTTAATCTTGATTTAGGAAGTAATTTGGAATAGCTAAGTAGACCATGTGCTCTTCTGCTCAAGTTCAGTGTTTGTGTGAAACCAATTGGGATTTTCTCAGCTGTATAAATTATCTGGTAGCATGCCTGTAAAAATATTATCAAAAGAGACTCGTATTAGCGCCCTTAGCCAAAGCCTTTCTGAAGAAAATCTTATTCGCCTGTCTGCTAAGGAAGGTAAGCCATGGGCTCGAATCTCTCTTTGCAAGGCTTTTGCTGTCTATGAGCAGTAAGTTCGAGTCATAGCTGCAGGCTCTTGTGTCCAGTCAAGTGCAGAGGTAGACATGCATGGCCTGCTGTCTGCTCAGAGATCTATACTGCAGATCACCTTTTTTTTCCTCCATGCCATTTCTTGCAAAGCAGTCATGGATAGCAGTTCAAAGGAGACAATATATTTTATCTAAGTAGAGTTAAGTCTGATTTAAGTTCTGTAAGGACTTGTGGATGCTGTAAGGCTGGATGGGATAACCAGAATGAAGGCTGTTACAATGCCTTCTATAGGGGTGTTGATATAAAATTCTTAGCAGGACAGTATGCATTTACCCAGGAAAAGTAAGGCACCATTAACACGAAAAAATTGTTTTGTTTATGATGACAGAAGATTTCTTTTGGGTTTCCCCCATGACAAGTAATTATACGAATATGGAAATTTGTGTTTAAGTGCCTTGCCAGTCTAGCTACATTAGTTATAGGTTTGGTTTTTTTCTTTTCCGTGTCCCTCTTCCATTTATGTGAATAAAACTTTGCCTATGTGATGCACTTGAAGTCATAAAAGGAAGTAGGTGATGGAACAGGAGATTGAACACAGCGTGCACCAGTCCAAAGGATTCATCATTGCACAACAGCATTGCACAAGTAAAGCTCACTGACAGCAGCAGTTTCTTAGGAATGACTCTTCCCACTCTCCCCCTGAGGTGTTATTGCTGAGTATGATGTTATATGGTATGGAATATCTCTTTAGTTGTTTGAGATGAGCGGCCCCAGCTGTGTCCCCTCCCAAATTCTTGCTCCCCCTCAGCCTCCTCACTGGTGTAGCAGAGCTGTGCAACAACTCTTCCGCAATAACAAAAACACTGGTGTGCTGTCAACAGTGGTTTGGTCACAAAAGTCAAGCACAGCACTCTAAGATTGTCCTGGAGAAAACTAACTCCCTCCCAACCAGACTTAGTAGAATAAGACAGCAAAAATGTCTGTGCTGTGGTTTAACACCTGGTAAGCAAACCTGGGTACTTAAGGCTCCAGACATCTCTAGCTGTTCTTTGATAAGGATGAAGACTGAGTAGCCAGGGTAGGCTTTTTATTGTTGCTTTTAGAGAAAGAAGAGGGACTATTTTCACATAGTCTCATAATTGATGCTTCTTCTTGATTGCCAGAACTGTGTCTACATTGCTGCAAACCTTTGTATCCTGGTTTGAAGATTGAAACAATTCCTCTGCAATTGCAGCTTTTTCTTATTAAATGTTGCAGAACTGTTTCTCCATGAGTATTCCCCAAAGAGCCTTTGCATACACTAATAAACTTTTTCTTTTTTTAATGACTTTCAACAATCTTACTGGAGTAATAGCTACTTTCTTACAGACTTAAAACAAAAAATTATGAAAAAAGTGAAAACAAATTGAAACTTCAAGGAAAATAAGAAATAACAAAGACATAGCTTCTCACTCTGGGATTTAGAAGCCAGAGACACCAATGTTCCAGTGGTCATGATCATACCACCTTCAGCTTCTAAAAAAGCACCCTCTTCTATTTAACACTATTCTCTACATTAAGGACCAGCTGTAAACCAGCTGTTAAAATATCTCACCATTACAACAGCTGAAACTTGTGAAAGTGATTTCTTAGTGCAGTTGCAATAAAATTGCTTCCACACAGTGTATGGAATGGGTTAGTCTGAGGAAAATCTGAAAATATTGCTGACAGTTCAGAATTATGCAGCTTGTGCCTTTACTTCTTATGCTGAAATAAATTTCTTATTGGTATAAATAAGCAACTTTCTGCCTTTGGCAGCTTCCATCTTGCTTGGGCATTTCTTATTGCTTAAAATACAGGTGTGCTAAAAACTGTACCTCATAGGGAAAAAAAATCTATTTTGCAAGCTACTGGAACTTGAATAATGGGAAATTGCCTGTGTGGTGAAGAATTGTGCATCCTGGATAATCCCTGTTCAAAGCATTGTGTAGTTTACCTGTTCAGTAGGTCAGTGGCCAAAACAAAGTACTTTCTATTCTGTGGTGATAGGACAATGATCAGCTTTTTTTCTCCTGACTGCCCAAAGAAAACAGAAAAATGGAACCTATGACTTCAGCAGCTCACAGAGAGATGTTTACATGTTTGGGAAATCTTGATTTTGTTACCAAGTGCAGCACAGTCTTGTAAATCACTTCCAGGTGACGATGAACTTTTTTCTCCCTTTTTTCTGCTACCCAACATCCATTTTCAATCAATCTCAGTGAATTTATAAATGTATCACAATGTGATTTCATCAGAGGTGCCTCTCATATGTTCCACTGTGGAGATGCTGCTCCTTCCCAAAGTTTGTGGTTCACTTTTGAGGACACAAATAGAATCTCCCTTAGGATGTGGCAGAAGCCAGGCTCAGATCTGCTGTGTATGTAGGCAAAATACAGCCAGAGTCTTCTGGCAACAGGAGAGAGGCACTAAGAGGGTACAGACATAGCAGATTTGCCAGGGTCTTGTGAGACCCAGCTTTGCAAGAAGAGATGCTTTTGTCCAGTGACTTATTTTGGGCTTGTAGCAAGTGTCTTTTTCATGTCCACATGTTGTCACTGCAAAATAACGGCCCCAGTTAATACACACTTTATTAAGCTGAGGAAGACTGACATAAATATTAAGCTGTACTGTTTTCATTAATCCCAAAACTAAAAGCATGTTATTTCTATGTTAGAATTCTTAAAATGATAAATTTTTCATTTTATAGAGTTATTTTTCTCTTAAAATTGACTTCGAAAGAGTCAGCTGATAGTGTATCAATATTAGTCCTACTGCACTAGCAGTGACCCCTTAGTCACTGTCCTGCTGTACTAGATCCTGTAACACTAAAGGCTGATGGTTAAAAGAACTAGCATGTATAGTATTGAAGAATCCTTTTAGAATTTTTTAAGTGTTTTAAGATTCATGATGTAATTTTTCTTCAGTCAAGGGAAAAATAATTCATGACTAAGGGGCTCATATTCAGAAAAAAGTTACAGCACCTGTTTTTTCCAAAAAGTAAATAAGCCACAATAAATAAGCTGAAATTTCTCTTTTGTCAAGATCAAATTTTATAAAATGAGACTGTACAGGTGATTTAATATGGACCTTCAACAATGTACTCCTTCATTTAGAATGTGAAAAAACATTCAAGATATCTAAGCAGTCAGATTAAATGAATATTTTGACACGAATTACAACTAAGAATCTGGAAAGAAAACAATAGCTCTGTCACAGTATGTAAAAAAACATTACTGTACTTGGAGAGATTAAAAATGTGCTTTTGTGTGCCTGAAGTAAAAGAAGTATCAGCTTGATGCTTCTATGATGGAGGTTCATATTGATGTATGTCTAAAATCCTTCAAAATCTTTTGCATGAAGTCTTGAGAAGGATGATTACACTACAATGTTGTCTTAGAAGTGTTCTGGTGCACACTTATAAATATCATGTCAGTCCTTTAAGTATTTTTTCCTTTTCTCCTCAGTTTTTTTAGTGCCTGTCCCTCCCCTCCTGTATGCAATCAAGGAAAAGATACATTGAGGATTTGAATAAAGTCCTTCCTTGAGGCAGCTCAAATGACAAGGCTGCTTCATCAGGTATTTTAGCATATTTACTGAAAACTGCCTCATTAAAYACCTCGACACCCGATTAACCAGCCGTGCTGGGCTGCTTTATTGGCAGCACAAGAGCTGGAATTGGCACCTAGCTTTGCAAAGGAGCCAGCATTTGGTTACTGGTGGGAATCCCTTCTGCTTTGAAGCCTTCCACTTATGCATAATCTAATCCCTATTAAGAAACCCTCTATTTTTAATTTTAATACAAGCAGGATGACTGTGCAACTTGAGTGGGAGTATAAAGTTTTACTGCTTGCCTCACTTTAACTTAGTCATGTTGATATCTTCCATGGCATTAGTATTGACTCATAGAACTGAGAAACAAGAATTTGTCCCACTGTCAAAACAGGTTTGAGGCCAAACAATGACATGGCATGGCCACAAGATAGCTTTCAAAACTGCCAAAGAAAGTAGCAAGCCTGTTCAGAAAGCTACCAGCCATGTGCAAATATTGTTTTTCCCATTCTAACAATTAATGTGGTTATGTTTACCTCAGAGAATCAAAGACCTTCCACAAGGTCACTTTTTCTTTCTTCTTGCTCTTTATTTTTTTGTAGAAGGATCACCTTTTTCATGATGGTCCTGGTACAAATTTTCTTTTGAAAGATTTTTTGGGCCATCAAGGGCTGTTTATACCGAATAAATCTGTCTGAGCTGCGCCCACAGAAATAAAAAATGAAGGTGTCCTGATAAAGATCTCATGCATTTCTCTTGCATTTGAGAACTGTCTCTTCAGAAACTCCAAGAAATAAGTAGTCAGATGGTCTGGGTCGTTGCACTGCCAGATGCTAATCTCCCATTATATTCAATGGAGCTTTGTGCCACCTTCTGTCATTGTCTTCAGCTCTGATTTGCACTGCCTCATTGCTGAGGTGCCTTTCTCCCTTTCACAGGTCAGATGGGAGGGAGACACATCAGCCACATCACTTCAAAATTCAGATTTTCTCTTCCAAGTGTTTTAATACTATTGTGTCAATTGATATTAGCATGTTATAAATAATTCCTAAGTTCAAAGGCTTTGTTTGCAAAACAAACTCCAACTTTCTTCATCACAGTTCTTGTGAGTTTTGCCATCTGGCTTTAAAACCTCTATACTTCATAGCTGACAAAATAATCTCAATGGCAAAAGTGACCTCAAAAATCATGCAGAAAAAACCTTTTTTTACAGTACTTAGTTTCACAGGGTATTTATACTGGAAAAAAAACCAGCCTTCCAGTTAACCTTTTTTTTTCTCTCAAGCAAGACTAAATTTAAGCCGTGAAAAAGATTGCATTTTCAAATTTTCTGGTAGTTCAGGTATGTGAAATGTATCCTTCTCTTTCTGTGCAGATACCATTTATGTGGAACAGGTAGTCTATAGACTTTACAAATATTAAACACTAGGAATTTCAAGGCCTTATAGCATCAAATTAACCTAGAAAATCACAAAAGGAACTAATTCATTTTGATGGCTCCATTTTAGGTACACACTATAAGAGCATAAACAGTAGTAATCCATCTTGTTCAGCATTTATGAATGCTGGCATATGAGTAATAAGGAGTACGTAACCAGGTATTACTATGCATGAGCATGTGATGCGATGTGAGCTCCTCTTTTATGTGCATTTCTCTGAAATTACTGTAGGTGAGCTACTTGTGGAAATATAATACAAATTCTTCTACTACAGTAGTTCACAACATAGAATATGTATGTTTCAACTGCTGAGATAATTCTAATGTAAAGAATGGAAACTGCATATTTGTGCAAACATAGAAGCTGACAGAGGTAGATAAAATGCAAAATATTGTACCCAGGGAGGTAACCATGCACTGTTCTGTATGTTTTATATAAAGAAAAGTTATGCTGTAAAAATACAGGATATAGGAGGCCTAAAGGAAACATGGATATAAGATGTGATGTTCATGAAAAATACTGGATTTTTTTAACTCAGTCTGATTAAAAATAGAGACTAGAAGAAATTTTCTGTTCCTTTCATTGTGGCTGCTAATAGTACTGCTTTGCAAGCCAATAGAATACTTATGGAGAGATAAATTTTTTAAAAAATATTTATTACAGATTACATTTAATTTTCAATGGGCTGCAGTGCTGAAGTGGGTCATCAGAAAGTTTTCTAACACTGTCCAAGAGTAATCCTCTGTGGTGTGAGGATTCCACCCTGGTATACTGTGGTACTTTGAATCTTATTGCAGGAAGGATTTTCTTTGACATGGTTATTGGCAAAGCATTCTTTGTCCGTTGCAGATAATGGAGAATGCCTTTCATGCTGAAAAAGATACACAGACCTTGAGAAGAAGTCTTTGTTTAAGAAGTATTAGCATTTCATGGTTACATTTTAGTGCCAGATTTTTAATTTCAGATGATAACCACACAGGCAACTTACTTCTGAAGTAGCAATATAACTCTTTTGTCAGTGAAGACTCAGCACTCTGATTAACGGAATTCCATGACCGCATGAGTAGTACTACCAAAAATACAACATGTATAAACTCTGTGAATCCTGTTTAGGCTTCAGTTTATCCATGTTAATACTCCAGTCTACTGTTGTGTTCTGAATTGCGTAATAGTATCCTTGTCTAGCCTATTTGTAGTATTCAAGAAACACTTATTTGTAGACCTACGGAAAGCCCCAAAAGATTGTGGAATATGGGCAATAGCCTAAATAATAAAGGAACTTACTCTCGTAGTTAAGGTGTTGGATGAAAACGAGGTTCTGTGTCAGTAGCCCAAGTGTTTTCTTTCATAGAAAATTGTGCTTCAGCTCATACATAGCTGCTCAAGCAAGTCAGCAGTGAACAGCTGTCTTTTAACACAGCAGTGATGAGAAGTTCTCAAGCCTCACTCCTCTCCCTGTTCTGAAGCAAACATATTCTAATGCTTTGAATTTTCAGACTTGTTTTTGTTGATGTGGCATCCACCAACAGCTGCACATGAGTATTAATGCCGTTCTTTTCCATTAATGGTTTAATAATACATAAATGGTATATGAATGCTGTTCTCACATGAAGTACTCTTAATGACTGTTTATAAAATTCAGTAATTGCATATTATTAGTTTATAGAGAGCTAATAAATAAGGAATGGTGCAATCACTTTGAGTTTACTGCATTCCACCACATTTAACATTTGGTTTGTTTCAAGTCATTTAACCTTAATTTTGAAACAAACCATAGTCTAGACTCCAGCTGTCGTAAAAGCTCTGTAGTCACTTTCTCTCATATGTTCTATGCCTTAGAAGGGTTATCTTGTGTGCACCAAAACCAGATTCATGGTTCTAAGGAACCAAAAGCTTGAGGGCTGGTCTGTCTAAAATTTCTTTTTGTGTTCTCTGTAAGACTGTCACCATGACTAACATAAATAAAGGTATCAATTTCTGGGTTTCAATTTTGCTCGTTAAATTTACAGTCATAGCAAATGCTCATCTTCAATTCCTAATCAGAGTCTTCATGCCCAAATACAATTCTGAGACTCTTGCACAAAATTTACATGAAGTTCCCAAATCAGGAGAGTTTGTAAGGCATGAATCAAGTGAATTAAGCTTAAGAAAATATGCTGGAAATCTTTGTTAGGCTGGGCTAGCACTATCACTTCTTGGCTGTCACTTCTTTAATAGTTACACAAAAGTCCTCTGGCTGTGGTGTCCTTGGGTTTAGTTCGAACAAGGCAGGGGCATCACTTCCATGAGTACTAAGTGTTAGTGAGATTCTTTAATTGCTTCAGGAATTTCACTTTCTGGTAGTGCTGATCCTTATCAAGTTTCATTTGTTCACGCTAGTCAATTTTCTTAGGATTGTCAAAAGATCAGATTGTGAAGAGGGAATACTTTTAAATTAAGTGAATGTGGTCATAGCTTTCATGCCTCTTGTGATTGGAAGAATCCATAAAATGAGTCATTGCTGTTACTGAGTAGTGCCACAGAGCACATACCATTCTGGGAGATACCTACACCATTGTTACCCTTTTCTTAAGAATGTGACTGATTATTAACGTAAATAGCTGCTAAAAAAAGTCCAAGCCCTTGGTGATATAATCCAACGCAGTAGTCCTCATTAATTTATTCCTTCTGTAAATAGTACAGCATCACAGTATTTTTTAGAAATGTACCATGCATGTTCGTAGGACAGACAGTGAAGAGAAATACCTGCAATTCCTACTAAAATATGGCCTAATAACTGAGCAGTTGATGCCAGTGTTATTGGAAAAACCTGAGAGTTGTGGAACTAGAACAGCAACTGCTCTTTTTTTTCACTTAAGACAGAATCTGAGTTTCTCTGAAATATCTAAGAAACAGTAACAGGGCTAATACAATGTCAGCCATTGGGTTCTAAGTAGTGAAAATACATTTTGAAGTTTAGAATTACAGTTGCTGTTAAAAACAGGTAAACAAACAGAAAACAATGTGTCAATGCTACAGGGCAAATACAAAAAGATAAGGTGTGTGTTATCATTCAGTGTAAAGTTTTATAATAGAAGCACTTCCTATGGGCTTGTTTTGGTTTTGGGGAAGTCATTGTCCTCCAGTGATTTCAGATGGGAGAAGAATTGAGTCAATACTAAGAGGTTGGGGAATTGCTGTTTTGTTAATGGATATGTTTAGCAATTTTAATTTCCATTTACGGCACTGCGGGATCCTGCCTCATAATGAAATTTGTGTTTGGTTTTCACCCATCATCCAAGACACAAAATCTTCAGATTTTCCATGTAAACATAGATGAAAATAATAAAAGGCTAAAAATAAAGAGGATAGGCAATTAAGGCCATAAGACAGAAAGTGGGAAGAGATTTTTGAGTCAGGAACAGGGAGAGTAAATGTGAATGGTTTACTCTGAAAAAACAGCTTGATGTTCTATAATTATGCTTATTAGTCTTTCTTTTATTATAATATGAAGATTAACTCTTTGGTTAGCTAAAGATAAGAGGAGTTTATTGACTTCATCATAACAAGGGTAATATATAATAACACAGAATCTGGCAAACAAGTCTGTATAATGACCCAAAATTTCTTCAGACTCCAAAGACGAAATCAAACATTTACTTTTCAATATACCTTGCCCTAAGTTAATTATTTATCACTTTGTGAACCAGCCGTAATATTTTTTTGTTATTTAATTAGTCAAATAAGTACAACTTCTTTTCAGCTGAAACCAGTAAAAATGAAGAGATATATATATATATGAACTAACACGGTCACCTTTGTGTAACTACAAAGAACAACCAATGCAAAAACCTCAATTTGGGCATTTTGCCAATCCAAATGTAGAACAGATTCATTGTGTGAAAATTTGTAAACACTAAGATGTTTTTCAGGGTTTGATCCTGACCATCATATGAACTCTGATATGTGTTTAGCCTTTTTATTTGGAGGTTTAGCTGGTAAAGCTAGCCAAAAGATCTTCAATATACCTTGATTTTAATAAAATATTCTCCTTTTGCCAAAACTGGCTATTCTGCAGAGAGATTTGTTTTCACTAAAAATTTGTTTTAGAAGATACTTAATCTGGGAGACTGCTCTCGAGATTTATCATTTAACATTTAGCAAAGTAATCTGGAACATGAGATTCACAGCCTTAAGCATCTGCCAGCACTGGAGTAAGAATGGAAGGATCTTTCCTGATCACACAGACCAGAAAACTTACCTGCATCTTCTTTTTTTCTGTACACAGGACCTCTTCCCACTTTGAAAATTCATGTGTTTGCTTGAAAATGGTGTACTCCTACATGTTGCTGTTCACATGTAGCACAGAACTGGAAAAGGTCTGCAGAGTCAGTGATTGCAGACTTGATGTTTTCATTCAACTACTATGAATAAAGTGGAAAAAATGGTTCCTAAATGGATCAAACCTCTACCACCCTACCCCCTCAATGATTATAAATCTTCATGAATTCCTACTCTTAAGTTCTTTGTGGTGATTGGCACCTATTTCCTCTTGTTATAGCTATAAACACCTGTAATTTTACTCTTTTTTTAATGACTTTCAATCCCTTTGATAAACTTCTAGATGGCAGTCACACCCCTTCTACCCTTTATTTCATCAGGCTGAACAGGTAAAATTTTGTTTCATTGTGTAAGATAGTGGAGTGTTTTTCTGTAATTCTAAAAATCTTTCAGTCTATCCTTATCTTTCTTAAACAACAATCCCCACTCTACTTGTTCAATATTAGGGAAAGTTTCCAACACTATCAACTGATATTGATAGTTCATATTCCTGCTGTGATTCCTATTGCATCCAAGTTTTTATTTTTCTCTGATTTTGACTAATTGGATCATTCTTATTATTCCTGAGGGGCATGGGTCTACATTTTCTTATCCTCAGCTTGGTCCCATTTCTATTGGACCTGTTGTTGAGATATCAAATTTCATAGGTCACTTTGCTGCATATTTCCTGACAATGCTGCCCACTTTAACTCATTGATCTTCATAGTTTTTTTGGTGTTAACATTATAAAAATCTGCCTCATAAGTAACCATTTTGTTTTTTCCCTCAACAGTAACAATAGTTACCTCCTGTTTAGTCAAACTTCTCATAACTCCTTTATGTCTGAAATTCAGGACAATGAGCAGTATATACTCTGTGACACAATGTTGAATACTTAAGTAGAATCTAAGTAGAGTAGATCTATTTAATTTACTTTGGTTTTGAATACCATCTGTCTTAGGAAAGATACCCATTTAATCTGGTGCAATATGTCTTTGTGAGGTCTTTCTTTCATTCTACCACATTTTCCAGTAAGTGTTTTAAAATATTCTCTCAAATGAATCTCACACACTGCTGAGGTCAGTCTAATATGACTGTAGGTGTCTGTTGGAGAAAGTGCTTTTCCATTTCGATATGCAAGAGTAATAATCTAGGTTTGGGAAWTTATTTTTGTTTTATGTCTGGTACAAAACTCTGAAACACTTAGTCATGCTGTTTAAAAAAAAAAAGCCACCTTTTGTGGCATTGCCATTATGCTGGGAAAAACCATGCAGCAGCTCTGGAAAAAAATGTGGGGTTTTTCATCACCTTTGTCATTTTTCATGTCAAATATTTTATTGTCTATTCAGTCTCATTGTACCAACATTCAGTTGGTACTCTCCATATCATCCTATATAGAGACACAGCACTGCCTGTTGATGCTTTAAATTTTTCTATATCTGGTTAGTCAAACAACTATTGCTCACAGAACGTGCATTTCTCTTGTGAGGAGACATAAGCAGCCATTTCCAAGATCATATACATTTTAGAAAGGTAGACCTCAGTGACTTATTTGTACTTCTTTTCACAAACTTTAGTTCTTTATGTAAAGCATCAGCTTTGACACAAGTTTTCATGAAAATAGTACAAGTAAGAGATGTATTGAATGCAGGAATAAAAGTTACATAGACTGAGAATACAATAGAAAAATAGGTAAGGAAACTGACAAATCTGTGAAAGTTCTATTTATTTATTTTTGTGGATAGTGTGTTCTTAAAGCCATCATGCTTCTTTTGTTTGTTTTTTTTCTGAACCCAAAAGTCCATCACCTGTAAGAGGTATTTTATTTATTAGGACTGGCATTTATTCTACATTTTGTGGAACATGCTTACATCTGTAACACCAAAGAATTTTTTTGCAGAAAGAAATAATTGAATATTACATTATATTTCAGTGGAGCCTGCTGAACACAGCTAGTTGGGATTGTTGTGCTGAGAAACACATGAAAAAAAAAAGTTCTTATAGCAATAAAATGCAGCCCAAAAAGCTCGTGTTTTAGTGGGTTTGGATGCGTATTTTTCTTTTTTTAAACAGTTGTTTCATATAAGCAAATACTGCTCTATCCCTTGTTTTGGAAGTTTAGCTTCACTGGAGAATATGTGAGATGGTTTTGATGTGGGTCAGGACCAGCTATATTAGTGCAACAATAAACATTGTCTTCCTACTTTTGGGTAGTGCAATGCAGGCTTTTGGTGAGTCATCTTTCATGTACAATTGCAGGAAGAGTAAGTCTTTCCAGTGTAAAAAGTGAAATTCTGTGATTTGAATAGTGCAATTCAGGAGACTTCAGCTCTTGCTTTATGGAAACCCAGAGGAGGAATACAGAGTTCTTCCTAGTGTGGAAACCTTCTTTGGTGGAAATATTTAGGACAGCTATGGATGACTCAGTGATTGGTGGAGTATTAGTGGTCATGAGCTGTAGCATCTTAAATCCCCTTGCAGATGATTCTGTTTGGATTTTGAGCATGCTTTAATTTATGCTCATTAGCTTCACATAGCTAATTGAGTCTTTCCTGAACATCTCTGCATAAACAAGTCCAGATGTTCTTTCAAAAGATCATGAGAAAATTTCTTTTAAAAGACCCTGAGAAATTCTTTATAGTCCTTGACATGTCTGACACTATTATGCTGCAGTCATCCAATGTCTGTGTTAACCACAGTCTTAACAACCAGGGCAAAATGAAGCTATTTCAAATAACAACTCTGCTAATAACAAACAGCTTGTGTCACTCTCTATACATTTGTAAAAGCCTTTGTTTTCAATATTTCATTTTATTTGTGATTTTCCCTGTTGGTCTGCAGTACTAATCAAGTAGATGCGTTACGAATTATTATGAGTTGTACATAAGCTTTGGTGTATATTTTTTTGGAAAAAAAGATTATTTTGTAGCATCATTGGAAGGACAGTAAGTCCCAAACTTGCTGCCCACTCATTCCAAATGTGAGTCATACATCAGAGGCTGGACAAAGCTGGAGAGCAAATGAGTCCAATAGAGAAAGGAGATTCATTATGGATATGCCTTGAAATCAACATTGACTTTGTTCTATCCAGAATGCTTCAGGTCTCCTAACTGAGAAGCAACCCAGCATGGGTTTAGGTATCCATTCAAATAGTATTTTGCATATTCAGAGCCTTCTTCAAAAATTCCACAGAGAGAAATGAGGATAGAATAGTTCACAGAAATAAAAAGCATTAGAAGACTTATTATACCAGGCACAGGGATGGCAACATTAGCAAACAGAGACACAAACTCCTGTGCCTTTACCTGAAGTGGCTGTCAGAGCTTGGCTTTGGCCAGAAGCTGTCTAGTGCTGAGTGATGCTCCTGTCAGGTGGTCTTAACACAGATACAGTGTTCTGTTGATAGAATTATAGAACTTTTGTATAGGAGTTTTTGCAGCAAATCAGCCTGCTTGCTGTGCAGATTAACATACATTCGGACAAGAAAATAATCCAGTGTCAGGTGCTGCTGTTGCTGACAGTGCTTACTGAAGTCAATGTGACTCTCCCGTGACATTACCTTACCATACTGGTAATTTTCTGCAAACAGACCCAGTGCTGAGAAATGGGGATAACAAGATCACCATTTGAACAGGTTTTTTATATGGAATTTTTCCTGCATGGGGCAGACTTGTGACCACAAAAAGATAGTATCAAGGTGGTTGTGTAAATCAAGTTGTTGCAAACTTATGTATTTTTCTAATACTTGTTAATTAAGGGGAACAGGTTCTCTGTATCTCTTTTGTGAATGACCTAGTGGGCATGATATTTTTGTTATTAGTGTAGGATGAAGGGACTCTTCTAAACTCCATCACTGATGACTTGCACCAAATTTTTGCTTGAAATCGTTGAATAAGTTGTAGCTGGGCATGTTAATCAGCTCCATGCTAAAAGTACTGAGTGTGTGGTTCCTCCTTTTCCTGTGTTTCTTGGGAATGCAAAGGGTCATCTGCCTAGTTCCAAGTTTTGCTAAAAATACTCAGTTTAGATTTCTGTAGAAGTCTTGTCTTTAACATCAAGAAAACTATGGCTTTGGTCAAGAAATAAAGCAGCTGCAGATTAGTTAAGTATTGGGGAAAGAGCAACCTCGCCTTCAGTTTTTTCAATTTTTATATTTTAATGCATCTAAATTTAAGTCACCTGCTCTGACAATAGCTGCTCATAAGAAATGGCTGCCAAGACTGTAAACATTTTAGAATTTGCTTGTATAAACCTGAAATGATGTTCTGCAGCCCTAAAATAAGAGCCAAGTTCAAGATTTCAAAGCTCAGGATTTTGCTGGGAAAATACGCCAGCTATTCCTGTGGGCTTCTGCAGAGCTGAAAACATAATGGGCTAAATGGATATAAGATTTAATACTGTAGTTTCATAGATTTAATTGGCTTTTCTAAATAGCAAATATAACTGTTCCTTGTCCCCATCAGCTGACAACATAAATAGAAGGAAAAAATCTTCCCCAAGAGATTGAAATAAGAATTAACATGGGGAAAGAAACAAACCAGAAGGCTTGCATGTAATTTCTTTTTCTGTGTACTTCCAGTATTTATCAGACTGATAATTTTCAGCAGTGAAAAATAAGGACTAAGGGATGCATAATTAAGACTTGGTAAAAGAATGGAATGTTGTTCAGTAAAGCAAAGTATGTTTAAGAGTGATGAAGCTGATCATCAATGCTGTAATAGTTCCTATGAATGTATCCAAAGGGATGCTGAACTGTAGAGAGACAGTCAAAACCTCACAAACAAAATCTCACAGTACCTTGCAATGAATTTTTATAGAAGACCTGCCAAAATAAAGAACAGATTACCAAGGCAATAAAGACTTCTGAAACAAATATGAAATAAGATGGTTAATGTAAAATGTAAACAACTTGGAATTGTAAACTGCTAGATTAATGTAAGGATTTTATAACTGCTGTAAAGAGGAAGCAGCATATTCCACCTGCTTTGTATACAAGCAGAGGGAGCTTAACTCTGAAGCTGAAACACACTAGGGAGATGGATTTAGACAAAGACAAACGTCAGCAATGTTGAGACAGAAAAACAAATTAATGGTTATATCTTGGACATTCTGCAAAGTCTGTTGCAGTGAGACAGAGAAATTATCTCTAATCAGACAGAAAGGTGGTTGCAAATGGGCTAACATTGACAAAGTGAAGACAGTGAGAAATGCATGAAGATTGAAGAATATGTACAGTATACAAGGAAAGAGAAAGGGGGAAGGTTCCTTTATTCCACTAGAATTATGATCCTGTGAATTAGAACTGTAAGTCGGGCAGTAAAAGTTACTAGAAACACTAGGTCTAAAAGGTGTTGCTGAAATTCTTAAAGATTATAGAGGGAAGGAACAGGTGATTACTAAATTCAGCAGCAAAGCTCTCACTAAAACCATTAGGGCCTGGTCAGACTTTGGGGACAGAAAAGGAATGGAACAGCAGGCAAGTTGCAAGGATGGCAGTAAGAAGAATACCAAAATACAACTGGGATAGTGTCAGGTGTGTAAAAGGCTAAGTTGGTATTAGCAGCTTATGCCGTCTGTGTCAGAAGGCAGCACATTCTGTTTGCTGAAACCATGCTATAGAAAGATTTTTGTCCAGTCAAGATTACTTTTAACATCTTTTTGAAAGCTTTCAGGATCTTAAATGTGGATTGTTTTTCTAAAGATTTCAAGTACTGTTGATGTTTTTCTGTGAAGCTGCTGTATATACATCTGTGCTATAAAATTAAAGATCTATGCAGAATTATTCTGCATATATTATTTCATTTTTCCCATGAAAAACATGCATATTCCAAATGCAAAACTGTTATTACTATTATCAGTTGGATATTTTAAAACCACATTATTATTTCATAGTCAGGAAAATATTTTAGTGATTAACTGTGGTTGTCTTTGCTAGGGAACACCTCATTCATTCTGTCAGATGGTCCCTTTCTGGCAGTGGAAAGGACTGCAAACCCTTTCACATCCCAAATGGGCATATGGCTAGCTTGTGTGTTTTCCAGCAACTCTTTGTGGAATTCAGCTTCTTGCTTCAGACTTTCCCATTTGATGTAATGGGTTGTCTGCAATGTGGTAACTGCATTGCAATTTTTTTTTTTTTAATGAGTACAGTTTTCCAAAAGATCTTGAAAGCACCTTCTAATTGTGCAGTTACTGTAGGGGTTTAATCCTCCAAGAAATAAAACAGAAGGATCATAGAGTAAAGAGATATAATTTAAATATTTGGAGAGATTTGCTTTGTTTCTGTGTAGCGGGTTTGTACAGAATTTCAGTATTTTGTCTAAAATTTATATTATTCACTTATATTAGAATTCTCAGTTACATGCTGTGAGTTCTTCAGGATGGTATTGTTATTCTTCCTCTTGTGTTCTGTCTGTGCCAGCAGCAACTTTTGTTCATGTTGGGTTCTGCACTTAAATTTTTTTTCTTTAAAGGTCTCAGAATATGGTATAGTGTTATCCAGTCTCCTATGTCATCACTCTCTTTTTCTTCTAAGACTTGTGCTTGCACATTTTCAAGCCACAGCAGCATGGTCTTAACTAATTGAATGACCTCGAGTCCTAAATATGGACAAAATTAGAGAGGAAAATGTGTATATTTGTGAATTTCCTTTCTAAATGAACATGTAATTAGTTTTTATTCCTATTTTTAAACATCCAGTTTTGGAACTAAGTGGAAGGCTTTTCTGACTTTGAAAATCTTGAGGGACAAATTTAAATATACAGTCACTTTATCCCCAAAAAATCTCTGTTCCTCGTGAGCCACACATTCTGCATTCCTACATAAAATGCACAAGTAGATTTTATGACTATTTCTTCACTAGGCTGGGCATTGGATCACAGGAGAAGTTGTTTATATTCACCTGGTGAATCTGTTGGTGAATCTGTTGCTCCATTCCTTGAACAGAGTAACAACATGAAGAGGTCATTGTGTCCATCTGTGGTGATAACAGTGTGATGGTTATGATTTTGCCTAAATTGGATCTAGCCCGATATGTGAAGGTCTGTAGAATTTCATCACTGTGGAAATGATAAACATAAATAATTAACAAAGAGATTACTGTGTGATTTCTCATGCTCAACTACAATGAGCATATTTAAGCACCTACTGATAACCATTAGGAATATGTTTAAAAGCAGAAGAATTTACCTTTTTTTCTCCAACATTCTTGTATAATAGAGAGGTCATTGAAGGCTAATGCGATTGCAGCCTTTTTGACTGTTTTGTGCAGACACCAAATGATGATGGTCAAGTGATGCCTGAGAACACAGTGGGAGGGAGGGACACATCTCGCAGGGTGTTGGGATTGGGTGGGATTGCCTTGGGTGGGATTAGGCACAGTGACTGACTTTTATCCATAAGAACACCCAGTTCAGAGAGGACACTCACCAGTTAATTAGCTGGTTCAATTTTTAAATATATTCTGAATCTCAGAAGACTGTTTCGTGAACCTCTTGTTTCAAACCATTACAAATTTGCCAAAACCAGCAAATACTTGCCTGAAGCCTTAGGATTTATGCCTGTGGGATTAACTATAGACTTTGTAGTTGAGCAGTTCCTAAAACAGTGCCACAAAATGTTGCAAAGGATCTGCTGGCAAGGTGCCTGCAGCTAGTAAAACATTGTCTTCCTTTTAATGTGAGAGTACACGGAGTACAGTAATCACATCCCGACAGTGATCTTCCATGATTGCACTGCTGCCTCCTGATTCCCTGTATTATAGTTCTTCCTCTTGGGAGCCATTCAATGATGAGTCACAAGCAGGAATGAAAGCAGCTGTATTTTGAGTTTCAGATGCAAGAGACTTTGCAGTGATTCTCATCAGGAATATGTAGAGAGAGGCACCCAAAGTATCGTTATTTATTGTGACCTAAATTACTTAGTACAGTTTTACAGAAAAGGTTATGTGAGATTTTAAAAAGTTGTAGCTTCCTTTGTACTGGCTGGCCAGTCAGATGCAGTGGTGGTTTTCTAATGAGTCAATCAGTGAACAGAAAATCTCTGAAACTCTTCAGTGTAGTTCTTGCTCAAAATCCAAAGCAAATTCTCCTTCTTTGTGGAACCACTGTGTAAAAAACATTTATATGCACATATATAGTATTTTACTACTATATCTGCATGGGTAGACAAAGCAGGCTTCAATTTTCTTGTTTACCTACCTCTAAAGTGAATAGTGTAGTTATATAAACTTTATCTGTAGAATACTTTCAAAATCTGTCTGAAAATAACATTTTCTAAATAGAAAAAATTGCCTCACTGTAACACTTCATGTCAAAAAATACTGACAAATATTCCTTACAAAGCAGCCAAAGGCAGGGAAACAAACTAAAAAAGTGTTTGCATATTACTCATACAATTTTGAAAAGACTATGTAAGCATGGGTTATTTAAAATTACACTTAATATAGGAGTTTGTAAGAACGACAAATCTAGTCATAATCTTTCTACAGAACAATAGCACATGTAATAAAAAAAAATTTCTCTGGAAAAATGCAGAAGGAGAAGTCAGGAGTAGAAAAGATGAATTATGGAAACTGAGAGAAACAAAAACAATTCACCCATCTCTGCACATTGTTCAGTTGGCCACCATGGTGGCTGAGCAATATTCATGCTTTTTCACCACAGTGGTAGCTGAAGATTTTACATCCTGATAATGCCTAAGGTGAATTTTGTGTACCTATGAATATACATGCAGCATGTCCATGCCTACATGGCATCCATATCCCAACACAAGGATGCCTCAATTCAATGCTGTGTACAAACAGAGTTGCATGACATTGTGCCTTTGCCTGACAAATTTTGTATATTTCTAAACAAATTTTGTAAAAGCAAAGCACAATTTTTTATCCAAGCAAGGGAAGTTATCTGGAACCAATGTTTTATAGGCATCAGCCAAACTGAGGACGATTTTCCTTCTCTGTGATTGCAGTAGAAGCTGAAGTATTCTCAAGCCAGCTGCAGTGTTCTAGAGTCTTTGGATTAAAAAAATGTGTGCTGTGACCTGGGCGGAGTCATCACACAGCTGATACAGAATAACAAGTCATTCCTAGGAACAGCTGCTACACCGAGAGAGGGTTCTAACCTTTCCAGTGTGAGCTTACTTTCCAGTAAGCTTACTTTCCTTACTTTCCAGTAAGTAAATTAGCTATTATTAATTTAAAGAGACCTTATTATCAGAAAAATTGCAATACTTCTTCTGAATGACAGTTTACTGTGCAGACCACTTCACAGGTCCCAGAAGTTTGGTCACCAGTAATGCACTTGTCTCCAAATTGTCCTCTAAGACCTACTCCCAGCAGAGTGATCAGCTTAGTCCCCCCCATTTTTGTGTGTGTGTATAAATGGCAGACTTCAACAGTGCGTTTCAAATTTCTGTGGTAGTGGTAGCCAAGAGGAATAGTCAGCTCTCCAGGAGCTTCCAATACGTGTCCCCAATACATGACAAGCTAAATGAGGTCCTGGTAATGACACAAAGTAATGGGCAGCAGGGAGAGTCAGGCAAGCATGGCTGGTGCAAGGCAGAGCTCTTCCCAACAGCAGCAGTTGTAGCTTCATAGGATCCTTTCTCGACTGCAGATACAGCCGGTTCCTTTTATCTGTCCGGTCACATGCCTGTTATTAAATTATTGCCATCTGTTAGTTGGAAACTCCCTTTAGAAGCACAAAAGGGCAAACTATAGGGATATCTGGCTTCAAAAAAATTTACTTTACCTTGCAAAATGATTTTTCTCTCATAACATATCAGTCTTTTGAGTATCACAACATAAATGGTACAGTAATAGTAGTGGGAATTATTCAGAAAGAAGTTAATTTTCAAACTTCTGATTCAAATGGCTTGATTTAATTCCAGTTTTCTCCAAAACAATTTTATGACTGCTGCAAAGCATTCAGGGATTTTTTTTTTTTTTTTTTAAATTTGGTTTGCTTTGGTTTTTTTGCGGTGTGTGGTATGTTGTGTTTGTGTGTGAAAATACAGGGAAAAAGGAAAATTAAATTCATGTCTTATGCAATTGGATCTTCAGGAGGTTGGTAAGCGGCATCTCCTGTAAATAATAAATCATAAATCTTTTATTCATGTCAGCTTTGGCAACTGAAATGATTAGGTAGTTTGGAATATCTTGACCAAGTACTATTGACTTATATGTTTGCTGTCAAACTTGACAAGAAAAATCTTGTGTTATATCCAATGGGCTTTTTATTAATTATTTTTTTAAATGCAAATAAGACAGGTTTTGGGTCAACAGTTCAGCTGTATTAAAATAGTCACAATGCTCCCTCAGTAGCTGCTTTATCGAAATAGTCAAACATTGCATCCATACCCACCTGTGACTCTCACTGTATAATGGGAAAGTAGCTGCAGGGATATACCTTGTATACCACTCTGTTGAGGATGGTACATCCTGTCTCTCCATGTGAATGACCCCATTTCCAGGACAAACCAAAGGCTGTACCTATTTTCTGATATATTGTAGGAATAAGTGATTTATCTCTCACTAAGCAAATTCTTAAGTGCTTCAAACTGTTCTTTCCTTGCAGTGTTCTGCATAATGGTAGTTGACAGCAATAACTATTATTTATCATTTTTATTAAACATTTGTTATGAAAACCTAGCATGTTAGAGTAACTTTGTAGCCTTTTATGTAGGTGATGTATGTGATACAGTATAAATTGCCTTAATATTTTTTTTTTGCATCTTCTACCTGTTTATTGTGATTGTTGCAGAAGATATTTTATTAACTAGAGAGATGCTTCAGCTTTTAGGAGTGACTGGAATGTAAAGATCCATAGATGGCGAGCCATTTTGACGACTCTTATGTGCAAGGATAGGAAATCTTTTCCATTAATTAGGTATTTAGCATTTTCTACTGAGTAAATGTCTTCTAAATTTTACTTGGCTACTTTTTAGTTAATTTTTAATTCCTTTTCCCTCCCTGTGCATTTTCATCCAAAACCTTTCTTCCTGTGACTGTAATCAAGTGTGACCTCATCAAAGCAATGGAATTACAAAATGTATCCACTCCTTTTTCCTAATGAATTCTCCCTCTGCCCCCCCAAGAAAATTTCTCAGTAAGGTGGAGTCCCTTTTACATGAGTAACTTTGCTTGACCCACTTCTGTCTTGACCCATTTCTCTATTTCCTGAATGATCTCCATGGCTTTTGAATCCTGGGAAGATCTTGTTTAGAACTAAATGAAGGCATTTTGAAATAACCCTTATTAAAACAGTGAGGTTTGTTGCAGAAAACATACAAAGCTGGAGATGCAATTAAGCTCTTCTTCCCTCCCACTCTCCCCCCTCGTTCATGTACTGCTCAATGGAAACATATTCTGGCAAAGACGAAAAACTGTGGCTGAACAACATTAGTGGATGAGTCACTTAAAGAGAACTGGAAGGAAGAAAAAAGCCCACAAACCTCTGCTGCTTGATAAGAACAAAACTGGGTCCAGATGGTCTCTGTAAATCTTCCCATATTTGCCTGAAGAAGAGAGCACAGAAACATCGAGGGCCATGCTTATATTTTAAGTAGTTCATGTTTTCTTTGTGCAACAGGGACTTTCATGCACGTGGGAGCCCTCTTTATCACGCTTCTGCACAGATTAAGATCAATCAGGCCATGCTGAGCACCACATTGCTTGCAAAGGTGTTGGTAACAGCTTAATAAGCATTATAACAAAAATTATTTGGAATAGCAGTTCAGTTACTAATATGAATAATGAACATACAGGAGTGAGATAACTTCTTTTCAGTGCCATGACTTTGCAGAGACCAGTGCAACCCACAGCTCCAGTTGCAGAGGATCCCTATTAAATAAAGATTCCTATTGGCCAGATTCCAGGACAGATGGAGTCTCTGGAGTAATAACGATGAGGCAAATCCTAATAAGCGTGCAACCTTGGTGTTTGAAATGTTTCTGTTTTCAGCAGGCTTTTGTGGATTTTCACAAGAAAAGTGAAATATGTTAGACCATGTCCTGTCAAATTTCCACACTTTGTTCCCTAGTCTGGAGACATGAAAGGTTTTCAAACTAAGTATTATTCCTCTCCTTTGCTTCACTTTCAGAAGTGACAGAAGTGTTTGGTCTAAGATTGTTCTTTATTATGCTCCCATATTAGTGTTAGAGAGAGAGTTTAGTCTTGGATGACTTCAACATAAAGAGCTAGAACTTTACAAACTTCCAAAATTGGAGCTGTGTGGTGACACACTTGGTGCAAATGTGATAAAGATGACGTTACCAGTATCGTCTGCAGTGTGTGCAGGTGTGTGAGCCTATGTTCAGGGAAGTACCTGTACTCCTGCATCAGCATTATAAATGCATTATGCTTTTCACTACTACATTGTCAGGAAAATATCCTTGAAATAAGGATACTGAAGTAAGGAAACAAGAGACTGTGCAGTGCTACATGTACAATTCTCATTTATGTAGATTAGAGCTCCTGAGAGTGTTGGCTAATGATTGAAACTGTCAAACAAGACCCTTCAAGTTTAACTTGCAGCTCTGCACAGCCATTGGCTGCTGCTGTGGCCAGGCATCACTCTCCACCTATTAATCAATCCATTGAAATTCAGTGCAAAGGTGATGCAGGCTGGAATACATTTTCAAAGAACAATCATGTTAGGAAGCACAACTTTTTTGCAGAAGCCATTGTGTAAAAACAAGTGTAAATCACCTTTGAAGTAGCTTAAGCCAACAGGTTTGTGCCTGAAGTTCTTGGCTGAAAAATTTCTTTCAGATTGGTATTAAAAAGTGATTAGGTGTGGGCCAGTATGAAGCAAAACTGCTGGCGGCTGCTCTTTGAATTATCCTATTTTGACTGCAAGCTGAAAACTGATATTGTAAGTCACTGTTATAGCTCATCAGAAAAAAAAAAAATAAAAATAAGCCCTACTAACTAAGGGAAGGTGTGGATGTGAGCACAGCTGCCTAACCTTCCCCAAGGAAACCACATAAAACTTCTGTGAATTTTCGTCACATTGTGGTGAGTTCCAGGCACTAACCTTTGGCCACCCGCTTTCTCCTCACCACCCCCAGTGGGAGCTGCTCCCTCTTCAGCTTTGCGAGGAAACAGSCAGAGCTGTGACCTGGGTGACACCACGTGAGGGTTTGCAGCGAGGCCCTTGCTCACTCTTGCATTTTGTCCTGGCAGGATGGGAGGAGTGCAGTCACTTCCCCATAGCAGAGATCAGCCTGCAAATGTTCTCTAGTGGTCAGCAGGGCTGGTTTCGATTTTGCAGAGGACAGCACAGTAATGGTGTGCATTGCTGGAACAGCTCTGATAGATTTTGCTTTGCGTTTAGTGAGGCCTTTTTTTAAAATGCAAAGCAAATTCCACATATACATGGTCTGAAATAGAGAAAAAAATGATCTGGAGAAAAATTGCTCCAGACATAGAAACTGAAGTATCTGTGTGAGGAACACCACAGAAAGAAATGTGTTTTGAATTGGCCTTTAAACCTGACTTTAGCTGAGGACATGGGGAGTTTCTGTTGTTTTGTTTTAACTTGATAAAGGAGAAAATCTTGAATTCAAAAGAGGCTTTTGTTCTGAAAAAGCTTGCTTGTTCTGGGAGAAGATCTCGAGGAAAAAGAATTTGAAAGACTGTCAAGAAAATGAAATATACATATCTGATCATCAAGTTCATTTTGCATGTTTATGGTGTGGATGTTTGTAGATTGGAGATGCTTGACAATGCTGGTATTTATGCACACAGGTTTTTTTATAACAACAGTGACCCTCTACAGTAACACAGCTGCATGCAAGAAAAGGTTCTTTAGTTTAAATTAGCTTCATTTCCAGATTAGTTTGCTTTGTGCTTCTTCTGAAAAATTCTACTATGCTTTCTTGATTGCTTCCTTGGAATTATCACAGCATTACTATGCTTCTTGAGTGCAGTTTGTCAAAAGGAAGACAAGAGGAGAAATGGGCTCAACTTTTAAACTTCACAAGGTCAGCCAACTCCCGAAACATGTAAGTTCTTTCCTGGTTGCTCAAAGGATAAAATGAGTGCTATGGAAGTGTTGTGAGCATCCATAATTAGTGATTTGATCTCAGGATGAAATAAAAAACTTCTGATTTTTGTAGCCTTTTAAAGCACTGTTCTGGGTTCTTTTTGTTATGGTGGAATAATCATCAGAAAGTGATGGAAGGATTGTCTTTTGAGATATTTAAAGAATGAAAGAAAAAAATGCTGGTTCAAGTACTGCTGAGAATAATCCAGCCCTGAATTTGTCCTCTTACAGCAGTCCATCAACAATAATTAGTTCCCTGGTCAAGAGAGAGTGCCTTTGGCATCCACTGACTGCTTGTAATATCTTCCAACAAGGAAGTATAAGATGCAGAAATGCATTCTTTACATAACTCAAAGGCTGCTAAGAAACAACACAATGTCGTTAGAGTTAGTGTAGATTGCAAAATACCATAAGCAGCAAAATCTTCTCTTGCTTAAAATTCTTTCTGCAGAGTTCTGTTACAACACATTTTAAATGGTAGGAGCAATATTTATGGGATACAGAACATATTAGGTTAAGAAATAAAAATTAAAACCCATGAGTGACTTAATCAGAGTAATTTTGATTTTATATAGGGCTAGACATGGAGCACCCACGAGATCTGTTCACATTGTGGATTGATGGTAGTTTACTTCCTGCTGACAGTCGGCACAGAGCTGACCTCACACAGCTTCTTCACATGTAAAATGTGAGTTTTTTAAAGCTAGGTCAGTCTGACTCCTGGCTGCTGTGCTTCTACTCTCATCACAATTTCCAAGAAATCCCTCCTCTGAGATTTCTCACAAGCTAGTTGCATATTGAACTAAGTCAAGAAGACTCACGCTTTGTCAGCAAGGATCTGGAGAGTTGAGAGGCAGCAGGACCATGCAACTGTGATCAGGACAGCAAGTCAGATGGGTACAGGTGCCTGCAGATTTGTCTTCTCTCTGTGTCTGTGTCACTCAGTGTAGCTCTTTGATCCTGTATCAGAATTCGTCAGTTTTGATTAAAATAAACTGAAATTTTTAACTTTCCTGAAGGACTTCAAAACGAACTAATGTCACTGCCTTCTCTTTTAGACTTTGGCGGGCCTCACAACCTTTTTGCAAGTGTAAAATACAGACAGTGCTGAGGGGAGACACAGAGAAGGGAAAGCAGTTGTAAAAATCGGTAAATAATACTAGAATGACAATCTGTAGAGTAAATGTGAAAATTTGTAAATAATGCTAGAATCTGTAGAAATGTCTTATGCAAGTTCATCAAATCATAGGATATAAAAGTGGAGGAATGGGTTAGGTTTTCAAAATTTACCACTATTTAATTTAATTAATAAATGGTCAAAGAAGTTACAGCAACATGAATTTTCTAAAGTATGATCAAAATGGTATAGCTTCAACAAAAATGAAAATTATGATACATTGACCTGAGGGAAAGTCTACTGGGACCTTAGGAGAAAATAATGATTTCAAAGCAAATATACACAGGTCTTCTGAAAGAGATTAATAAATGACAGCTGGGGAAGGTGAGTCCAAAAATGATTCCAAAATTCCATTTATTTGGCACACAAGAAAGGAAAAATAATGCAAATATGATGGGTCTGTGATATCCGTGGAAAGTCCCAGACTTTAAGTGAAAACATCTTAGAAGAGTTCTTCTTGAACCTAGGAGGGGCTTGAAGCAGGTAGCAACTCATTTAATCCAGCTAAGAATAAAGATTGGTGTTGGTGATGATTAGTCATCTTTTCAGAACTATCTTGACTAAGCCATGCTCTGGCCATTTCTCCCTAAGCCAAAAGCAGGTGAAGTAGTTTTGTGGTGAGCTCCTTTCAGGTAATGGACCATTAGGAATGTTGCATTTTTCCAAAGGTCTTACATATGCATTAGCATGGTGTCGCTTTTCCCGCCCTTGCTTGTATCCAGCTGGGGCCGGAGCGACCCGCTGGGTTTTTCTCAGTCCACAGAAGCTGACAGCTTTTCACCGCAGGCAGTTTCACAGAGGCAGCAGTGAAGGCAAAAGGAATGAGAGAGACGGACTTTCTGTAACCATATTCCAAGTTTATTCACTGCCCTGGAGGGCAGGGTGCATGTCTTGAAGGGAGGTTAGCAGAGAGCCCCTACCCACTCTGTCTCTGCTGCTTTAAGGGGTAGGGTAACAAAGTGTAACCAATCAGAGTATACAGATACAGGAGAGAAAACCAATGAAACATCTCAGAGGAGGAACAAATTCAAACTGACTAATCACAATATAGTTAGAGGGGATTTCAAATCAAGCCAACCTGTTACAAAGCTTAAGGCTCTGTGAGGAGGAGAAACGTAAAGTGACATCTAAGAAATATTGCTCTGTGGCAAACTGCCTTTTTGATAACTAAGGGTGGAGCACCGCAGCAGCATGGTTCCTCTTAGCATTATGCATAAGTGCTGTGCAGGCATGAACCAAGGGAAAATGAGAGGTTTAAAACTGATGTTTCCCTTTTGTTGTTGTGGTACTTGTCTTTGGAATTCAGGGCTTCCTCCCCGCACCTACTCATGTCTTTCTCTCTGGAAACATTTGGATATACAGAGATCTTCTCATAGTTGCAAGTTGCTATGAAAAAAAATAAAATTGCATTTTATTGCAATTAAAAGAAAATTATAGTAACAATCACAGAGCATTAAATTTTTCATCAGGAAACTACAATGTAACAGTGTAGAGTCTAAGTGGTCTATAACAGCCTGGAATGGAAAGAGTGGGCCAAAACAGCCACAAGTGTGCAAAGAAAGAAATCCAAGTACTTCGGCAAAACTGGAGAGTGATCCTGCTCTCTTTAATCACAAAAGCCTATGAGAATGCAGCCAGTGATGCTTAGAAATTAAGTGAAGGAAAAGAAAAATTAAATTCCAGCTGTCTACTGGGCAGCGTGAATCATATAAATGTCTACAAGTACAAGAAGAAAGTATAAGTTGCTATATAAGTAAATAATATGATATACATAAGTGGATATCCAGAGTGATAAGATCTAATGGATGGTTGTTTATTTTTGTCCTACCTGGTGTGATTTCCATGGCTGAGTAATCATCTCTAAGATGGTACGTTGATATGCTTCTCCAGCATAGCCAGCTGGAATTCGGAAAAGAAAAACCAACTGTGCAGATGGTGGCATGCCAGAGATACACTTTTTTTAAACACAAGCCATCTAGTCTTTATTATTATTACTGTTTTATTCTGGGTTGCTCTATTTCTCTCTATTATAGTAAACAAGCCCTGTATATTTTTAAACTGCAATAAAAATAGTTAATTCCCAAAATAGGGGGGGCAAAACAAGGCTAAATGGGAATTCTTGTTTAATACAGTCATGCATTCTAATTATTATTTTGGACTAGGGGCTGTTCCACAAATGGTTTTAGGGAGCATAATTTTTCCTATTAATTCATATTAATCTTAAAAATCTACTTCACATGAAAGGTTCATCTGTAAAACATTAATGCTATGAGCAATGGTATTATTTTACAAGTGTAAAGTTAGAAATATTTGGCATTATTTTGAGGGTGTAGGTATATAAAATAGTTATGTTTAAATCCTATCAGGTTTGGATGACATAAGATGGTCTTAAAATGGGAAATGTACCTACAGTTTCTAAAAGACAAAGTCAAGGAGGAGGGGACATTGGAGGGGATAAAAATGTCACAAAATGAAGCATCAATTTAGCAATATCTCAACCTCATAAGGAAATACTACTGTACCTGACATGCAACTGTTCTGCAATACAAACATTTATTTATCCCTAGGAACTCAGTTTTTCTTTCTTTTACATCTAATCTAGTGCTTCAGAGAGGCCGTAATTTATTAATAGAAATATGTTTAAACTTTCTCACCAAGAAACATTCACGTGTAAAGAACTTCTGCCTTTTTAGAAGGAGAAATTATCACTTGTATCCATTCCTTTTATTCTGAAATCTAAATAATCTTCTTGTAGACTAAATTCCTTTTTCCTAAAATGCCAATTTTTAGAGCATGTGGTACTCCCTTGAGATCAATGGAATTAACTCATTGACCAGTGTGGGCAATTGATTCCATGTATATGTTTCAGTTCAACTTTCAGTCATTTTATGTAACTATTGGATAAAATTTGCTTTCAAAAACTCCATCAGGGTCTCCTTTTTTTTGTTAGGTAAATTTGGAGACTTAAGAATGCTTAATAAAAAGAATAATAAAAAAAAACCCAAAATTTTTTTTGTTTAAACATTAAAATAATATCCTAGAATTACTGAGAAAAAAAAATTCTATATAAAATGGTAAAGCAGAAGCACTGTTCAGAATTCGACTGCTTTCCTTTAAGAGATGAAAGTTTTCGCAATCTCTAGATGATTTAAGAACATGCTCTACATGCTGTGCATACTGTGGCAGCAATCATAGCTTACAGCAAATTATGAAGATAAATAGGTATTCTTTGGATTCTAAGCAGTACGAATTCACTAAAGAAAAAAGGAAGCAATCACCAAACTATTATGAGTGCTTTTTCTTTTTTACTAGTGGATCCAAACCCACTTCACTTAGAACTTTTCTGGCAAATTTCCTGAGGGCTGTTCACACTTCTGGAAAGGAGATGTTTCACTCTGAAATACAGGGGAAAAAAGGGCAAAACCAACATGCAGCTGAAAGCTTTGGCATAAATTTTGAACGAGGAGTGTGCAATAGTTTTCTATGGAGAGAGTATTTTGAGAGATTCAGAAGAGGATATAAATGTTAAACATCAGGAAATAAGGGAAGAGACATCTTGGAGGTACTATCCCTAAGAACCACTAAGGAAGAAAGAGGAATGGAACCTTCTCCTCTCCAGTCTCTGCTGTTGCATAGTCTTGGTTTATGTGGGTACCATGCTTAAAGTGTAGACTGGATGACCTCCCATTGTGACTCTTTCTTTCTTGTGGGCTCTTTTCTGTAGTCCTCCTTTCTCCAAACTCTTTCCTTCAAACTTCAGTTTAACCTAAATAGCATGACAAAAAAAGAAGTGTTCAAATAAGTAGAGCCCAGGTTAGAACATCAAGGGATGATGCTCAATGCATTTTAGTATTAATGAGGAAAAAAGTTGAATTTGATGGAAAAGAAAATAATAAAACAAAAAAATTTAAATGAACCAATCAAAGAAAAGAAAGGCCACAACATGTGAACAGAAAGAAATATGACATTGTATGGAAAAAGATTTCTAAAGAGAGAAACTATTTCACAAGAGTAAATCCAAACACGTTGTATTTTATCCCATCTGTTTATGTTGAAAGAAAAACTAAGCAGGACTCAGATCCCTATCACTAGGATCTTCTGAGCTCCAAAATGACAGTTGCTAACCATTATGCCATTGCAGTGAGTCACTCTCTTCACTTTATACCTAAACTCTAACTACTTCAGATTATTCAGGTTTCTTTCTGAATGAAGGAAAATCCGTTGGAAAATTAATTATTGTTTTTATCTTAAAATAGTAATGGTTTGAAATACAATCTGCAAGAATGTCAGTTTCTCAGTGTACAGTGTCTGTTTAACGAGTCTGTCCAAAAGTTTTTGCAGCTATTAACAATTTTAAGTGGTGGGGTATCTTTGGGGCTGATTTGGATCAGACCCAAGATGAGTATCAGGAGATCAGGGTAGTTTCCCTTTGAGGTCTCCAGTTCTGGGAGAGGCTATTCTTTCATGAATATTACACCCTTTCCCATCTCTAAGGTATCAAATTATCTGCCTGCTGTGTGAGTCATTGGCCCAAATGTTTCTCTGACAAAATTAATAGTACAACTTTTAGGTAAGGAATCATCTTGAAAGATGCAGGTGTGTAATTCTGATAGCTTTTATAGATTCCTTTGGATAGTACTCCAAAAAGAACATTAGTTCAATCAGTGTGTACTGTACTGTTACATACAAAGGTAGATATACACAGTTATACTCTGCAACTAATTAATTTTTATTTCTTTTTCATCCTTTCATTTGGAAGTAAATTACAGCTATCAAAACATTTACAATACAGCACAACAACAAACAAGATTTGGAAGGAATTGTATACAGTTATATATAAACAAAGCTTTGGCAATGTCAAATCAAGAGGAGAGATTAATTTGATGGTTTGTTATTCTGTATCTGCTCTGAAAGAATGCTTTATGCTTTTCTTAGAAGCGACACCAGCTAGTATGGAAGATGGAAATCAGAATAGTTGGAGTTCTGATCTGATACAGCAGTTTTATTGTATGCTGGAAATTTAATCTTCCCTGGTTTTTTGCTATCTTGGGTATAGTGTTTAGCTGTGATTCTTTGGCCAAATGTACGTTTTCTGCAAGAGTACAACAGGAGGGAGATTTATTTTCATGAATGAAATGTAAAGTCTACCTTACACAAAAAGGCGGATGGCTGCCACTTAACCCACGTTAGTTCAGTGAGTGAAAACTGAGAAATCTTAAGCATGTTTAATTTTTATAATTAAAAAAACTCCAAAGACGTTCCTGAACACGCAGATTTCTGAAGTGACAGAGTATCCCCTACAGTTTATGACTAATCCATAGACTGATTAGTTGCAGCATGAGAAGTAAACACAATCTAGGTTTGGAATTTCTTCTGCCACCACATTTTCATGTTTGCAGAAGCTGTCTGAGGAAGGATAAACAGTTCTGGAGGAGGAAGAAATTCTTTCTACTAGGCCTTATAAGTTAAATCCTAAAAGGTAACAGCATGCTTAACATTTGCTAGCCAATCCATAAGGTTGGATTATAGGCTTACATTATAAAATATCTGCCAGGGAAGACTGAAGAATGATGTTACATCAAATCTTTCCTCTGAAATAACCTTGAGTGTTGAGGTTACATCTTAGTTTGTGAAAATGTAACTCTTACATATTCTTTTCTATTGATTTCAAAGATAGCACATTTTATGCAAAGACTGAGGGTTGATTTAGCCTAATCTTACCAGTTATGGACCCTCTTTCTTAACTTCTCATCTTTTGAGTATTTAAATTAACATTAAGGTACAAGTGGAAATGGGATTGATAGTCTATTTGAGCTCCTGAGGGGTATTAGCACAGGGTTTTGCTGTGCAGGATTTGTTTTTCGCACATTTACGCTAGTTATATGTGACCAAATTGCACGAATTACACTGTCTGCAGCTTGGAGAGCCCCAGTGTCAAGCATTATTCATATATGGAAATTTAATGTAAAAACCCTATGTCTTTAAGAGTTTCGTTTTCTTTTGCTTATTAAAGACAAAATTTTACTTCATACAGTAAGTTTTAGCAGCTTATGGGTGGCTACATCTGTTTAGATTACCAGAAATTTTAATATTAACACTGTTAAAATAGGCAAAAAAATAGGATTGGAAAGAGGTAAGATAGAGTGCCTCTAATTGAAAAGTGATAGAAGATCTCTTTGTAGATTTAGTTTTTTATACTAGTAGTAATAAATTCACTAATTGGCTTATTTTATTGTGAACCTTGGCGAATGTTAGTTGAGGGTTTGGTTATTTTATCCATTCACATACATTTATGAATTGGGTTTCAGTTGGAAGTTCAGGATTTTATTCACTTGTCTATAGTTAAGATACAATATGGATTTGTAACTCAGGTGCTTCACCACGTCTGAGTTACCGTCTCTTCTAAATATTGTGTGATATTACCATTATCTTACATCCTTGCTGATAGTATGAGCCACCCAAGTCCCTCCCAAGAATAATACTGATCCTTCCCATTTGTGGCACATGCTATGCTTGACATGACCCACAGCATCTTCAGCCTCCAGGTGTAATGAATACTTGGTTAAATCCTGTCTTTCTCTCACCTGGAACACCTGAAGGAACACCTGCTGCATTGTATACATTGCTTGCATTTGTACATTGTTGAAGGTGATAACTTGGGGCAAGTTTTTACTCTTCAGAACAGTTTGGAAGAATAACTCAAATTTTTTAGCTTGCAGCTATTGTCTTCGGTATAAGGAGATTGAAAATCATTCCCCTTGGTTTAAATGAAGTATCTTTGATAATTAGTGGAAATACTTGACCTCAAGTTGCATTCTCCTATGGCCTGATTATAGCAGCTATGATATAGTTACTGAGTCTGAAAGATACCTGCTGTAGCGTAGAAAACTTGGCACCACCTGGTCCTCACCCAGACAAAATCCCTTTTTTGTGCTTCGGGACAGTGCAATATAGCCTGGAACTGTTCTGGGCCTCCATCCCCTCCTGAAATTGCATGAATCTGTATTGCATGAAATATAATGAAAAGTGCAGTTCATCTTAAATCATAGGGAAGTTTCCCATGGAACAATGCCTCTCTCACAGGGAGCTCTGCACACTGTGGAACCCTGCTGGAGGATGGGAATATGCGTTGCAGGCAGCTTAGAGTCAGACCTGCCACCTTCAGTAGAGGCAGGAGGTGGAGAGGAAGCAACTGCAGTGTGCTTCTGGGAGCTGCAGCAAAGCTGAGGCTGCCTGGTCCTCACCTCCAAATTCCATGCTGGAAGTTAAGAGTCTTTCATATAGACTTTCAGATAGTCTTAACCATCTGTGATGGTTGCTGTATTGCAGATGATATGCAGTACCTTGAGCCTTGAGGCTCAGGAAGGTTTAGCTAATGTTCAAGGAAGCAATGAGTCTTTCTGTGCCTTCTGGAACAGCTGTGCCTCACATTGCTATCAGTTGTGCACATTTTAATATTGAGGCTGGGTTCTGTAGTCTACCTTCTCAGAACAATTTTGGAGTGTCATTTTCAAACCCTATTCCTTTTATGTCTTTCATTATAGGAACATTGATCCTTATACTTGCAAGTGGAAGCACAGAATGTTATAAAATCCACTGAAAGTGAATTATTTGATGTTACATACTGATGTCATGTTAGGCACAAATCCTCGTGAATTAATTCAGATTTTCCAACTTTACTTAAGGTCTGTTAGTTCAAGGAGACTTGGATTAAATGCAGACTGAATCAAACCCAAATAATAGCAGAGGGTAGGGGTGGTGTTTACTTTGACTTTAATAGGGCTGAAGCTCCAGTTTTAGTCAAAGCCATGGCTAAAAATACCTTAAACCCACTATATGATAGTTATGCTGTAGAAGTAACAAAGGGTAATAAAAACATTAGTAAACCCAGTCTTCTGCTGGATATAGGGAATTTTACCTAATAAACATAGATTGATTTAGCTTTTATACTTATTTCACTACTAATTGTCCTCTTGTTTTTATTTTATCCATCAGTATTATAGGTCTTTGGCAAAAGAAGTAAGACCAAAATAGTTTCCCACCCAGAATATTCCATGGTCTTGAGGCAAGAGAAAGGAAATAACCTTGTTGTTTGCACAATGATAGCAGAGGCTGTGTGGGGTAACATACTTAAATCTCCAACATTATAATCAATATGCCATAGTGCTGTTAGAAATACCTATAACCAGCATTATCAGGGTCTTTAAATGAAGTGCAGTTAGGTTAGACATGCTGAGAAAGCCATCTCTGTAACCCCTTAAAAACATCAGTAATTTTTCATTCTTTTCCATAATACGTTTTATGGACATGGAATTCAGTTCATCTAAATGTACAGATTGACTCATTGAATGAAAGTAATGTAAACGAAATCTGAATTACATCTGTGTTGTGTTATAATGTTCAGCGTCTGCTTACTAAGACACTGAGTCAAGGACCTAGCTCTGTGGAAGGAAAATATTTGTGTTGCAGTGGAAAAGCTGACAGGCATACATCTGTGTGCTCTGCTTCACATGCTGAACACCAGGAATAATGCAAATTGTTGATTTGGCTAGGAGTAGGAAAAACATGGTTCGAGAATCAGACCACTTTCTGCATGACTAATTTCAAGAAGCAAATGCAAAGTCTTGAGCAACTTTTTTTTTAAAGTCTGCTTATTTTGCCTTTCATATTTTGTATTACTTGTGGTATTAGCTTTGGTCTGGAATGTCTTAAGCAGAGTTCAACAAGTAAATCAACAGTTATTTTCATCCAAGATAGATAACTGATTAGCAAAGCAGGATATGAAATAGGGTATTTAATATGGTCTGAATTTTTCATGTATGTGCATGCAGCTTTAAAAAACACTTCAGCTTCCTGAACAAGCGACTCTTATTACAGAGTTTGAGAGGCTTGTGTGATTTATCTGAGGGCTGTTCTAAGCCCTCTAAATCTTTCTGATTTTGAATTTCACTGCAAGGTCAGCTCTGAATACGAACAAACTTTAAGCATGACACTGGACTTTCCTCTGTTCATGTGGTCCAGTTGCATAAAGCTATTTGAGTACATACAAGATTTCTTTCAGAGTAATATGATAATAGCACATCAAAATTTCTAAAAAGTCCTTCAGAAAAGCTGTTCCATCCCTTTTGTTTGTGTATTACGTACACCCATATATCCAATACTAGTTTTAAAACTGTAAGCATAATTTGGAAGACAGTTTTACAAAGCCTGCAAAAATGTTGAAAACCTGTATGACCATGTAAAAGATGGTGATTCGATTAATTTTGCAGTGCTCAGATTTAAAGATGAGAGTTTTGTTTGAAATAGAAAGGAAACATGTATTCATTAGGAGGAGTTGCTCAGTACCTAGCCTGCTGCTGTCAGGAGGAGGCTGTAAGATTTTGGGGTACTCAACCCTGCTGGATGGCAGGACCAGAGGAGGCCAAACCTTTATTATAGCAGCAAAACAGAAACAGTGCCAGAAATTCAGACTAATGCTACTTCTCTTGGTGCTACACTTTCGTCAAGCACTGCTTGAATGACTACGCTGATGGCTCAGGGTCATATGCCTCAAAATTTAAGTATTATCTTAACTAGCTTAGCACCCCAAGAAAGACCTAGGTAAAGGGAGCCTTCTGACACCAAAACATTATTAACAAAAAAACCCCACCAAACCCAACACAAAAACCAAAACAAACAAACAAACAAATAGAGTAGAAGCTGCTGCCAGTTTTCACCTAGGCATCTTCTTGTTTGATGTTTGATATTACAGTTCTTTACGTACCTTATGCACTTCTTCTTTGCATGTCCGGAACTGCCTTTATCTGGATAGCTCAGAGCCTGTTTTCTAACCAGACTTGATTTTGATCCAAGAACTAGTCAGCTGAACAACTAAACACAAGGCAGCCCCAGTGCAGTGCGTGCTCTAGGAGCACATATACCGCGTTCTTGGGAAGTTGAGAACACTAAATTTTTAATAGTTGTGGTAGTTTAAACAAGGCCAAAGGAGTTCCCTATCTCTATACAGAACATGCATGCAAGAGTACACGTACATTCTGCAGGAGGGCACTTTTGACTCTTGTTTATACAGGTTTATTTTTAAAGGCTTTAGCGAAGGCTCTGCTCTAAGTGTTAGGTAGAGTGTTGCGGATGGGCTTTCCACTTCCTTATTAGCCTGAAAGGACTCGTGCCTTTCCTTCCCCCTGGGAGAAACTTTCGTCTTTGGTTACCTTGGGCCTCGTCAGTGCTTTTGTCTATATACCAAAGGCTCTTCCTTTATTCCTGCTGGAGTCTCCAAACCTCTGTCATTTGTGCAAATAGGAAGACACCTTTGCTGAGAGACTAATGTTCATTGTCATAAAATGGTTTTTTTATTTGTAGTCCCCTCTGCATAATAGATATGAAAAGGTAATGTGATAAATATATATAGATAGATATATATATCTCAAACGTTTATAGGAAATATTAAGCCACTGCAACGACATCTTAAGTTATGTAAATCATTATTTAAGATAAAAGCACTAAAATTTTTATGGTCCACCTGTCTGGCATTTAAAATGACCATAGCCCGAATAAGTCTTAATAAAAAGATACAGATTTGTGACTAAATTTGGTTTTCAGAAAATTTGTTTGCTATAAAAGAAATATTGATGTAATCCATATATATGGGCAAGCAGTCCTTTTTGAAGTGATACTGCCATCCAAACCCAATTATATTTTGTTTGCTGCATCTCTCAAGCTTGTAGATGGATTTTGTTTTCACAGTGTGCTGTTAGTCCAGTATTGGCCTCATAGTTTCAATGGACACTAATGAAATCCAGTGAAATCTTTTATGAGTGTTTGAAGTAAAATTTATGTTAAAACAAGATTCAAAGTTTCTAGAACTTGGTTTCCTACTGCAAGACACAAACAATTTCACCTACACTTTTCCTTACCCGGAGAGAGAAGTGACTGCCTGTCTTCCTTTGTAGCTTATGTTACTTGATCTGAGTTACAGCATCAACTCATTTCCCTTAAGCAATGCATGTTCTAATTCTGGGGGGTTTTGGAGATTTGGGGTTGTTTTGGTGGTGTTGGTTTGGTTTGGTTTTTTGTTCTTACCTGAGTACTGTTTTGTTCCAAAGTCTGTGTTAGGTATATCAAGTTGTGAGAAAAAAATCTAAGCACTTATTTTTATGCATTAGCTTGGAAAAGATCACTTCAGAGGCATAGAAAATTCTTGTCTTTGCTCCTGGAACTAACACTGCTCTAAATCTGTTTAGGTTGTTCCATTATTTATTCCCCTTGCAATGAGGTCTCTCTGTTGTAAGTGCATGTCTCAAAGCTGCCACATGGGACACAGAGTCATTCTTTTAATAAATCAGAATAATTTCTAATTTGTTTACATTCAAGTATTCCATAGCTTTCTACTTGGAACACAAGTTAATTTTATTAGATTGAAGCGTGATTCAATATTGCATAAGGGTTTATAATTTCAGATGTAAAACCGGCGAAATACCATTTAATTTAGGCCATTGTCTAAGTGTCTTGGTGTTTCTAAGTGTCTTGGTTTCCTTCCCTCCTCTGCATTTCTCATTTCTTTTCTTTCTCTTGTCTATTTATACAATATGATGTTTACAATTAAATTGTTTGTCTCAGTAATTTCGTTCAACATTTTGCATTTTTGGTATATATAGTCATGTATTTGGACACTGTGATCAAGCTTCTATCTTATTTTGGCTTCTCAAATATGTCATACAAGCCATTGCTCCTAGCACTTGAGCAGATGCATGCATCTGTTCTCTATTAGCCTATCTTTCCTTGATAATTAGTTGAGAAAGGAATAAAAGGACTTTGGTTCACATCCTTTCAGTATTTCACTCTTACTTGGGTGGCCAAATTTGACTGAATAATATCCTAAATACACTGAGCTTATATCCATTCAAACCCAATTCAAATATGTCTCAGAGAATCTGTCATGTTTGGTTGTTTGGTTTTTATAATACACATTAACAACCGCATTTTCTTGCAGTAATCAGTCTTGCTTGGTATTACAGTGACACTTTGAAATGAAGCTTCTTGATTTATGTTGGTTCTAGGCAGAACCTCTGAAATTCCTCTGAAGCAAGATGGAAGATGACAAAGACAAAGCAATAATTTTAAAATATTTGAGTGAAAATAGGCATCTGTGAAGAAAAAAGAATAGTCTGAGGTTCCATCACTTAGAATGTCCTAAATAAATATCACACATTTCTCTTAGCATTTCATATTTTTTCTGCCTTCAGCACCTCCATCACCCCCCAGTGTACATCAAAAGCAAACATAAGGGGAAACCAGGCTGAAGCTACAGCTGCTGCTTTGATGTGCTGCCTCATGACAACATAGTTCTGTCAGATATGATGTTGAGGCAGTTTTGTCCTTCCATGTAAGTGGGAATAGAGGGGAAGAGACAGATTTGAACATTAATTTCAGCCTTCACAATGCCTTCATGCTCAGCACCACTGTAATTTTCATTAAGCCTCTTTACTGCAAAGAAGAAGAGATCAGCCCCTGGTCTTCATATGGACTACTGTGTTGTGAACTGAAAGTCTTAAGCTCCTCTGCTTCACCATGAGCCGAATCACAGAACTAAACTTTCTCAAATTTGTATGGTAAGGAACTGAAATATAACACAAACGTGCATCCTGTGGCTTAGATCTACCTCTACACGTGATTTCCAAGTCACTGCAACTTTTATTACCTTTTTTTCTATTAAAAGTGACCATTGCAGAGGTATAGGAAAGCTCTTACATCAGCCAAGTATAACCATCACCTCTATTCGCTGCTTTTTTTCAACCTTTAACTGTTTTTGTGAGTGGAGAATGACAGACACATTTGGCCAAGCAATCTAAATGTAAAAACCACACTTTTACAGCACACAGTTGTAATCTGACAATCTGAGTCTCTTTAACTAGTTGGCCAGATGGGAGTGAGACAGGAACAGCAGCACTTGCAGAACATCAGTCTCGCAGGCCTATGCCAGAAGGAGAGAGCCACCAGGGCATGAACCTCATTCAGAGTTACACACCCAGAATGCTCTGGATACAGTCTAGAGCCAGAAGAAATGTAAGTACTGTTTGCTCAATCAACAAGAGGCAACCTTCATGTCTTGCCCAGTAGCCATTCCTGCTTCCAAGTGGTCGGCACAGCATAATTCCTGAGAGATTGTGAAGAATCAGTCAGGGTATCCATGAGTGCTAAAATCTTTGTAGCTTTCAGGCAAGTATTTGGATTGACCCAGGTATTTGCTCAAGGGATCTGTGCTAGGGAGGTTACACACAGTATGAGATTCTGATTCTCTCTTAGCGTTTTTTTCTTTGTCTTTTGAAAAGTACAGCCATACTTTTTAGTGCTCACTAATTTTTTACTTAAAATTATCAGACTCATAATGAGAAAACAGAAACAGTCTTTGGTCAGATTCCACTACAGTAGAAATTAAGTACTTGAAGAAAATCCTTTGGAAGCATCCTATCCCCTGAAATCATGGGCAAGATGCTCAGGAATGTAAAACTGGCCATATCTTCAAAGGCAGACATTTCTGTTCTTTTCTCTCATTAAGACACTGTCTGCAAGTAATAGAACTAAGCAACCCTGAAGAGTGCCTTTTAATAGGTTTCTTTGGTTGTGGAGTTTTTAAGCATAAATGAAATACAAGGTGTCTTGATGCATTATTTTGTCACTTAAGAGACAGTTTTCCAAGTTTATGAAAATTATAATGAATTATTTTTTAAAATACCTTTTTCCCCTTAATACTGCTTAAAATTTTTGTGTATMATGGCATAGATCTCTCTTTCTTAAATATTTAAATACAGTATATAATTTAAGTATGAGCCAAATCTCTGTAAATGCCATCAAATAACTTGGACTTCTCTAACTAACTTTTCAAGTAGCACATTCCGATTTACTGCTTTGCTGGAAATGCAGGAAGGAACAATAGGACAGGGCTGATTTTTAATAAAAGTGTGAAGCCTAAGTATTGAAAAAGTATTTGTAGCCTTTATCATCTCCAATATTTTTTTTTAAGGTCTAAATGTGAATTGAGTTCTTTTTGTTCATGTATCTGTCTTTTTATTTATGTAGCAACATTTTGGTGGGCAGAGGATAAGGCCAAAGTTATCTCCATATCTTGGATAAGACATGAGTGGAAATAAGATTTTTTTCATCCTGTTATTATCTCCTTTTTCTTGCCACAAAACAAAGCTTATTGAGTTTTGCCCTGGGTTCGGTCATGTGTGAGGAGACACAGACTAAGAAAAGGTGACGTTTGACTTCTAGCAGAGTTCTATGGGACAGTTGATTATTATGTAATTAAATCAAAACAATGATGCTGTAATTTTTGTACTTTCACGACAAAATTCCATTCACGACAAAATTCCATTCACAACTAAATTCCTTATACCAGTTTATAAATGTTAAAGGCATCTTATATATATATCTATATATCTTCACTATAATCCAGTCATCTCTTATGAAATACAGAAGAAATAAGTTTTATTTATTCCACGGTGTTGCTATTCCAAACTTAGATACATATTTTGTAAGTATTTCAGTCCTGTTTCTTCTTATTGTCTCTACTTGCTTTCTCCTGTCCTGCTGTTGTATGTGCTTAGCCAAAAAGTAACAGATGTCCCATCAATTACAAGCGTAGAAGACCAACTTCACTTGCTGAAGCCTTTAGAGGAAAAAAGAGAAGTCCTCCAAATAATTCAGACTTCTTGATATCTTTTCTTTCACCCTTTCTTTCTTTCTATCTTCTTTCTTTAGACCCCTTTGTTCCTTACAGTCATCTTTTTCTCCCTATGTTCAGAATACTTTTCTTAAAGTTTTTTCTCTCAGAAATCTAGGCTAGTTTGCCTTAAATTTGTTTTGTTGCATTTGTATGTATCGAGTTCCATGGACAACATCTTAATTAGTTTTATGGTTTTTAATATAGAGTTTCCTAGGAACAAAGCATGTGACTGAGAGGAAGATGTAGCATCTATGATTATTTTTCTGCCTGACATTTTGGTTTGCACAGGTATCCCATCTAAAACTTGATTCTTCCATTCTTCCACCTCTAACATATATGTTTGGAAGAATTATCTATATATACACTTTGAGATACTACAGTGAAGGCACACTGAAAGTCCATGTAAGTTCACTATGGCAGTTCTAGACTTTCCACTTTGGCCTCTAAGAAAACATAGAAGTCCAATGATGCTGCTAAGATTCCAATTCATTATTAAAATATACTTTTCATTTCATTAATTTTAGCTATTATCTGCACTGTGTAATAGTCAGGTATCACAGCCTTGCAGTTCTGCATGAACGAGTCTATGAAGAGCTCTTAGCCTCCCCAATAGATATTTCCTTGCTTTATTAATTTTAAGAAATACTGACTCCTCTGACTTTTGGCTATTACTTTTCTCTGGCACAGCTGAATTATTTTATAAGACACAAACCTTCCCACACTTCAGCTCACGACTCTGGCAAGTCAACAACCCCTGTTCCTGTGAAGCCAGAATGTATGGAAGGCAGCCATGCAGCTGACATAGTTTGATTTAAAAGACTATGGTGGGAGAGAGCAAAGTAATGAGTCCTCCAAAACAGGAGGCTCTTGGAAGAAACTATTGCTGCTGCACGTGACTGACCTTTCTGTTCATTCCTTCTGGTCTCTGCTAATAGCATTTTGGTTTTCACAAAACATACTTCCAAAAAACCTTGGACTAAATGGAGAGGAAAAATATTTTGTCTAATGTATGCAAGCTTTTTACCTCAGGTGTTCATTTGCCATTCAGAAATCCATAGGATTTAACTTCGTATTTGCCACAATTTTTTTTTTTCTCTTTCAAGTCCTTACCAAACTGGAACACCAGGGAAATTCTCAAGACTCTTAGACCACGTTATTTGTGTGCATTTTTATAAATATCAATATGAATATTTTTGAATTGATGAATTACAGTATGGATTGATTCTTGGGAGTGTCCTGTGCAGGGACAGGAGTTGGACTTCGATGATCCTTGTGGATCCCTTCCAACTCAGGATATTCCATGATTCTATGATAGTTATTGTAGTCCTTTATCTTAGCCTCCTTTTTAGTTTCTTGTCAGGATACACAATAAATAATGATAATAGGAAACTTTTTACTGGTTAGATTGTACTTGTATTTTTCTTCTAATTATGTCATACATAGAGAACAATGTCTGCAGGAGCTCAAAGGGATAACTGTCTTGGTAATCTCTGTTGTAGTCCAGCATTGCTGCCTGTTAAGTGCTCTCTGCACAAAAAAAGCAAAGTATTCCTGTAGACTCATGTATTCCTTCTTGCAGGTTTTGTCACTGATACATCCAACAAAATATGCAGTGAAACCACATAATGATATGAATATTTTAGTCCCATTCATTCAGTACATAATTTTTTTCTTTGCTTAGAGCTGCTCATATCCTAATAAACATTCGATTTAGAGTATTTAATTTAGAATATTACTTTTAACCTAATAGGTTATGTTAAATTTAGCCTAAACAGGTTAGGTAAAAATCCATAAAGTACAGCTTTAAACCATGTGTAGCGCTTCTATGAAATATTGTCCTGACTTAACTGGGATTATTCAGGTATTTAACATTAAGTGCAAAAGCTTTCCTGAGCTAGGACCTTCTGTAAACATAATATCTTTCTTGCTTTTACAGAATTAGGGGCAAATATGAGAAAGCTAAACAAGACAAACTCAAACGATATCTGCAGCTTTCCTGGTATGTTAATCTGTAGACAGAGAAGAGAAACAAATTCAGCTGMAACACCTGAGAAATCGAATTCAAGGTCAACCTGAGTAAAAAAATTTTCTTGAAAGGTTATACAGTAAATTTTTTAATATATTTGAGAGAGTTTTTTATTTCGTGATAATATTACATCTCAGTAGGTCATACAGAATAAGCATTTACTGTAGGCAATCTCAGTAAAAAATGCAGGACCATTGGCTCATACAAACAACTTAGAATTTTTAACAACCTTGGGAAAACAAGCAATTCTAAAGCTACACATCTCTTAGTGTTTAGGTTACAGTTAAGCAAATCCATGCACCAACATATATCTGAGCCTGATTATTCATTCAGCATTTTGAAACTCTTGTTCTTCATGTATATCCAAATTTCTAATTTGCCAAATATAGAAGAGTACAGATAAGGTGGGGATGGCTGACTTGTTTGTGACAAATCATCTTTTAAAGCCTGTGATGATTCTCTTCTTACTTAAAATTGTCTAATTTTTTGGCATTAATTATCATTTCAGAAGACAGCCACCTTATGTAGCAGAGCCAGAAATAGAGAACCAAATTGAAACAGTAAAGGTTTGGATTTGAAATGTCCATATCCCTTTATGAACACAGCTTTTTAAAGAATTAAGTATGGCTGAGTGAACAGACAGAAGGGATGATATGCCAGCTTTCTTCAGTGTGAATGAAGTTTGCTGAGGCTGTAGCTCATGACTAGACTGAAGTTCAAATGTTGAGCAATAAATGAAAAGTTAGGAAGTATTTTGAAAGAACAGAGTGAAATAATTGGTTATCTTATTTTGAAATACACAGTAGGCGATAACTTTGTTTCTTGTCAGGTTTTCTTCTCAGAAAATTATTGTTTGTGTCTTGTTATCTTCTGATGAGTGTGTCAGCTCATTTCTTTTCAGCCCAATTATTCCCAACAACCAAAATCAAACCAGCTAAATTTTGCAAAATAAAATATTCTGAACATTCTAGTGATATTGTCCAAACTCATTCTGTTTATGCAACATAAAGGTTTCAAGCAGCCATGTGATCTTTAGGGTTATGCAATCTTGTATTATAATTTTTAAAGATTTGAAAAACAAAAAAAACACCAGCAAAAAACAAGCCACAAGAAACAACTGAAAAAAATTCTGATGCTGCTGAGAAGAACAAATTCAGGTATACCTTACATTAAATATTCTGGTATTTCTCTGCCTATTTCTTGCCCAGCCCTCACTGTTGCTTTCAGTAAATTCTACATTTATCTTAGAAGTCAGAGGGTAATTCGTGTTCCTAGCATGATGATCAATCTTCTGTCCACCAAACAGTGACCATACATGTGGCAAGCTGAACACTTTTGTGGGAAAAATGGGAAGGGACACATTCTGTTTCTCTCCAGGTTGCTGTTGCCAGAACACAGAGCAATTTTACACCTGTGTCTCTCAGCTGGCAGAGGTTTTGAGATCACAATTTGTTTAGAGAACAGTGATTTTACCAATGCTCCCCAGCCTGAAAAGCAAATGCTGGAGCAAGAGTTTGAGGGGTTAATGAAATAAAAAGAAGAATGAAAGAGATAAATAAGGAATGGTTCTGTGCTGCCCTGAGCTAGAGGGCGTTGAATGAAACCAGAAAGTGCCAATGTCAAACTACACAAAAGGATTATTTCTTCACACAACACAATGAAGTTCAAATTGCCAAGGCCATGGGCCTTGCCATGGGATGCTCTGAATGCTGTTTGTATAGGTTCAGAATTTTCCCGGAGAAGTTACAAGGAAAACAAACAAAAGAAGTGCAAAATCACATTTGGAAGATATTAAAACAGAAACTCTGCTTGTTGCTTAGGAAATCCCTTAGCTGTTAATTGCTAGAAGCAGTTTTACTCTGGGAGAGTATCAGTTTGTAACTGCCCTGCTCTAACACTGCTCCCAAGGTATCTGCTGTTAGTCACTGCTCAAACTAGAATATGAGTCTAGAAGGGCCTTTAGTCTGATCTAGTATAGGGAAAATAATGTTCATGTTCTAAGTTAGTGATGCATACTGCCTTTTGCAGAAAAATCCCTGATGCACAGTGGTCCATCAGTAAAAGGACAGTGTTAAGTGAAGTAAAATATGTTTCTGACCATGTAACACGTTCAATGAAGGAAAGAACATGGGGTGAGGAGTAGTGAACCAGCAGTCAGATTAATTAATGCAGTGCTAAATTTTAATTGCCTGATACTTCTGTAGAAGAATCTCTTAACATAATGCAATATGTTAATATGAACTGGATATATCACATTACATATTTACGAAGACATTTGGCATAGGAGAGGGACAGTTTTCTTATCTGTGACCTAGATTCCCTATGTTTCTTCATGAAAAAAGGCCTCACTGAGAATGCTGGTCTGTATGTTAAATAGCTAGAAATATTTATGAATCAGGTGTTTTCTCTTGTAAATATCCAGGCATCTAGTATTGATGGCTCATTTAAATTTACAAGTGTTAATAATCTCACTGGGCAACTATAGGACTACATGGAAGTATAAGTAAATAATGAATATCCACAACAAAAAGCAGCCAAGATTCTGAATGTTTGTCCGAAGCACAGTGAAACACTCCCTCTCATTATTGAGTTCTTAAAGTTCAAATTGAAGTCTCATGACAGCAGATTATTTCTGGGAATACTGGGAGGGAAATGTGGAAGGCTTAAAGGAAATTATTTATATACTATATAGCATAAATAAGTATATAATGTAGTAACCATATATATAAGACTGCAGATATAAAACATGTACTGAGTTCATAGGTTTTGTAGGGCTTTGTCTACGTCACAGTTCATGGTGACAAGAACAAGGCCAGAGTATTTAAAATGTTGCTTTACCGGTACACTTGGACAGGAAGAGCACATAGTATTGTTTTTCACAATTATAGGAACTTGCAGAAATCAGAATATGTAAAAAACAGAATAAAATTGAAGTTCTTTCTCTTAGAGAAAAGAGGGGAGTAATTTTTAATGATGACTTTATGTCTTCAGTGCAGAACATGAAGGAGTTTGCCTGCATAGAAGCCAACAGCAAATGAAATCTGTAATGGAAACTGAGAGAGTGAGACACAGACCACATAAATATGCACAGTATGTTATTTTTATTCATTCCAAAGTCTGTAATTCAGAAAAGATTTTCAGCATGTTCTTTTAATTTACCAAATAGACCCATTTCATAACCCTTTTTCATTCTGTGTGAGAGTAAATGGCTAATGATGATTTGCCTTATTTGCATTCTTTGTTTCTAACCAAGTCTTAGGTTAAATGGTGTGCAGTTGAGAATATGAAAGCCTTACAACCCTGCAATTTTCACAGTAGAGTAATCCTGCTCCAAAAAGTAGCTAAAATCGTAGTCAACTTCTCAGATTTGTACCCTTAGTTTTCTAAGTTAGTTAAAATCCTGTTCTGTTTTCTTACTGTTTAACTGACGGCTACATTTTGTTTTAAAACTTTTTTCTAATCTGCCGGAGGAGAAGACACTGCATTGGCTATTTTTAGTTGTTTAAATCATGTCTGCCTTTTAATATCAGAACCATTTCTTTTGATCTTTAGATAAACCTTATGGCTATTTAATGCCAAGTTAGGATAACAGCTGTTTTTTAATGGAATGCGTTTTGCAAAGTCTGATGTTCCCTTCGGGTTACATATTCTTTTCTCCCATTGTCAAGTTGTCTTTTCATCTTCACCTCTGGTTTAAGGTTGCTCAACACCCACATGTACTGTAATCCTGCATGGAGTTGGGCATAGGAAGTGAGACAAGGTATCTTCTTCCATTTTTTGCTGCACTGATACTCTGTTTAATGCTTTGCAATGTCACCCACTGAATTAGTTCATGTATTTTTATCCCATTATGGAGACTTGGAAAAACAAGTGCCCATATAATAATTTTTAATAATGTGTATTTACTTTTAATTCCTGATTCCTGGACTATGAAGTGTGAATATGAAGATACTTACACAGTTAATATCTGTGTGTGTTTTATAAACAGCCCTTAAATCCTAAGTGATCATAAATAAATGCTGAGATTATCTCTGGTGTAAACTTTACTAAAATCTAAGTTTCCACAGACCTACTAAAATTCATTGACAATCCTTGTGAAGAATTATTCTCTAACAGAGAAAGCAACACCAATTCAAGGAGCTATCTAGCAAAGCTGAGTTGTATTTTTTTTTCTTGGCTTCTACAACACAGAGCGAAAGGTTCAATATAAAATCTAATGCTACCCACGCTGTCAGGAAATACGTTTTCCCTTAGGTAGCATCCCACATCCCCTAAGAAAACATGTGGTCTAAGGCCTACAATCCTTTAAGACCACATCATGTTGTCTTAAATTCATCAAGAGCAGCTTTAATTTAACTGTTTATATTTATAGGCTATATGAGTTGGTAATGTAGTCCTATTACTTTGAAACTTTGAATCTTGATTTCTCAAGCAATATCTTTTAGAAGTCTTTTAAGTTAGTTTGTTTCTTGCCAAACCGAGCAGCAGCAGCTGCCTTCTTCATGGGATTCAGTGTTGAAACCCCACCCTCAGTCTGTATAGAGAGCACCTGCACACTATGCATTGACATCCTCTGTAGCCGCTCACAGCTGCACCACAGCCCCATCTGACAAGACTGGCTTTACATAGACATCTTCCAATCCAGAATGTGTTCCACAGGGCCCAGTGATGACAAAGAAGTTAAAAATTAAAATCAAAAGCAAAACACAGGCAGTTCTGGTTTAGAACCTGAAAAAAATAAAAGAAAAGGAAGCCATTCATTTTCTCTGGTGAAGATTGCTGTCCTTGCTAGCAGCATATGGTGGTGTGATTGAATGTCATAAAATTTGCATGTGAGAAATGCTACTAGACTTTTGCTTTACAGTATTGTGGGGAAAAAAAGTAACAACTAGGAACTGTAAATGGTAATGCTTAGTAATTTATTCATTCCCTTTTAGTGAAATCAAGTACAGAATGAACTCTAGCAAATCCTAATAGGGGTAGCTCTTTTCTCACCCAGTTTGAGGACTTATCAGACTTCTAACTGCTGTATCTTGGATTACCATTACATTCAGTTCATATTTCAAGTACTACATAAGCAGTAGAAAGTAGAAGTAGTATCAGTGGAACACCCTGGACACAAGCAGATTTTAAGGATCTCATTTTAGCATATGGGGGGAAATATTTATTAGGTTTGCTAAATGCTGTAGTCAAAACAGCCCTCTGGTCTGGCCTGCCTGTAGAGAAGCTGCCTACCACTCTGGATGCTCTCAAAGCCTGTGTCAACAGCTCACAAGCCTGCATGGAGAATTATCCCTCTCTTTTACAGAAATTGTTAATTTTCCAAACAAGCTCATCTTCAGTTGGAATTTTTATAAATTTTTATTAAAAACTACTTTCGTGAGTGTGCTCACAAAATCTTGGAGACTAGAAGCCGAAAGGGCTTATTAGGTCATCCGGTTTACCTGTCTGCCAGTGCATGATTGTGCACTGAAGTGCAATTTTTAATTCTCTGTCTATTGCCATTTTATGCCATATACAAAGTGAAGCAGGATTTATCAGTTCAGACAAAAACATCCTGTGGAGAAAGGCTCTCATTTGCAGATCTTGCAAGTCTTGTTCACCTTGACTAACAGAAAGACTGGGAGATTTTGCACGTTCTCCTTTTAGACTCAGACAACAACCCATAATTTTGGCCTAAAATTAAATTAGAACCAAAAAAAGAGAAAAATCAACTTTTGAAGCTTATTCTTCAATTGTTCATCAGATTCTTTTGCATCAGAACTTCTTAGTTCTAGATGTTGAAACAGAGTCAAGAGTAAAACTGACAACTTAATCTGTTCAGAAACAAACTTTTCTTTTTTCTTTTATTTATAAACCACAGTTTTGCCTTTATTGACCCACTCCCCAGACTAGAGCTTTTTTTGTTTTCGAGAAGTCTTAACATTGTTACGATAAGGCTCTATAGGCCCTCTCCCACACTATCTCACTCCTGATTCATCTCTTTCCCCCGCACGAGGGCTGATACTTTTTGGATTTTGACTGATTTACAATTACTGTGTTCCTGTCAGCAGAATCTTAATGAGGTTCAGTCCTCAAAAGTAGGTTTCAAAAAACCTTTCATCAATGTAGCAAGGTACAAGGTAGTTAAGGATCCTCAGAAGATCTATCAGAGCTACAATAAAAGTGGTAGTTTGCTACTTAAAATCCTTTCGGGCGTAAGGTTTCTGGATAACCAAAGATAAATGTCTCTTTATGGGTGGATGTACACAGAAGGTCCAAAGTTTCTGCTGCTGTGCTCACAAAGTTATAGTGGACGCAAGTGCTCTGTTACATTAACATCTGCATAGGTCTCCAGGGCTTGTTCTTTCATCTTTCCTACATCTTTTAGAGCAGTTGCAAAGAAACTGACATTGTTCTGTGCACAATGTAGAAAATGCTGTTAGTTCTCTAAATAACAGTTCAGCAATTCTTTGGGGATTCTGAGAAACTTTTTCTTGTTTCAAGACTCAGAATAGAAGACCCTAGAAAATGCACTTCTCTAAGTTTTGCTCTTTCTCCACCAAATCTATTGCCTAACATGTGGACACACATTGTGTCCTAGTAACACCTTGTATCTTTTATTTCAGTTCTCTTTAACTATTACAAAAGGCTTGCAGAAAAACAAAACAATCCAGCATAAACGAAAAATTGTATAAAGCACAGTTACTGAAGTGAACATCATTTCTACACACAGTTAGGTTACAAGTTAAATGTCTAAAGTTATTTGCACTAAATTATACCTTATACAAGGAAGTAATTGTTTATGACATACTAAACACAGCATTTCCACAAACAGTTATATTGTCCGTTTAGTTGCTTACAACCTCTCCTAACATCAAGTTCCAGCTTGCCTTGATTGCTGGGTCTTCATGAGAGCAAGTGAAATGGATTTGACAACAGGAACCACAAGGTACTTATTTCAAAATACCTTGTTTACCTTGAAGGACCTTTACCCAGAATGCAGGAGACTTAGTTCCAATCATTCCACTGAACCAAGAAAGCAATTTTGAACTTTGATCTGCTAATATATTAGTTATAATAATGAAAGTGTCTTATTCTTATATTTGAGAAAGGACATATATCTAGAACATCAAATTGCAAATTCTAGTCCTTTTTTTTTTTTTAATAGGCCCTGGGGAGAGGGCTAGGAGTTCTTCTGGATTTGATTGCCTTAAAAAGAATACCCTATAGCTGAAAAAAAAACCTCAACCACAAAAAAAACCCCAAAGTGATTCATTCTGAGGCTGAGACACATGAAGCTTACTTTATTTATAACATATATTTATTGGCCATTATAATATCGAAAGTTATGACAGTTCATGTGTTTTCTAGAACTAAGAAGTCAACGCTCATTTTTTCCCAGGCTTTTACAGATCTCATTGCTATCTAATCTAATGTCCACAAACCCACTGTAAACACAGACGGATGGAAAGTAAACACTGAAGCCTCAGTATCAGATAAACAGAACATTGAAGATTCAAATTTCTTTCTACATAAGTCTTCCCAACTTAATTTACAGCAAACTTTCCATATGTATCAATTTTCATGGGACTTTATAAACTTTGCACTGTTTTCTTAGACGAAGTCTACAGTTTTGCTGACTATACAGAGGCTTTGATCATACTTTCCATAGATGAGAATTTGGAAAGTAAAGGAGATGCTGTGTATAGTTACAAAATATGTATTATTTAGTACAGAGATCAGGATGAAAATATTTTTCACTTTTCCCAGAAAAAGAATTAAAATGCTTTAAGACCAATGTCTTAAATTTTGTTACAGCTTCGGTATGATTTTTGTAAAATTTTCATGCTTCTCTGACATTAAGACTTCCACGGAAGAAAGGGGTGGTAGTGGGAGCTTTTGTAGACACGTAGAAAAAGTTGTGTCTAAACATTGCTCCTTTGCTTCATTTCACAGAAGTGAGGGGACAAAAAAGCCTGTAAAGTGGTTTTTAATGATCTAGGTAAAGGTACTGAAGGGGCATTTCATGAATAACACTGTAGAAGAAGACAGTGAAATGTTTTGCAAGAAAAGAGATGCTTGGCCAGTTGAGGATTATAGTATTAGGGAAGATCAAAGCGATGAAGTGTGAAACCAAAAACTAAGAAGTTATAACTAACTTTATGTCCAGATACTACTATGAGTCTTTTAGGAAAAAAAAAATATTTTTAGCATAGTAAACAAAAGAATAATTATATGCCAGTATAGGCAGAAGCTAATTTTGCAGAAGCAATCTAGGTGTCTAGTCACCTGGATTTTTTAACTCACTCAGAAAGTTCAGTCAGCAATAGTCTGAAATTTTCTAATTAGAAAATACCAAGGATATTTTTATTGAAAGGGCTGTTGGAAATGGTGCATTAGTAGTATTTTTTAGGAAATCATTTACATTTCTCCTTGAGTTATCTGAATAGAAAATACAAAATAGGACTGCTAAAGATGGAAATAAAAATGCAGGACAATGAACAGGACAGAGGTGTAAAACTCAGTCCAAAATGGAAAAGGCAGATGTGGCCAGGACAAAGGAACTACAATCCAAACATTCTAGAGAAATGCGTAACACCTCTTGCACACACTCCCCTACATAATTAGTGTTTAGTTTTGTGCATTCTGATCATCAGAGGGATTTTCAAAGTTGAGGATTCAAAAACTTTTAACCCTGATGCAAATTCATAACCTGCTTTCATCCTGATTTTAATAAGGTGCTCAGTAACTAATCAACCAATATATTAATTCAAGGTTTCCAAATAAACTGGTGTCCACTTATTGCATAACATAAAAGTTTCTCCATGTTACTGCATATGCATATGTCTGCAGCACCAAAAATACCAGGTCGTCCAGGTGAGTTAGAATAATCCCTGAGTTTACACATATTATTTCTGCTCTTGATAAATTTATGGATAAACATTGAAAAAAACTGCACACGCTAGAAAAGAAATCTCCCAGCAGTTTTTCAGTCATTCTATTATCCATACATCTTTTAAAAAACCTAAGCAGCTTTTAAATAAACATGTGTCCTTGAGGAAGATCATATGCCAGACATGCCAGAAATTTGCTTATAAGGCCGGATTGATGAAAGATTAGCAGACAGATCTATACCTCTCTGCTTCTGCTGCAGCAACATCTAAAGCAACTGGCTGGTCATTTTGTGGGTGGTTCTTTTGCTTTTCAAATTTTCAGCTGAATAGTGTGACTCTGTCCAGGCCCTGTCCTTCCCAAAGTACACAGAGATTGGGGAAAGGATAACTAACAACTCTGAAAATAACTTGGACATCCAAATATGCTTTCCAAGGCAGTCATCTCATGAAACAGACCAAACCTTTGAAAMGCAAGGACAATTTATAATAAAATATATTATATAAAACCATATTTATTTAAAGTGTATTAAGTATAAAAATATTTTTTAAAGCAGAAAGGAGAGTTACAACTTAAAGAAGTTGCACTTCTAAAAAAAAGATAGTTTGTGTCATTAGGATAAACAGAGTGAGAGTTTATGTTTCCAGATAAGGAATTATAGCTTCAGGCAGATGTGTTAAAGGCAATTTAAAAAAAAGATCTGGTCCAAGAGAATATGCTAAAACCATAAAATTATATAAAGAGGCTCACAAGATGTACAGAAAAGTATAACTGTTATTGCCCTGTGAATTAAGATAAGTTGTCTGAAAATCAAATGTAATTTATCAGTCTAAAAATCATTGTAATTAAAAACTACTCATGATTTGCAAGTTCTTTTTATTAAGATAACTTTTTAAAGCTCAAAATTTGCACATCCCAAAGCTTCTGTATGTACTAAGTTGCAAAGGGTAAAGGTGAAGTGCATGAAGTGTTTTTGTTGTGGGGTTATCTCTTTCCAGTGTGCGTTCTGGTGCACAGATGGATCGGTTCTTATATTAACTTATTTCAGCCATAATACATTTTATTTATTAACTTGCCAAAATGTCTTGAATCCAGTTCAGTTCAATGGGTGGAGGTTGTCATGTGTAAAGAAAATATGCTGTTCTGTTGTTGCTGGCTTTGCCTCATGAGTTTGGAGGCAGCAAACAGGAGCAGAGCTCCTCCAGCATGCTCCCTCAGAGGCACTGATGGAGCAGAAAGCTCCAGGAGGGCTGGCAGGGCTGAGGTGTCAGCCCTTCTGCATTTCTGCTCTGTCCTCGTGTGATCTGATGCTCCAGTTTTCTCCCATTCAGTCCGTGGCTCAAATGTCAACCTCTTCCTGCATAACTGCTTGGTCTGGTTCCTACCAAAACCCAAGTCTCTCATAATCCCAGCATCCCTTTTCCTGGCTGCTCCAGCAATACCCATCCTACACACCTTGATAGTTCACTCCTAGAACAGCTGACACTCTCTGTCAGTTTTTACAGTTACCTGTTTAGACAGGTTATTGTTTTGGTGGTTAATATTAGTCCTGTTTGAAGGGAGAGCAAAACGGCAGAACTGCCCTGTTGACTCCACAGGGGTTAGATGGTAACCCTAGGCAGACAAACATGGTTTCGTGGAAATAGAGCTGGCTAAAGACAACTATGAATATACTCAAAATACTTGTATTAATGTGCAAATATATCACATATGAAAAGGAACAATTTACAATGCTTACTTTACAATCTCACATGTGTGAAGACTGTTTTACAGTACATCTGGCTTGAAAATTTTGAGGGGTCTTTAAAAATACAAATATTTATTATATCAGAAATTAACACTTAAAACGTGAAACTTGAGTAGTCAATTTGAATTTGACCTAATTGTAAAAAGTAAAAGACAAAGAAGAAATACCGTAAACTCTTCGGGGCAAAACTTTCTGTTCATGCTACAAACGCACTTGCGATGAAATAGCAGCACACCAAGAAGCAGCAATTTAGCTGTCCTTAAATTTTTATTGTGTTAAGTAGTTTAAAAAAAATCATTAGTGTGATGACTGTGAAACTCTGAAATGTTAAAAGATCAAGCACCTTCTAGCTCTTGATTCCCTGAAGATAGCTGATAGACTGCAGGGTCAGCCAAGTAGTGACTTGTGGATGCAGAGTGTCCTGCTTGTGCTTTGCTGCCTGTCTGTGGGGTTGGTTTATAGCTCTCTGGGGACAGAAGTGAGGGCTTTGGAGAGCAGGCTCTTCAGCTGTCACAGGTCTGAATAGTTCATCTTAAGTCTCAATGCTGGGGTTTTTCCTTTTGTCCAATTTGACTCCAAATGTTCCCAGTGCTCTTTGTTAACCAAATGATGCGTAATTGGAATGAGAACTAGATCAGAAGCTCCAAAAAAAGAAAATGCAGCAAGTAAAAATGGCAGGTATAAACACCATCCAAATGCTGTTAGGAGCCTTGCGCTTTGCAGGTGCCCACAGATTCCTACTCTTGGAAATAAGACAATATGTATTGGGGTCCTATTTCTACCTCATAGTAGATGCTCTCTCCAGACAAATGGATAGTAACTTAAAAAAAAATTTTTTTTTTTTATTTTGTGCTCCTCAAGGCACACTTTGGTCACATTTCAGCCTAGATTCCCAAGGAGATCAAGCCAGTCCAGATATTGTAAGTTGAACTCTTGGGAAATCAAAAGTGCTTCAACAATAAGGAGTGTGGGAAATGTCTTTGTATTGACATGATAAAGTTGTGATGTTTATATGGTGTTTAACACATTCAAGTGTCTGACTTTTGTGTTAATAATCCAACATTGCTTCCCACCACCATTCCTGAAGTGGTAGGAATAACTCTACAGTGCAAGTATTTCCTCCATGTGCCATTTTTGCCTGACACTTCCACAGAAACAGAAAATAGAGAAAGATTCTTGCTTGTTTATGCTTTCTTTCCACTACTCAGTTCATTAAAAAGACCTTGGTTTGTCTATAAGTATGTTTCATATCTACTTTAACACTTGCATAATGAGTATCTATGTGTTTCAGACTTCTGATTTATTCTAAACAGAATCTTCAAAGCTTCCTTTCAGCCTGAAATATATCAGAATGTCATACTTCAATATCAGTTCCAGAAAGAGTCAGATGCAGAAATTTCTGGAAAGGATTAATAGCTTTTTTCTCTTTGGAGGGGTCATTAGCTCTGCATGAATAGATTAAAGATTCCTTGCTCATTGTATTCCAAAATAGCCAAAGCACTGGGTCCAAATTAAAACTAGCGCACATTGTTTGATTGATAACATTATAAGTTATTCAAGGTCAAATTCTTTGAATTCTTATGGTTTGAATTACTTTTTACTCTTTGCTTAGCAGAAATTGCAATCCACCCTACTTGTGTATTTTCACGAGTACCACATTAAAAGCATCTTCTGAATATTCAAGTATTGCTGCTGACACCTTTGTAGCTTTTCAAAGATACTGATGAGATGAATTTTCCTAACAGTCATTTGTTTGAAAACAATGTTTTAATAAGGGTTTAATGATGAGGTCTGAAAAGACACCTCATTCTAACTTTGAAAAGGTTTTTTAAAAAAATTAATAAAGAAGGCCCCATTCCCCCCTCCTCCATGCTCGCATATAGGAAATGTTTTATTTAAATGTATGTTGTTTTTTCAGCTGCATGATATTTTATTCTCAGGTTAATGAAAAAATAATATGACCAAAATCCACTGTTGAAATTTTGCATGATGTCTGTTCATCTTTATTAGAAAGCTTCTTTGAGGTAAAATTCACAAATACACTAAAAGGATGCTGCCATATATTTGCACTGAATATGCAGATACCTTGTACTAGTGCTTTCTTTGTATCATAATATCATCTGCTGAGGGGTGGGTAAACTCAGGCTTTGAGTTTATGACATAAATATGACTATGACATAATTTGTGAGATTTCATTTTAAATGGGAGGTCCTGACACTCAAAACTTTTTTGGTGATAACAYCACATGCCTCGAGTTTTTAGTCTATACAGCATAAGTGTTACAAATTCTTACCAAATATATTGTGCAGCTTTCATTCTCTTGAGGATGCATGCCCTTGCCCTTGGTTCCGTTTAAGTGCATGATGCCTGTGGCAGCCAGGTATCCAGTGTGGCATGAGGGGGTATCTGCTTTGAAGGCAGCTGCTAACGCAGAAAGCAGCTCTAACTTTGAGGATATTTAGGATCTATCCCACTAGAAATTCACAAACCATTCCATAATGTTCCCTTGACCTTAATTTTAACAGTGGCGTGCGCTGGTGGCATACCACACACAGGCTTTTCACCGTTTTACAACAGGAGGTGACTATAAAATATTACAGAGCTCTCTCAGCAATGCTTTATCATGTGACAACCTGTTGCAACAGGGGCAAATTTGCTGCTTCTTTTTCCACTGAAGTTTTAAGGCTCTGCCGTGCATTCCTGCACTGAGAGAGCAGCCCTCAGCCCCCCGAGCCGGGCACCACTCGGCTGTGCGTGCGAAGCATGTGTAAGAGAGAGCTGCAGGGCTGTTTGAAAGGAAAGGATCTTTTATTCTGTTTTGCAATGTAGAACCAAGTAAATATTCTTGTAAGTATGTTTTTCATACTTAATAGCCTGTGGGGCTCCTGGTTTGTATCACACCCAGGCAAACGTGCATGCACGCACCTGCAGAAGGCTACTGTAAACCTTTATCTCGAGGTCGCCCCAGGATGAAAAGCGTTAGAACAGACACGGAAAGCATCATGCAAATTCTTTCTTTTTTTTTGTTGTATCTTTTTTTTGTTGCATCTGTACAGATGACTGTACAACAGTCATCTCAAATCATGAAAGGAAAGAATTGCACTTACTGAGAAGAACAGGCATGAGGCAGAAATTCATTTACCATTTGTATTGATATTTTTTGTATCAGTCAGTGAAATCGGTAAGTTTGTTGATTTATTTTGCATTTCAATGCCCAATTTAGCTTGGAACATAAACCTCAACAGCAGTACACCTCCCTGTAGATTATGCACATGCAAAATTTTAGAAATGTTAACTATTATAAGAATATTAATTAAAAACATCCCCAGAAATTTGTTCTACACACCACCTGTATTTAAGAAATGCCTTTTTTTTTCCCCTCAGGAGCTCAGCCAAAAGTATAGAAGATCTGAATCTGGGGATCTGCACTAAACAGTGTTAGAGGACAAACCAATCAGAGACATAACACTATAAAAGGTTTTACTGTTTCACTCCAAGTACACAATTCGGTTTCCAAATGTACCAAGAGCTTGATGGGAGTGCCAGCTGTATTTCTGAAAAATAATGGTGAGTGTCATTTGGCTGGTGAGGATCAAGTTTGAAGTACCTGACAACCTCCATAAACTGTAAGTCACTGAATACTGCACTGGATCAGGACCATGATTCTGCTCATATCTTTATTTTGCATTTTTATAAAATCTTACCTCTTCTTTGTATTCTAGTTTCCCAGTTGATTAACAGAGGGATGGCACTTGATAAAGTTCTCAGAGATCTATAGATGGTAAATATGTGAAGTAATTAGTTATTTCAAAATATCGTTACTCTTCCAAAGAAAAATCTTTCCTCTACTTTCTGAGTAGTTAAAATGGTCATGGGTGATACCTTGGGAGCTGGAAAATTCATGGTATGCAGTGGTTTAGTTCAAAATGGCAAAACATAAAGAGGCACAGGAAGGCAGCTTATGGGAAAGACAGTACAATAACAACCCTGACCTCCTGGCCTCTAGAAATTAGGAAGTGCAATTTCTAAATCAAAACCAGCACCAGAAGTTCTGGGAATGGAAACAGGCTTAATTCTCTGTAGTGCAAAGAACCGAAGATTTCCATAACAGTAGGTCAGACTTTCAGTGCTGTGTACGTGTCCGCTTGTTTCGTGCGTTCCTGAGAGCTGTGTGTTCTGCTGGCCTTGGGAACAAGCAGAAGCTAGTAGAGGAATGCCAAGGGTTAACCTGGAGGCAAACTCCAGATCCCCATGCTATATTCTTTAGAGGATGTGAAGTGGGRGCAGGGGACTGGCACTCTTTCCATGCCAGTGGGATGCAGAGTTACACTGGAGAGGGGGAATTTGTATAGTCCTTGGTTCCCACCAGTGGATCTCTTTGCAAGCAAGACTGCTTCTCTCCTATAGTGCCAACTGAACTGGCTGAACACTGCCACTGCTGTAAACATCAGGAAAGAGTCACCCACACCAAATCTCTAATCTTGGAATAAATAAAGGAATAAATGGAATAATGGAATGGAATAAATCAGGCATAGTGGCATTCACAACAGATGCTTCCACTGCTGCTTCTTTTAATTTTTTGCATGCAAGATTTCTTCAATGGTGTGGGTCCTGGAGCTTGACTGATTTCTAGCAAGAGTTTGGTGGAATATCCCTTTGAGAACAGGGAGTTCAGCAGGGCCAGGAAGGTGGGATGGCATGTGTCTTCATTTAAGGCATATTCTCAATTCTTTGCTCTCAAAATCATGACTATGGTATTCTTCTGTAATGACAATGCTGGCCTAATAGAGTTGGTTTTCAGTGTAATCATACCAGGCTATTCACTTTTCTGCCATTTGAAAACAAAGGATGTTTAATACCATTCAAATATAGATTAACTTAATAGGAGGGGGCACTTTTCTGAATTTTTCATGAGTGTAGAAAATGTGCTGAGAATAATACATTCTTATATTAAGAAGTAAGAAGATTTCACGCCTCAAAGATGTTTATTGGAAAAAAAGTTATATTGTTCCAATTAAAAAGCAGATTTCTCCTATTATATTTGTTTCTATTTTCCATGAGACACAGTTGTTAGGAAAGGAGATAGAAAGTATCCCTCGTCTTTAGGAAACAAAGAGCAAGTGGATCTCGAATGAGGCATAACAATTTTCTGATTCACAGCAAAGTTTGAATCTGATTTGCATAACTGTTTCAGATAAAAATATAAAAATAATTATGTTATTACCACTCTTGTGCCACAGAGTCTGCAGGGATGAAAATGAGTGAATGTGTGGTGTTTTCATTTGGTTTTCCAGATTATTCTTCCTAACTATTTAATTTGGTCACCAGAGCCTACCGCAACTTGGTTGTTACTACTTTGGGTGGAGAGGGGGAATTGGGGTATCTTTTTACTCAGCGTATCTAAGAAAACTTTCCCACACTTGCTTATCATAGCCCAAACAGTTCTTGCTGACTTACAGCTGATCTGTTTGAGGTAGAGTTTTCCGTTCTGTAATATTAAAATAAAATCTGCAAGCCCATATAGAGCTTAGCCATAAAATCGGTCCAGACTAGTAGCATAACTACGTATTTATTTATATTTTTTTAATATCTTCTTTATGTGTCATTATACTCAATGTTGTTAGTACGGACTTTGAGACTCTCAAGTACCAGGTGGTGATTAAATGTTCTCAGGACGGGATTCATCTAGAAAGGAAAGGCACTTTTAAACCTGTCTTTGAAAAGCAGAACAGATCAACCCATATACGTAAACTAGGGTCCCAAGTTGTTGTTCCATGCATGACATGAATTCATAAGGCCCACCACTTTCCAAAAGCAGATGTATGATGGGCTCTATGACAAGATACTGGAGTTAGCAGCAGAGAAAAGAATGTGACGAGGTCATGGATCAGAAAAAATCCCATAAAATAGATGCCGAGAGAATCCTTGCAGTCAGCCCTCCCAGCTGTCCACCCAGCAGAGTAAGCAGCATCAGGGCTGGCCCCAGCGTGGTACAATTCCCTTCTTTCCAAAAAAGCAGCTGGATGCTGTTTCTCCTTTCTAGGAAATCAGTGTGCTCTTCGGGACACGTGGAGCACTTACAGTCCAGAAGAGAACGTCATACCTGCCTCATACCATCAGCCAGCGAAAACTGGTCTGACACTATTCCTGAAGACTGTTATTACTTTTTTTTTTCAAACTGGGATTTCATTTTTAGTGGAAGACTCTTGTATTGCAATGTTCTCTGACCTACTTGCACATCTCCAGTGGCCTTCATTTAGAATAGGTCAAGGTTTTTTCAAAAATTCAAATTTTTTGCCTTGGCAATTTCTTTTGTTTCCCATCATGTTAATACTGTACAGATCAAGAGTTAAAACATTTAATCCTGTGTTCTTCTGTTTTCTCTTTTTTCTAATGGATGAGTCATGAGTATGGATGGCCTTTTGTTATTCTTTAGTAAACTCAAACAAGAATATTTATTCCCTCATTAGAAAAACAATAAATCGGCAAAGAGAAAAATGTCAAATAATGATTTTTAAAAGATCTTGGCTGTATCTTATAGTTATTGGGGTTTTTCTTATTTTAAAAAAGACCAAAAAAAAGAAAGAATAGTGTTCCTAAAATGTACTGGATTGCTGTTGCTGAAGCCTGAAGCCTGGAACCTTTTGATGGTGAGATCCCATAGGAACCAATAGCTGAAATACAATAAACATGGGCTCTTCTGGGAACCACATGTACTGTCTGGAGCAATGGTGATTTGAGCAGAGCCAACTGAGTGACCGATTTGCCTGATGTACCTCCACTTTCTACACCAACCCCGAGGTAGAAAGGATATCTTGCTTTTTATGATAATTCATTCTTGGACTGTACTGATGAATTTAACACATTTTTGTTACTTAGAGATATATCCAAATATGATTTCTTTTGTGATTGTGTAAAACTAAGCATAGACACAAATTCAGCACCAAGTTTATTCTTAAATTTATACGTATTTTCTGCCATCTTATATTATTTTGATGTCCAACAACCACAAGTTGTAGGGCACAAAAGCCTTTACGAGACATTCTTCTGCCAGAAAGTCATTTTTAGCTGTTTCATTAAGTACTTTTTTAGGTGGATAGGGCTATGGTATTTCTTTAAAAAGTGAGGATCTGGGGATTTTTTCCATTTGTACAGTGCAAATCTGGATTGGAGACAAGAAGAAAGGATCCCTTGCAAAATAATTTTGACACCTCGGTGAAAAGGAGGAGCATCCTCACAAAGGCATGGAGCCAATGTTCTGAATTAACAGATTCTATCCCTGGGGACAAGAGTAGGTGCGTGTTCAGTACAGAAAAACCACGCCCTGCCCATAGATGTTAAATTCCCCAGCATTCAGTACACCCAGAGGTCATTAAACTGGTTTGGCTTGTGTCCCTCCTGCTGTGAAGAGAAAATGCTGTGGGTGCTTCACCCTTATGCAGTCATAATGTTGGCTCTGCCTTAAGAGCCTTCACAGCTGTGCTGTAACACAGTTAGCTCCCAACATGACTCAGATGAAGGATTTTATTTAATCTGCACAGGACTTTGGAAAAAGAGAGTTTTCATTTGTGGAAACCTTGAGAATGTGCAAAGCTGAAAAAAGAGCACATGTGAACAAGAGTCTGGGTCTCAAATCCTGATTTTCCATTGTCTTAGAATAAAATTTCAGTGAAAATGGGAAGATGAGAGGAGAATGAAACTGTTTCATCGACTTGGCTGCCTTAATTCCTGTATTTGTCTGTTAGAGCATCAGTCACAGTTTGCATTGCTTCCAGCTCATGAACAGGAATGGTTAAGAAGTATATGGTTGGGTTTTGGGGGTTTTTTTTAACGGCTCTAGATTCAGCTTTTCTTGTAGGTTCTTTTCCCCAGTGTGCTTTCTGTCCCTATTTGCACTATTCACAATGCTTTATTTCTGTGAAACTGTACACTCTTTTTAAAATTTGGACAATCTTTACTATCATTAAAATCCACACAGAACAAAAAATAATTACCTTGTTCCTGACGTACGGGTAAATACAATGGCAGAGTCTGAAGATTCTTAGTTCAGATTAAACTCTCAGAAACAAGGAACAGCTGGTTCTACAGGCCAGAACTTTTGGGAGATTTTAAAATAACACTTATATAATTTACTTAAGGACTGACTTTTTGGGGTGGTGGACCAGAGGTCACCTGATAAGTATGTAAGAGCAAGTCTCCCATTTGTCTTTCCAAGGCAGAATGTCACTAACCACAAGACTCAAACAGGCACAAGGAATCCCAGATTGCAGGAGCAGCACAAATGTTCCAGTCATCTGATGCAGAGATTAGTCAAAACTTTGGATCTACATGTCTTTTATGCTATCTACAGCAGAACACAAATACATTCAATAACTTTTACGAGCAATTATTTCAGCTTCCTCCATCAAAAATGCACCAATTTTGACATGAGTACCTTTTCCAATTTAGTGCAGATGCCAAGATATTGCATTCCTAGGAAGCTGAGTATTAACAAAGAGCTATTACTAAATAATCCAAAACTGCCTGCAAGACTCAAGAACCTGTTTTCTAGGGGACTGTTTCTGTGCAGAGGATGTGAGAATGAAGATTTTTGAACACAATGTGTGCAGAAGATGTTCAAGGAAAGTTGCTGTGCCACAGTCTGCTCAGGCCATATAAGTAAAATGGTGAATGTCACTCAAAAGGAATTAACTCATGAGAGTAAATGACAATTGCCAGAGAGTTTTACACTAGAATTATAAAAGCAATTCTACAACCACTCTTATGTGAAGGCAGCACTGAGGATAAATTTAACGTAGCTGAGCATTGCTGTGCATTGTTTCTTGAGCCACAGCAAATATACTGCAGAACCCAAGGAAGGGTTATTGTTTTTGTGGAATGTAATTCTTAAGAGATCTGGTTTGTGATTCTACACAGAAACCTCAGGATTCATTTCTGTACAAATTCAAGCACACATGTTGATACTCTGACACCTACGGCAAATGGTAGGTGTCGTGGATAAATTTGGGTTCATAATCTAGTTATAGACTAGCATAATATCTAAGGTGAACAATCCAGAAGAGTTAGAATTTAAATTTTACTCAGACAAGTGTTGTAGTGTAAAAAGTGAGTGCAAGCATTAGTAAAAATAAGGGATTCACCAAGGATGTTCTTTTTTGGAAAGGTTAGACTTAAGAAATTTAGAGAAATGTTTATTGTGGTCAAACAGGCTAAAAGATTTGCACTACTCAACGTGAAAGTGGCTTTAAGTCAAAGACCATGAATGAATTTCTCTTCTTTTTTTTCTTAAATGTGAACTCTTATCACATAACATTCATTAGGTTTCATGAAAATTAAGCAATTTCTGTGACAAACATGTAGACATTTTTACAGAAAATTGACCTGTATGCAACTTTGATAAACAGTTAATTTAGTTTAGTTCTGTTTCCATAGCTGAGAATGGTTTGTATCCAGCATTTGATCTGTTTGTACATTTCTATTGAAGAGAGACAAATAAATAAATAAATCCAAGTTCTTGGATTTATTTCTTGTTCTGTTTTATGTTCTGAGCACAACTCCAGAAGAGGAGAAAACCTTATTGGCTCATGCGTAAAAATTTGAAGCCTGTTGTCTTATTTTCTAGGATAGCTCATCACAAGGTGGTTATCTGCTTGTTGGTTGTCACTACTTGAATGCTGTAAACCAAATAACCTAACCTGGTAAGTGATATGATACTGCATATGAAAACCCAAACCTGCAGGAAATAGTTCTGCCAATGCAACACAGACAGCATGGAATATCGGGAGATTCAGGGAAAAAAGTGGTGTGTAATTCCCTTGAAATGTATCAAGCCATTCATACCTTGTAAGTATTTAAGATGTAGAAGAGACTCTAAGCATATGTTAAAAGTGACATCAAATTATTTAATATCTCTTCATACTTGCTTTAACATATTTCACCTCAGGTGACCCCAACAGAAGAGGGTGTTTCAGTTTAAGTGCTAATGTATTTCAGATAAATAGGTCTTGAAATGAAACCCAGTACCTACCAGACTAAAAGTAAACCTCAGGCTGCTCTTTTTTTGTGATGCATACAGAGATATGGGCCCCTTTCTTGGATGACAGTTCATGAGGCTTATGAATTACTGATAGGAGAGATGGTTCCATGAGTCACTGTAATCTCAGCAACACTTAGGAACAAATGAATGAGCACTTCTGCAGGTAATGACCTGGATAAGATTGGTTGACTGAGAGTAGCAATTGGTTTGGTCATTGTTTTAGCAGAGATAGACCACTGTGACAGCTTTCTGCATTCACTTTGGAGTCTCCCAAACTTGGACTTAAGATTCCAGAAAAACTACATTCATAACAAAACCTGCTCAAGCCATCTGATTTGGAAAATAAGTTTCTTTGTTCTGATCGTATTGTCAGTAAAGTTTTGTGTGGAATAAAGAAATAACTAGATTTAAAAGGGAGTAGTAGTCTCAAGATTTCTTTTTTTTTCTTTTGTCCTCTCTACCTTCTTGTTTGAGGAGCAAGCAGACAAGAAAAATGTTCTGCATTCCTTTCAAATGTTGTAATGATGGCATCATACTGAATTGCTTGAAAAGTTTTAGTTTGAGAGATTGATGCTTCTGATTTGGGATCTTGTTCTCTTCATAATTTTTTTTAATGTTTGCTTTTTCTCCAGGTAAATCCACAAAATCATGTTGTGAAATTGGAAATGGTGAGAAAAGCACTGGAACAGAAATGTGACTTTCAGTCCTCCCTTTCATTAACTCTGATTGCTCATCAGCAGAAATACCCAGGTTTGCTCCTCTGCTTCTGGGATTCTTTCAGTTTGTGCAGCTACATCAGGTACTCACCTTTTATCTTTGTTAGGGAGCACTAAGAATTAAAAATCCTCTTTGGGTTGTACTCATTGACTCCTAATTAGCATGAAAAACTGCTTTACCCCAGAGGCTTTGGCACAGGGCTTTTTTTTTCACATGCATATATGTCACATACAGTGCATACTAACTATTCACATACAGTGTCAGCATGCGCTTCATACGCGCACAAAAGTTCCAGATGTGCTGTGTATCTTGTTTAGTTGACTTTAGTCTTCTGTAAAGCCAAGAGAAATATTAATCATTCATTTACTGTTAGGGGATGGGTCTTCTTCTCATGTTTCAGTAAAGGGGGTGGAAAAGTAAAGTAAGCCAATTTTTTTCCTATTTAAGGCCAAAGCCGGGGAATGCTTGTGGCTGAGTTCTGTACATGGCCCGGTGCTGGAAGGGCAGGGAACAACCGATGTTGCTATTTTGAATAGATTTTTTCTTCCCCCCCCATTTTTGTTTTTGCACAGAGAGTCTCATGTCTAATATTTAGACATGATGAGCTCTGTGCAAAAAGTAACTTTGCTCATTCTTGCCGTGTTTCAACCCTCAGTTATTTTGGCACAACAAGTCGGTGAGTAATTCAAGCTTCTTATGATTTCGTGTTTTTATTTTATTTTTATTTTTACCAATAATTTTAGTAGCTTGTAAGAAATGTATATGCACGAATCTCACCAGAACACATTTCCTTCACCAATTCAGCAGTCAGATATTTAATGGTGAAGCTGAAAGCTGCAGGGGTTTGCAGTATCATCCCAAAGGTTTCTCTTCGCTTTGCTTTCTTTATGATCAGAAGGACTGTACAGTGCTGTCTGCCTTGGCTGCATTTGTTCTTGTTCGTACTTGTTTCCCTGCTGCTACAGACACCGGAGAGATTATAAGCTATTTCTTTTAACTCTTGGAATAACATTTTAACTGTTAGCTCTGTGCTGCCTGGAAGCCCTTTGTCACAAGCTATAAGTCTTTGCTTCCAGCTATTTTATTTGGAGTTCTCCTTTGTACTTGTTTGTCTCACACTGGCAGCGTGAGGGTTTCTTTAAACGATTTGTGTGCAGAAAAAAATGCCTTAAAATTCTAACCAGTTTTGTTGAAGGAGTTTTTAAGAGTAATATATGAAAATATGTCAGCTTACAGAATTTTTACTTTGGCATAGAACAAGAGGGTCGACTAATTCCCTCAGCTGCAATAGTTTGAATCAGGCATCTGCAGGCAGTTTCAGCCCTTCACGAGGCTGATTAGCAGTTGATGGTATGTGGAAGTCCATGCGAGTATGTGTGTGCATGTTTACAGAGAGCAAGAACACCAAAAACCAAGTGAACATGGAATTTAGAGGGGAGAAAAGTACTTTGTATACAATAATTCAACTTAAAGTGAAGATAAGTCTGGTATGAGTATTTAAGTTAAACAGACGACATTCCACAAGTACAGCTGACCTTTTTTGGATGTGCTCGGTTCCTGCTTGCCAGATATTGTAAACCAGACCTTCCTTAAGATAAAACACTTTTCTTTTTGTAAATATGAAAGATCTGCAATTTATTTATTTCTACATTGAGGCAATGAATAACCTTACAATTAACTCAACAAGCAGCAGCCAAAGAAACTGTAGTTGCTGTAAAGGAGAGCCAAATGCCTTTAAAACCACACCCTACACTATTCTGTATGACACACATCATGAAAATGATTAATTGAGCCATTTCATGGCAAATCCATCTGTCTCATCATACCTGGACAGGGACCTCTGCCGAGGGATGACTGTGAGTCCACCAGGAGCAGCCTGTTGGCAGCGGAGCACTTGGAGTTCAGGGGGATCCGTGCAAGAGCAAATCAGGCAACATCCTCTGCAACAGCAGCATGCCCAAACACCAGCCTCCCTCACCAAGCACAGACACAGGTTAAGCCTGAGTGTCTTTAAAAAAAACCTCCAACCAATGCATATAAAGATATTCTGTAGGGAGTAAATGTAATTTACTGTGAACTGATCCTTTTCTGTTTCTGCTTTGCCATATACAAACTCTCTGTCCAATAATCTTCAGTAAAGATTATAAAATTCAGTCATTACAAAATTTGAGCAACTGTATGCTGTGTTTTCTCTGATTACAGCAGCAGATAATATATATATTGTTTATGTTTAACATGCAAGAAGTGTACTTTTATATACCTATGTCTATCATCAGAGGGATAAGGACTAAGAGACCATCCAATATAAAGAGAAGGAACATCAACTTTATTTCTTCCCAGAAACAAATGGTCCCTGAGTGCCAGGTCTCCTTCCTTCACTCTGGTTGTATCCCTGGACATTTCTGAGGTGCAACATATATTTGACTCAATAAATGGTAAATTTTGATTAGAAGAACAATACACAAATGAAGTGTGAATGAGTATTCTCATTTCTCTGCCACATTCCTGTTTCATGGTGTTGTAACATTTCCTTACTGGGCTAACTTCCATACTATTTACAGGGATGAGGTTACACAGAGAGACTGATACATCACTAGTTATCCCCTAAAAAATTGGATTCTCTCCCCTGTTTAGAATGTTTCTTTCCACACATTTGAATATGTTTTTCTCACAGACAATAATAATTGAAGGAGTTGATTATTAGCATCACTAACTCATGTGCAAGGCAGTGATGGGCTGGGAAACCAAATTTTCCACGATTGAAAAGAGAATTTCCAGACAGGCTAAAATGCCCTCTCTTGTCAAGAAAAATGTTTATATGGTTAGTATCAAATGTAAGTCAATATAAAATTTTCCTTGGGAAAGCCTGCCAGGAGACAAGACTTGGCAAGATATTAAGGAAACTGCTCAGTATACACTAAGTTTAGGGTAGTCAGATGTACCCGTGGGCTATGTGTTTCTTTGTCTTGCTGTAATAGTTTGGAATGGAGATTTGAGTACAGCCTCAGGCTAAGCCTCTTTAAGGGCTTGGTATCTGGATACTGTGGAACGAGGAATATTCTGTGACTTCCATGACCAAAAGCTCTGTGTCCTTGTAAAGCACTAGGATGTTTTTAGGCTGGAGGTGAAATCACCTTGACACAATCCAGGCTTTCTGATGTGTATCAGGTTGGTGTAAGGGGCGCTCAGGCCCTGGCCATGTTCAAAATAAAATGCCTCCTGAAGGCTGACAGGACACGATGACGGTGCTTCAGACACGACAGACGATTCAGAGTCCAGCAATGTATATTCAGTTCCACCCTTTGAAGGCACGTTTACATCCTGCATATTAAACTTCTCAAAAGTGTAAGAACTTAGAATTCTTCTTTAGGAAAGAAATCTGTTCTCTTTCCAGCGGGCACAACCTGTGAAATCATTTGCTAAGCCTTGCAGCCTGCATTCATCCCATTTATCTTGGGTTTGTCAAGGCAATAATGGCAGCTATTTCCAGAAGACAGCATAAATTTTAGCTTGACAGACTGGAGATATTTGGCAGTTTCCACTGCCTACAAAGGAGGCACATCCACAGCGCCCTCACCTCAGTGCCAAATGGGAAGTCAGATGGATTTGGGACTGTCTCAGCTGCATCTGTGATGCTTAAAGGACATCTCAGTCAGCCAGATCGGGACAATTCTCATAGGTATACCCCACAGTCCTTGAGGAACTTCACTGAGGTCATTAGGAAAACTCTACTGCTCTGAAAGCAGTGTGACAGCAATGCCAGAAACCCTTCAGTGTTATTCCAAGTAATTTTTCACTCTAATGTAATTTAGTGTTTTCCTTGTAATGAAAGTATTATCTTGGATGTTTGGTCAGGAAACCCATTTCTGAGGTAATGGCTGAATCCTAAAATCTCTCTGACAAGACTTATTGACCTTTCATATTACTCTCAATTGCAAAATTGCAGTTTTAAAATGAAATATAACCATTACATGTGGGATTCAGGAGGCAGCGTGCAAATGACTTTTCATGGTGAGCACCCACTTCTGACCCCTGAGAAAAGGATGATATTTTAGGAAAACTTGTAAACAGCTGATTTGGCCATTTCATTTTCTTCTTTTATCAGTTGGGAAAGATTAGATAGGTTATAAAGTAGATGGGTAGTGTACAGATGCAGTTTATTTGTGAGACTGCCAGACTGTCACGTTTAGCAGTTAGCCCTATGGAATACTGCACACATGTGTTCTTTGTTGATAAATTTCCAGTTTAAAGGGTAATGCTAACAGTCAGAGCTATCTCTCCTCAAAGGTTTTGGTAACACAGTAAAGTTCCCGTCCAGAATTTAGACAGTAAAACCAGATGATGCATGTCTGTATGCCAAGAGATAATTAACCATCATAAGTAACCTGGGCTATGTGAAATAATGAAATATCAGGGGTCTACTCCTCTACTTCCATTTTTCCTAACTATTTTTTACCAAGCACATGGCAGAAAAGGTTATGATGAGGAAAATTTAAACATTCCTTTCTGGTCTGGAAAAAGTCATGCTAAATGAAAGCCTGGGGAATCCACCCCCTCTAAACAATATATATGTTCTTGGAAATATGACAAATTTCATAAACACATTTTATATCACACATCCCTGGAACATATTAGCCTTAGGAAAATGAGACTATTATATAACCATTTCATTATTTTCCAGATTTGTTTTTGAGTTGTGACCAAATCCCCAAATCTACACAGACTGATTTTTCTAAAAGTGGAGGTGGATTTGGAAACATCCACTGCTTCATTACTGGGGGAAGAGGCAGAGGTAGAAGGGTGTTGTCACTGGCACAAACCTCACTGTTGATGCCTCAGTCAGAGTCATTACGTTTTCTCTCCTCTTACTGCTGCAGATTACAAGCAGATCCTATTTCCTCTTCCAGCTTCTGCCAAAGTGGTGAGGTTTGAAATAGGCAGCCAGGTGTCGCTTGCAAACTCTGATGGTGCCAGCCTTACACAACATCTGGGGGATAGTTGTAATTAATGCTACTCAAGAAAAAGAAAGGAGGAAATTACTATCACTTTTTTGTTCCACAGGCTGGCTGAGAAACCTACTCGTTGTTGTCCCAGTTATGTGCTAATGTTGTTCACACCTTGTTTCAATCAGAAATCTGCAGAAAATGGGACATAACTGGCTTCATAATTGGGACAGCATGCTGAGGGTCAGTAATGGAAATGATGCAGAGTGGCATTCAGCATTTGGGGAGAAAAGCAACCTCTTCAGAATTGAAAGGTTCAGCCTGCCAGGAGGGGCAAACAATAACAAAGTGCACTTTCCCAGGCTAGCAGGCACATGGAAAACTGTATTGCTCTTGATGTTTCTGCGGTAGGTTGCAAACTAAGTCTGCAGAAGAGCACAAGCCACAGCTGCTGTAACAGTTACAAGTTTTAATTTGTTGGTTTGAAATAATAATTCATCAAAACCCACAGAATTAGAAATTAGTGCAATGGTCATACCCATTAATGCTCCAGATTATGCTGTCATTTAGTCATGCTTGTTTAAGAAACTAGGCAAAAGTTCTCAGTTAAGAAAAGGGAAATTGTTGGCAATGGCAAAGATATGTTGTGAACAAAATGGGGTTCTTTTGGTCTTAAAGTGACAGGATTAGAGTCCGACATCATTACGGTTCAATGTGATGGAGCACTGTTCAATTTATTATTGGCAGCACACACACAAAAAAAAACCTTAGGTTTGCAAAGACTATAATAAAATCTGTTATTATTCAACATTGCTATTCATTCTCCCTATAGCAGCTTCGTAAATTATAGGTTGCATTACTCTAACACGGGTTAGAGTTCGGTACCTACCACCAACCGCCTATAATTTTGAGACATTCTGATTTTGATATTTGGCAGTAAATAAATAACCTTCACCCCTAAATGAAACAAAAAATTTGGTGTTATCATTTTGCTTGCTACAATACTTTACCAGCCTATCCCTCCTTCTACATATCCATGATAATATACCTTGTAGAGAAAGAGAACCGGGCACGGATGTGATTCTTTCTCTAGGAGAGGTGCAAGAAGTTTATTTGACTTCAGCACCTTCTGATCAGGCTGTTGAGGGAAATGTGGATGGGGGTAGAGAATGTTGCAGCCCCTGGCCCTCAGTGTGCTGCCCACCTCCAGCCCCCATGATCCAGTGGATTCCTTCCGGAGGGAAAGCTATCTGAGGCCATGCTTGTCACAGTGATGTTATCCCTGTTGCAGAAGTGCTGTGTGGTGACTCACTGCTGTTGCTTCCCATGGCCATGTTGCTTCTAGATATGGGAGCCTGTTCTCTGGCTTGGTTACTGATGCAGGAGAGCTACTTCCATATAGAGTTTTCTTTTTCCATTGGATCTTTTGATGCATAGGGTTTGTAGAGCTTTGCTTTCTGTCCTCTCCTTGGGTTCCCTGACAAGAGATGTTTTGTCCCTGGAAAAAACCTGTAAGGAATTCCCACAGAATTTCTTGATTTTTCTCCATTCAACACAGTCAGACACCTTTTTTCAGAGAAATAAGATTTCCATATTTATATGTGGGGACCATGCCATTAATATTTCTCATATGACTTTGAGACTGTATAAAAAAATTCAAATATTAACCCTTGCATTGCTCCTAGCTATGACTAATCAAGAGATAACCTCCACAGGCAGTAAAAAATTACATATTACAGGAATCAGAAAGTCTCTTCTGTAAGTACAACAGAGAGAGGGAAAGGTCTGCTAACCATATCTTAAATGCTGGAAGGGTCCAAGGAGGAATGTTTTCTGTTATTGGCTGTAGAGTAGCACATCTTTCACACAGAGGAACAGTAAATTGTATTTTTAATTTATATTTTCAAGGAGTCATTATTTTTTCTCATCTTGTATTTCATAGGAAAGGTTCTTTGCATTTTGCTTTGAGAAAACCTAACCTACTTCCAGCCACTGCTTTTATTTATTTATTTTTACTTCAGAGCCAATCTTGTCTCTGAGTTTGCAAAGTGGAAGCCTCTGCCTGTTTCATGTCAACATGACAATGGAAAACATGATACAACCCCCTCTAACAACAACCGCTTGTTGGCTTTAGTTTGGATAAACTTCAGCTCTGGGACTTCTGGCTTTGTTTAGTTTAGCAGAGGAGATTCCTTTCAGATTAGCTCAGAGACTACTTCCATTTTCCCTCATTTACGTCAAACCCTTCATTTAAACATGAACTATCAGAATGAGAATGAAAATGGTACCTTCCTTAATGATGTCTGCACAATTTTGTCTTGCTTTGATTCACACAAGTACTCCCTGAAGAGATGTCTGCCAGAGAGTAAAAAGCGTGAACAGGACATTGAACAGGAAGAATGTGAGGATAATGAAAAAATATATATTTGAAGGCTGAATGTAGTTTTTTATTTTGAAAGCGTAGGCCTTCTCATACAGCTAAAGAGGCACCCAAATGACTGTCAAGAAATGAGGGATGTGACTTGTAGATTTAAGACTGTTAGCTGAGTTTATACCAGAAGGGCCTTCAGCATAGCACAAAGGTGTCCACAGCCACAGGAGACATATCCCCTTCTGCTGCTAGATTTCCCTTTCAGTCACTGTGCATCCCATCCTGGAGGGTGGCACAGGCACCTCTGCTCTCCTGTCAGGTGAAACATTTCCTTTCATGTGCAAACTTCCTGTGGGCTGCTATGGCAGCCTCAGGAGCCACTTTATTCCCAACCCCAGTGCTGCAAAGGGCAGCAGAATCACAGGAACATCCCAGGCACATTTTGCAGCAGTAGATATGAAAGGATGATCTGTGTCTGGAAACTACTTCCCACAGCAATTCAACACTGGCAGTTCTTGGAAAACTTCTGGACTTAATTAGTTCCCACTGAAACTCCCTGCAGTTCACGCCCAGTGACCAGTCAGAGCATTAGAAGGCTGGCTGTGGCAAACATCTTTTTTCCTCTATTCTTTCCCTTTGTGCTTCTTCTTCTTCTCTTTTCCTTCTTTCCATTTTATTTTAGGAAAATAAGCAAGAACAAAATTGCATCTCTTTTTTCAAACAGACAAGACAGAAACAATTGCACATCCAAACAGAGTTAGTGGGAAATATGGGAAGCGCATCGCTCCTTGTTCCTTTGATGTTCACTGTAGTAGCCATGCTGAGCATCAAAGGAGAATAAACTACATTGCCCTTGCTTTCCTTCAGCCATAAGCAGCAAAAATAGGATTCATATTTTCTTGGAAAACACTTTTATGTTCATGAAGAGCCTCTTTAAAAAGAAAATATTGCATCTTTTCTGGTTTTGTCTTTAAATCTACTGTATGGTGTTTACTTGTTTCCCTACAGAGCAGTAGTCATTCTGTGCCAGCTGTTTAACAGAAGAATGTCCTAGTGAAAGCAAACAATGGGTTGTGTAGTGGGAATTGCAAATCTTTGAAAAGAGTAATTGAAATCTGCTCAGACATTTTGAAGATTCTTTGCACAATATTCTAAGGCTGTTGGTGGCTTAGCTGTTGGCAGGGTGGTCCTCTTTGTAGATCCCTTTGGATGAACAGAACAGCATAAATATGGAGGAGTGGAGGGAAAAAAGAAAGAAGAGAGGTTTTCAAGTCCAACTGATTATTTCAGAGCAGCTGAAGAGAGAAAGAGTGCTGTAATTGTCTTTCAGCCAAGAATAAAAAAAAAAAAAGTGAACTGTACAGAGCCTTTTCATTTATCAGGTGTTCTCTGGCTCCAGCTCTTCCACTCATACCTTTTAAGGGCTGCAGCAGATAATCTGTGCTGGATCTGGTTGTGTCTGCTGCAGATGTTCCAGCCCTCCTGGGCTATGTGGTGCTGTTTATTCTCATCCTGTGCCAGCTGGGGTTATTGCTGCACAGAGCAGGCAGAGCTAAACGTGTGCCAGACCTCAGGCAGACACTTCAGTAGCAAGGCTTCTGACCCCTGATATAAATAAAAAGTCAGCTCTCTCCTTGCAGGCTCTTCACTGCACCAAAAGTGTGAATCTTCACCTCACGAGGGAATTAGTTAGGAAGACCCTTGGGTCTTTGTGCTTGAAAAATGGCCAGGCATAGAACTTGATATTTAAAAGTGGCTTCAAAATTAAGTTGTCTTTGATATCCTGGGAAAACCCTCACAATACTTACTTTAGTAGCCCTAGGAGGTTGACAATAAGAGCATTGTATCCAGTGTACAAATAGCCATTTAATATCCTCTATGAGGCAGATTAAGAAGAATTTCAAATACTGCCATCCATATCCAACAAACTGTCCAAAATGGATGTGGGGTGAATTAGTACAAACTGGAATAAGGAATGAATGAATACAAACTGTTTTGCAGATGAAACTAGGTTAATGATGTTCTATGCTTTCAGAATCCTGCCACAACCTTCTGAATTACAAATACCTTTAATTTATTTGCAGCCAAAGACATGATTCTTTTCTTTAGACAGTATGCCAGAGCACTTTAATCCTTCACTGGAATATGAAATGCAAGAACCAAACCCTTCATTTGCTTCCAACTTCTGAAATTACAGGGAAACCAATAAAATTGTGCAGGGACTTAGGCTAGTGTAGAATTTGCCCCCCTGCTGCCTTACTCATCTCTGATGTAAATTCACTATGGCCGTGGAGTCATATTGGGGCTGAATTTGTCCAAGGTATCTCAAAATATAAATTGTATTACCACATGTACTATACTGCCATTGTAACATTTCCCATTTGCTTCAGCCTCAGGAGAGAAGCATTGAATCAGGCTGATTTCTTCCAAGGCAAACCACAGACACAGCATTGCATAAATTTGTTAGCCCTCTCACAGAGCTAAGGGGAAAGAGCAGATCATATCCCACTTGAAATTTTAATCACCTGCCAAAAATTGTTTTAATTACAGATTTAGGCATGCAAAACAAAAATCATACATTTTTTCCTCATACAATTTTTTGGTATTATCATGTAAGAAGCTTAAAGTATCATTAATTTAGTTATAATTCAGTGTTTTACACGAGGTGCTATGTAGAAAATTAAACAATTATCAATTTCCATTTGTTCCCTTTCTCGTATCAGATCAGAAGCTGAATCTCCCTTTCACGATGCTTTGGATCTGTGAGAGTGGTTCTACAATCTTGGAAGCCTGTGCACAATGACTTTTCCAGTTTTTCTTTTTTCTTCTCAGGGCAGACCTACTGCAAGAAATGTTTCAAAGAACCCTCCAATGTTATAAACTCTTTCTGGTCCTAGTTAAAATCAGAAGCACATAAATATGTCTTTGAGCTACACCTTGGGGGTGATTTTCTTATTTTTTTAAGTTTTGACAAAATCTTGTGCTGTACTTTAGTAAATTCTTCCCCTTAATTGATCCTATTATGCTGAGCTTGAACTATTGCTTTTCTTTGAAAGTATGTTAGGCAAACTTCTTATGGAATAAAATTGGAAGTGGTCAAGTGTTCAAAACTAACATTACCTTGACACTTGGATTCTGACTGTAGAAGTCTTCATTGACTGCGCAAGGAATGGGCAGGATGTATGTTTAAAGAAACCAGTAAATCCACTAAATCATCAGAAATCGTATTAGACCTTGAATTCAAGTCCATTTTTGCTTAGTTTAAGACAAAAGTCTTTATGCTAAGAATTTGGTACCATTCTCTCTAAAGACAAGAAGCACATTAAAATCAGATTACTGCAGAGCAGTAAGAATTTATGCCAGCACTACAACTAAATAGCCACAAATAAAGTGCTTGCAGCCTGTTTCTTATTTTTAGCATGACACCGAATGGCACAAAAGGTGATGTGCCAAAAAATTTTGTAATGTAAGAACAGAGGGGATGGAAAAATCTCATAGGCATTTTACCAATAATTGAAGAGTAGCTGAAGTATTATGCAATGGTGCCTCTAAAAGGCATTGAACGCACTGAATTATGATGAAATTCCTTCTTACTTTCTGTCCTGCTCTAAAGCAAATGGTTACCTTTATTAAAAGATTTGATCTGTCAGACACTGAAGAGCTTCAGTTACCACCAGAACAATTAGAAGTTGACATTTTTTAGGTCTGATTCAAAGCTCAGTAAAATCAAGGGAGGCTCTGATCAGGCAATGATTATCCTTAATCAGGGAGGAATTATCTGAATTCTGCAGCTTATGGCAAAAAGAGGTCCATGTCTACCAAAAACACAGAAGCATAAATATAACTGACACAGAGTCAACCTGTTGAGAGAGGACATCGGAGAGCAAATCCCAGAATAACAGCTCAATACAGATGGTCATTCAGGAATATCTTCCTCCCATACCAAAAAGCAATTTGAGCCATGGTGTTGTCAAGGAATAGCTAAGAACAAAAAGGTATAACTGTCTCTTGAATCCATCAGATGTTTTTTCTCAAAATTACTTTTATGTGTTCAGAAACACACAACAATTCTCTGTGCTACCCGCAAAAAGAAGCAAGGTGATAGATACACAGCAGTCTGCTCTATCCTGCCACTTGTATGACCCAGTTGTATGAAATGACAGTTCTGCCAAAAAAACAGCTCCCACCAACTAAAAAAGCAGAGAAAGCTTCTTGCACTTTGTTTGCTTATTAGCAGTTTAGAAACAAGGAAACTCTTCTGCTGCTGTTTCTCATGCCAGACCCAGCTGAAGCCAGTGAGGCTGTTATGTAACATCATCTCTGATGGGATATCTCTAGTCACTATATCCTTGCAGCAGTGCTGTGGCAGGGTGACCTTTGGGATTTGTATGAAGAACGTCATTCCAGGGTGTCAGCATGTGTGCCCAAACAGAGCAATTTGTGAAATATAAATGTTGAGACAGAACAGTGTAACAGATTCAGCTACTTTAGACCACATTACCTTTGAGAAGAACAACAGCCATCTGAATATAAAGTGGAAAAATTAGAGTTTTAAAATCACACTTTGAAAGATTAGAAAAAAGCCAATAATCTGCTTGGAAAATAGAGGCATTTCATGTTTTACCTGGTAGCAAATATGCTTAGGATATGTTTTAATCCTGATATTTCTAAAGCTTTTTAAATGCTGCAGAAAGGCTGCAGCATTGGTAGCATATAAAGACGAATGAAGAGAACAAGAAATGAGTTGTTTAAAATGCAAGTACTTGTTTGTACCAGTGCAGGCCTGTTTTTTGTTATTTTGTAATCTGACATACAGACTGGGTGGGTCTCAAAGCAAGGACAGTTTGTCTATGTGACACAAGGATCCTTCGCCCGAGGATCCAGACTCTTCCATGCATTGCCAGTGAAACAGCACGTGACTCCATTCCGCAATACCTCTGACAGACAAGTACAGTATTATGCTTAACCAGCATTCTTTCATGCAGCTTTCTCTTTCTTGCATCTGAGAAAGGAGGAAAACTGGGACTGGCGCAGTGGCAAAACTGTTTAAACGCCAGCTTTCTTGGCAGACAAGCATCCCTAGAAGTAAGAAAGCTTCGGTTTCATTCTGAAAGCACAGGATGTAGCTATCCTTTTTGGTGTGAAACTTGGGAAATCTGTGAACAACTCATTCATACTCCTTTCCATTCCACCTGATAGCAGTTCTTCCTCCTACAGCTCACAGAGCATGAAATGATTTTTAAGATTAGCCCGCTCTAGTTTTTCACGGCCTGCATTTAAGTGTTCTATAAATCGAGGTTTCATTTCTGATACCTCCACTCACATGTGGACAAGCCTTACAAAATATTACATCAGTACAATTAAACTTGAAAATGTCCTAATAGGTAGGGATACTCAAATTGGCCCTTATGTCCTCATGCTCTGTGTGAAATGGATGTAATTAATTAGGTGTTTGTTTTAAGACAATTCCAGCTGGGAGAATGTCTGAAGGCCTTGCAGTTAAAAAAAACCCCAACTTGTTGAACCAGTTTTTTCCTTTATTTCCATCTCTTTTCCTGACTCCCATGACCCAGACAGGATTTCAGACCTTTTGAGTACTCGGCACTGACCTGACATGCCAACAAACCGGGCCATTCCAGCTCTTCCAGCCAATTCATTCATTATGAGAGTCCCCTTGTTTCCATTACTACTGACGGGATGGAACAAGTGTGTTTGGTTTTCTTATAAACATCATCATAATACCAGACAGGGAGCCCAAACCATTTGCTTCGAGGTAGACACTGTGGCATTCTTTGTTGCTCAGGAAATGGAAAGCAGCATTGCTGCACATGCTGGTGTGGATTCCTCCATCCGCTCCAGTAGGGGAGAATGATAGCATTTCCATTGAATATAGACAACACATCTCCTTTCTACTCTGTCCTTTGGTTAAACAATATATCAAACAGTGCTGGAGTATGCAATTAATAGATGTGTTTACTACGAAAGAAATGTAAAAGAATTTTTGAAGTAGTCATCCTGTAAAGCAAATGACCAAAACCAGGTCAGAGTGAGGAAGCACAGGCTTTGTACAGTCAAAAAGCAACAGAAATACCCTTCTTAGCTTCATCTGACTTTGGATCCAAAGTTAGAGGCAAGGCCTTCTTCATCTTGGTGCTTTAGCCTTTACCAGATTCACTTTAAATACAGTAAAAATGGTTTGACTCATGTTTGTGATCAGATTCTCACAGACCAAAACTCCTCAGTTTTTCTTCCCAGGCCATCATCAGGCAGCTGCTGGAGGATCGTGAGTCACCCTGTGTGGACTATTGGCCTCTCTGAGGCAGAACCAGACAAATTCAAGATGTTCTTTAATTTCTAACCATTTAGTCACATCTCTGCAAATGGCATGTGTGAGTCTGCTACTAATGCAATAGCTGGACATTTGCTTTGTCCAAAGTAGAAAAGCCTGTGGTTTTTGAGGATACTATTAGGAAATTTTTTCCTTTCGCTGTGTAATTGTGGTTAAATCATGATCATGGTTCTTGCACAAATGCAAAGCCAAAAGCAACTACAAAACAGGTCAGCTTCTCAGGTCATAGCATGTGATAACAAATTCCCGTTCATCTCAATAGAATTTGGATTATGTCCCATGTGACATCTGTCATTCTTCAGGCTTCCAATGGCCATATTTGTTTTCCCTTGTACACATTTGGACTCTTTTATGTATCACACTTATAGGTCCTTTGGAACTAAATTGTGATTTTCCTTTCAGCTTTCACTATTGGTCTGCTTATGTACAGCTGCTAGTTTGTTTATAATGGGAAATAATTCAAAACCAGCATATGAAAATAATTGTGTTGCCTTTTAGCAACTATTTAGGCTGGCCCAGGGAAGTGCTACTCACAGCAAAACCTTTAAAAACATGACTGCTCAGTAAACAGCATAAATTCAAATTAATTCAAGCCTTCAAATATTAAACTTCTTTACAATTCACTAGAGCTTGACAGAGCTTCCAACAAAGCATTGCAATAAGTGCCACAGAAGTGAAGTGCTGTATAGCCATCATATCTAGGGCTTTGAGAAGAAGAATAAGATTTTGCATTGCCATAGGCAAATACTGTTGAGTCCTAATATTTTTTTAATCTTAGGCTAATGTGTATGTTTAGGAACCAATAAGAAAAGCTGGCTAAGGCAAGTATGTGACTCTTATACCACAAGTCTAGAAGCAGACAAGTCAGCTTTTTTATAACCTCATTATTCCTATATGTTACTCGCCAGTGCTTTAGCATAAATCAGCTTTCCAAAGGATTTTGGAGCTAATGGTTAATCTTTATGAGCAATGCAAAATGCATTATGTCATAACATGCTGACACACAGATCTACATCTGAGCACAGAGGGGGTGTCTTTAACAGACTAAGTCTTCCCAGATGTGAGTTTCCTTTGGAAACCTACTTAATGCTTTCATTCTGCCAAAGGCCACCGCAATTTTGATTGCAGCTCTCCTACCTTATTTCTTAATTCATTTAACAATGTCCACAAAGTTAGAACTGAATGTCATTATATCCATATGTCTTCAATTTTTTGTCTTCTTCCTGTTAAATGATGCCATCTACTGTAGCATAACTGAATGACAAGCTGGTAAAAATGCAGAGGAATTTCCTTTATTTCCTTATTACTGTAAAATTATCAGTCATCTTGACACATTTTAAATTTCTATGTTTTAATTTCTATTGTTGAATAATATATGGAAGGTGAGTAGTCTCAGTGTGAAAAATTGGTCACTGAGAAAAGCTTCTGCATCTGTCTTGAAAACAGAATCTTTTCTAACCAGCAGTGCAAAAATAGGGTGAGAGTGGCCTTTTTCAGCTCCCCATCACAGCTGTCCTCTTCACTGTAAGGCACTAAGATCACATCTCTGAAAATAACAAAACGGATCAATGAAAATAAAGGAAAAATGAAGAAAAAATTGACATATGAAAGTGCAAATCCTTGGATATGAATTTGCTAGTGAATAAGGACCTTCTTGTCTTAAATACAAAAGTTAAATAGTTTAAAAAATTGGTGGTTTTAAAAAGGCTAGGAAAGTGATACTGAGAGTTTAAAATCAGAATACTACAATTACTCTAACAGATCTTTTGGGTACAGAAAAGTGTGTATGTTATGCATCTTTTTACATGTGTATGCAATTGATGTAACTGTACATTAGAAGTGTGAACTGTAACTATTAAGATTTTTAGATTCGTATAATGGTATTTTTTATTTAACAATTATGACTTTGCCCTAAAAAAGTAATTTCTCCCCTTCCTCATTATGTTTATAAATGAAAAGAGCATTTTAACCTGTGGAGCTGGAAGGTGCTTAAGTGGAGTGATAGCTGAGTAGTACATTGTTCTGGGTGATGTGGATCTATGCCCATCCATGCTCTCCACAGTGTATCCAACCAGCTCCTTCGAGGTGGATAACAAGCTCTAACCTCCCCAGCAGCTCTGCTGACATTCTACCTCCCACAGCAAATAGCTTTTGAGGGCTTCATGTATGCAATGAGCCACTCGTGCACTGAGTTCTGCACCTTTGCCATTCTGTGATTTGGTTTCTTTCTTGAGTCATTAGAGAGGTTATAAAGAAGATTTCATTCATAATCCTTCACTTCTACATTTCAGCTTTCTTGTTTGTCAGGAAACATTTGTCATTAGTCTTGTCATGCATGGCCAGTTTGTTTTTTCCATAAGTGCCCACAGCGAAATCCTGGTTTGTGAAAAGGAGAAAAATATTTCTTGCAGACACAGCACCTGACTAAGTGGAGAATCAGCTTATTTACCTGGGATCCACAGATATGGTTCTGAGGGGTGAGAACTGGGAAGCTAAGCAACTTTTTTACAAACTAGATCTAGCTTGGCAGACTAAGGAAGAATGTCTAGATCCTCTTCAAATATACCCGTTGTTAGGTGGTGTCCTTTGAAGCAGCATCCTCTGATGCCGTAACGCTGTGATATGTGGGTGTGAGGAAGAGGTTGCCCCGGAAATGAGCAGTTCTTCTCCATCTCTCTTGTGCAGAATATGAGGTTTCTGGTGAAGCCCAAAAGGGATGGAAAAGGAAAAAGTGAACTTCTAAGTGATAGAGAATGTCTAAAGGGAGTGACTTTTCATATGGCATTGGAAGGTTTTCGATTTTAAGATTTTTTGTGTTGTCAAAGGTAAGGAAGGTAAAATACTGGATCCCAGCTTGATATCCAGCAAAGATAAAAATATTAGCTTGAAAATGTCTAAAAAGGGATTTTGAAGCTTATTGCATCTGGTTGTTCTAATCAAGATAGTGGTCAAAATTAACTCTTAACCGTAAGTAATGTCAGCCTTGACAAGTCAACATTTTCCTGCTTGCTTCTTTTATAATTCAAGAGCAAAAATAATGTAAATTGGTGTGCACGGACATTGGGGAAAGAAACCTCCTGTCCCATGCAGTGTTCTTCTCCAAGATCTGCTCTTTCCTCAGGGAGTCATGATTGTATTCCCCATTCCCTTCAAGAGCTCCTACAAGGAGGTGATGAATTTCATGGGTGAAACAGAGGGAAAAGTCAGGTTAATACAGACAAGGAAAAGCAGCTGAGTGAGAAAATGGGAAGGGAGCAGGGGGAAACTAAGTTCACTTGAGTACATGTCAACAAACAAGGTGAACTGTTCAGGTACAAAATAAAAGAGGATTTGTGGAAGATGAAAAGGGAAGTTACATGTTATAGGAAAGGTGAAACGCAGAGGAAGCGTGAGAAGAAACACATCTAAGCGTGCACGTTGCCAAAGAGCATTGGTGTAGAATGGTCACACATACCCACAAATACAGAGAGAAAGAAAAAGAGAAAAAACAGACCAGCATGCTAATGCAGTGGCAGAAAAGAGAAAAAACAGAGATTAAAGAGGCAGGGAGAAAAAAAAGAAGAGGCTGCATAATCCATACGAAGGAACTCCACTGTAAATTGGGACTCAGTCTCATACTACATAATAGAATTGTAATTGACCATTACAATTTGAAGGCATTCAGAAATTTCTGCCTGGAGCCAGTGGCAATTTTAACATCAGAGCTTTGAATTACATCTTTTGTCATTTTGTTTTTCTTTTTGAAGGGTGGCACGTAGTAGGTAAATTATTCTGGTATTAAAGTTTCAAGAATGACGTACGTATACAAATAGTTCTTTCTCCAGAATGTTTCTTTTGTAAACTGAATTATTTTGAATTATCCATGAAAAAAATCTTGCTAAATTATTCAAGACATTCACTGATACTTATATTTGCAATCTGAGACTTTTAATAACGTCTACAAAACTTAAAATGAGCTTGTAAAACTCAAATTAGATGCTCTTACTGTTATTTTATCTTGGTTTCTTAAATGACCTGGCTTTCTGGATCATGTTTTTCTAAGAAAATACAAACCCAAAATTTAATGTTTGAAGGCAATTTTTGTGTCTTTTCAAATTCATAGTCTATAACAAGTTCAATCAGTAAAACAGCTGTTGGAAGGAATTCACAAAACCATGAATATTGCAGACGAACAATGTTTTTTCTGAAAATACAGACACTTGAAATATTTGAGCAGGCCAGCTGATCTAATAATTGCAAACCATTTGGGCAATTAACATGAACATTCTTTTAGATCTGTCACATACACTGGCTTTCAAAAAACGCTTTGAAATCCCCTGGTGGCTCCTATTAATGCAAGATGCTGGTGACAAGAGTTCGAGCTGGACAGATGGCTTATTCCACATCCATGTGCAAGTGCTCGTGTTGGCACATGGGGGCCAATGACACTCTTGTTGGAAAGCTTTGGCACATTTGCTTTGTAGCTGCAGCAGAGAATTTAATTGCTAATTAGGCAGTAACTCAGTCTGACACTAAAATTACTCAAGATGGAAGATTATCAGAGATTTAATTGGGCTTTGGCTCAGGTCCAGGAGGTTTCCATTGATGTCTGTTTATAGACTCAGAGCAGACTCTGCAATTAATGCAACAGATCCTCACAGTGCCTCCAGAGGAGTACTTAGCCTTTTACTTCACATGTATGAACTATATTACAGTAGAAAATTAAACAAACTATCCAGCAGTTTTAATGTTATTCATCTTTGATTTGGAAAACACAGTTGAAATAATATTAAACGCTGTTTTGTCTTTCTTTCCAGTCACAGGAGGATGTACCTATCTTGGGCAGGCTTACGCTGACAGGGATGTTTGGAAACCAGAGCCGTGCCAAATCTGCGTGTGTGACTCGGGATCTGTTCTCTGCGATGACATCATCTGTGATGATCAGGAGCTGGACTGCCCCAACCCAGAGATTCCTTTTGGAGAGTGCTGTCCAGTTTGTCCACAAACAACAACACCACCTCCAAGAGTAAGTTTATTCTCAGTATTGTTTCTTTGGTGTTGCTGCCTTCTTGATGCATGTCAGCCTCCATTCATTTTGGCTTAGATGCTCTTAATCACTTTCCAATGCCACTTTCTGACTTTAGGCAAATATTTAGGATGGGCAAATTCTGCCAAATCAAATTTAAAAAACAGCTTGAACTTTCACAGAGTTTTATCTTTTTTTGTTTAATTCAAGAATATTTCTGTATTCTGCCAGAGAATTGGTACCAGCTCTGATAAAATGCTTGCTAGCCCTTTGGGCTATGCAGCTGAAAGCATTAAGTCTTTCAGCTCAGTTTTATGGGCAGGCACAAAAAATAGCAGAAAGGGACAGAGGGCAGCAATTAACCATTACATTTTTCAGTTTATGGAAAAGCATAGGAATAATGCAAACACCTTATTTTTTGACTACATGCTCAATCTATATCTATAATGAAACTAATGCCAACACAGAGTCAAAGAAAATTAGAGAATTTTCACAGCATACTATGAGTCTGCATTTCTTATCAATTCTACATCATCACAGAGTGAATTTCCTTTTGCAGGCTTGTTTCTAACTTAATGCCCTGTAAGGGAAAGGTGATTGTATTGTACATACCTAATTAGTCATCATCTTTTTTATAGACACCAACATTATATAAACCAATTGCAGCAACTTAACCTCAGGAAAATCAAGAATGTTAGTACATGCCAGGTCCCCTGCCTAAGCGCTTCAGTGAGTGAGCCAGCCATACTGAACTCTAAGCCTATCTGAACATTTCAACACTGTTTCAGATCCATGAGATTAAGTACATAGGTTGCCACAGACACATTGAAGATTCTTTTCTATAAAATAAAGAGTGAGAGAAATGCGTATATGGAAGAGAGAAAAGATGCGTTTCTGCATCTCTATAGCACATGTGTAAACATGAAACATCACACACAAATATGTCACACAAATATGTCACCTAGTCTTACTTGCACCACACTAGTGCAAATCCACTGCTTGCAGGATTACCTGAGTTACTTCACTGGACAGGTTGAGAGGTGGAAATGAGTGGTATAGACAAGCAGGCTGGAGGTTTAAGTACACCTCCCTCTCTTGTGTTTAGAGACTCATCAGTTCTGGAAGAAGGATAATTAAGAACTTGTGAACTATTCCCACAGCCTCTCTCTTTTATATAGGAGTTTGGTCAGCCCATTGGAAGCTGTCCTGATGGCCTTGGATAGTGTAGAGGCAAAGGCCACCTTGAAAGATGCAAGATAGTTTCAGCTGAATATTCTTTGCTAGTGCTAGCAGCTGCACATGTAAATTCAAAATACAGATACTAACATGTAACTGAATTATTAATTGAAAAATAAATAAATTGGAGAAGTAGATCTGAGAATTTAAAATTAGCTACATAACCACACTTAACATGCTGGACTGAGAAGGACACAAGAAAACTGTTCTTTACAGCATTCCACAGTGGACTTCTCTCCCCATTGCACTCAAAGTCAAAGCTCTGTTGACTTCATTAGTGTCATGTTTTTGCCTGCAAGGGAGGTGTAATTCTACAGACGAGCCAAGAAAAGGCAGATAGACTGACCAAAAATCCCATAGCTTTTAAATATTCTGAACAAGAATAAATGGAATTCATGTAATAAAACTATATTCAAATGTTTAAAAGTGCTTTGTTCTTGTTTATATGTGTATTTTTTTATTTTCTTTTTAAATTTAATTACCTTTCCTTTTTTTTCCCCCTAGACTCCTGGAGTAATCACCCAAGGCCCCAAAGGAGACCCTGTAAGTGCAGCTTTCTTTTTCCCCAAGGAAATTAACAAAATCAAGACCCCATTCCTGTACATCCCATTCGAGCTGCTAAGATATCTGGCTTCCATTGAGGTCTGCAGGAGCACTGTACCACATAGTTGTTTTGAAGTAGCCCTTTAGTGACAACAAAACTCTAAAAAATTCAAACTAGAAGAACACAGAGAGAGAGAATTTAATCCAAACTGTATTACATTGGTATGTTTCATTTTATTTCTTTCCAGTAGGAAAAATAATCTATGGAATCCACTAGCAGCAATAATTTTAGATTCAGGAACTGAACTGTTAAATACTTCAGGTGTGTTTGAACAAGTATCAGTTGCAATAAGGCTCCAGCAACCAAGTGTTTCCGTGTGTGAATTTTACCTACTATGTCTTCCCTGAATGTTGGGTTGTGGCCTTGTGTTTAGGAGAGGTTTCCCATCACAGTCACACAGACTTCGTTATGAATGGAAAGTTTTGTCCTGCAATGCCCTTGCCATTGGTGGCAAGTGACAACTTCTGTATCTGCTCTGTTTGTGTCTTTGCAGGGTTCTCCCGGGGTTCCAGGCAGAAATGGTCTCCCTGGCCCACCAGGACAGCCAGGGAGCCCTGGCGCTCCTGGGCCCCCTGGGATCTGCCAGTCGTGTCCCAGTATAAATGGAGGTGTAAGTCATTGTTATGTTCAGCTTCTGCCTTGTTGCTCATAACCATGCAAAGCAATGCTGTAGGCACTGTCCCTTGCACCTTCACAGGTGCTTTGCTTGCAGTGGCATCCGTCTCATTTGTGCCTTTGAAAAACAGAGTTGGGTGGTAGGTGGGGTTCTGTTGTTGTTTTGGTGGTTTGTCCAGAAATTTCCCTGGAGTGCAATTAAATCTCTGCCTTACCTTATTTTTTAAAACTTTTGGGGTCATATCTGTTGAAGGATTTATGTAACTCAGGAATAATCTGACTAGAAAGAGCGTGTAGGAGGATTTACCCTCAAGTTTAATGGTTAGGGAACTCTCCTACTTTCCTATATTTCACCAATGCTTGTTTAATAGAGAAACATTCCTACAAGACTAGACTGAAAGACAGGTCCTTGGCTTGCAGGGAAGTGCCATGCAAGTACTATTTGTCATGCTCCCATTTTATTTCTGGCACAGTGAATCTTGAATTCATTTCTGAAGAGCTGGGCAGACTCAGCAACAGGACTAATTGTAACTGAAGGTTTTCAGCACTGAGGCCCAGGCAGTGCTTTGCTAAGAGATGACATTATCATCCATGTAGTCTACCAAGCCCAGATTTACAAGATGAGAGTTTTTTAGCACAAAGCCGATGAAAATCATATGCTAAAACAATTGCTACTCTTGAATATAGGCCGCTGATTGTAACTTCCGTATATGCTTCCCACTCCCAGGTAAGCCAGAAATTGAGGAAAGATGTCTCATTTTTATTTAATTCTGAAAGGGATTGCCTTTGCAGTACTGAGCTCTGGATCAGTTAACCAGTCCCAATGGGCACCACAGGGATACTGGTTTGGGGTTGGCAGATTCAAACACAGGAGAGGATAATAGGATGAATTAGTCACCCATTCCAACACTGTGTCCAAGATGTGCTGTTGGATCCTGACAAGAGGGTTGGTATCAGCAGCACAGGAGTCTTGTACCCGGTCAGTTCAGGAGCTGGGCCCACAGTGGTTTGGGACAGCACCCAGAACACTGCATGTGTTCAACCCTTCCTGCTCAACCACCTGTGAGCATCACTGCCCTTATACCACATCATTTGACCAAGTCTGCTAATGTGAAATGAACCAGTCATTAGGCACAGGTAAAAGGAATCAGGAAAATAATAATAATAAACAGTTGCATTCTTTAGTGCAACAGAAAATATTTCATCAACTTCCTTGAGTCACAACTAAGTCCAACAGAAAAGAGACTGACAGAGAAAATGAGGAAAGAAATTTAGAAGGAGTCAAACAAGAGTAAAAGGAGAATGGTAGTTTTGTGGTTCGGCTGAGGTTGAGCTGTCAAGATGAAAAAATGAATGTGCCAAGCCTAGGGAACTAATATCACCATGACCCCAAAAGGAAGACATTGGCTGGGCTTTTCTTACGGATGATGTAAATATATGGCAGCTATATGTCAAACAAATACTACTCACTAAATACAAATGAGTTATTTCCATACATTTGCCATACCAGTGTAAGAAAAGGCTTGATTCATAGCAATCACTTTTTTCTTTTTTTTTTTTTTTTTTTTTTTTTTTTTTTTTTTTTTCTTTCTGTTTTTCTCTATTTCTTTTACAGAGTTTTTCTCCACAGTATGACTCCTATGATGTGAAGGCTGGTTCAGCTGGTATCGGGTACCCACAGCCCATTGTAAGATGATAAAGCCTTTTTTCTGTCCTTTCTTTTTTTAAAGAACAAACTTTCTGCTTGTAGATTATACCTTGGATGTGTATGTATCCTGATTTTAATTTAACCATATAAATTTTCGTTTAATTATTGCCTGCAAGTTGAATGTGATGTAAGGTAGCAGTTTGCTCAGCAATATTATTCTAGCAAGTAGCTCTAGATCATCTGGACGTTTTGCCTTTTCACTTTTTCTTCAGTTTCTTACCTTCTTTTTTCTAATCTCTGTCTCTGATTCACCTTCTTACACTATCTAAACGTTTATCACTTTCTCCTTCACGTACATTCCTCATTTATCTGCTCGATATTCTTCCACTAATTGCTTCCCTCCCTTCCAACAATGTTTACTTCTTCCACTGCACTTCATCTTCTTTTACCGACTCAGTATCATTCTGTCTTTACTCACTATGATAATCCATACTTGCTAACTGTTCCACAGTTCAAATTTGCCTGATAACAAGTGAGTAGACCCCTCTTAGGACCTTTTTTTCATCGCAAAAGTCAAAATATTTTCACTTTTTCTTTTTACAATTAACATTTTTTTTTATCTCCAGCTATTCAGACCGTGTACTAAGGATGCTGTATCTGCCTTATAGGCCTGGCCCAAACTTTTCAGTTTTTTAAGTGAGAAAAAGCATGGATTGCCTGCAAGAGTTACACCTGAGCTGTATTTCACGTATAAAATAAATTTGAATGTTGCACCTCATGATTTTCCTTTTAGGCACTGGGAATTAGAGATATTCAACATGAAGTGTTCTTGATTCAGGCAATCTACTACATTGAGGATGTGGTGAATTGCTGTTACTTGAAATTGGCAGTGTTTCATTAAGCATAATCATTATTTTCAGCCTAGTTCTGCATAACACGGTCTGGGTATCACACGTTGTAGCATATCAAGGCAGTTTCAAGCAAATGTGTTATTTCTCAGGGTTCCACCAGATCATCTTGTGAAATAAAGTCTGCTAATCACAAGAGCTGTTTTTCCTGAAATATAGTTCATTATTTTCTCACCTTTATTTTAATCTATTTTTTCTACCTCCTTCATTTGCTAATATGATCATCCATGCATTGGTCTTCTTCAACCATCTGTTTTTGTATTTGTTTATTCATTTATTCATATTCACCTCCTCACAGTTTTACCCACAGCTTATTGTATCATCTACATTTTGCTACATGGTGTCTTAAAATGGGATGTGTTGAACCAGGCAGGTAACCAAGACACCTTCAGTTAACAACTGTTGTTAGTCCTCTCTATTTTGGCTTTTTCCCTGGAAGTGATTAGTGATTTCTTGTGCTCTGACCCCTGGACTTGGGTTAAAAAAACCCCACCAAACTACTTTATTAGGCACCCTAAAATATCTTCAGGGTTGTCTGTATACTTTTGGGTTATAAGGTCTTTTATATTGCATCATGCCATACATGACCTCAAAGTAAGTACCAGCAGTTAAAGGTAGATGTGGCTGAAATCACTAGGGCTAAATAATGTTTATAATTAGCATTACATAGATTAATTTCTTTAATATTTTATAAGTGTGTCAATTTTCAAATATTCGATTTGAATAAATATCCAAACTGAAATAATTTAGAAGATTAATTAAACTATAAAATATAGCACCAACATTTGTCCAAGGGTGGTAACCATGCCTGGTATTTCCTCAATCACACATCTCTCCATTGCTGTCTTCCCATGGCTTTACACTGCTTGTAGACTGATTTTGTGCTTTTCATCACAGTTTCTCTTCACTTGCTCATGTAACCTCCACATATTGTCTTTGTCTCTTTCCCCCAGTGCACATTYTATAACTGAAAGGTGCTCATTTGTTCACAGTCTGGAGATGCTGGCACCAAGCACACCCCTATCAGTTTATCTCCTAATTGTGTTACTTGAAAAAAATAATATCTCATTTATTTATAGCCATATGCATAATTGACTGTTTGCTATTGATGAGCTGATGGCTTTAATTCTTGTTGAATCTATAGTTACCTTATACCAAATGAGTTTTAACAATTAACAGGGACTGCTCTTTGTATTGACACATCAAAGGCAACCCTATTTCCCAAACCCTAGCAGTTCTGCCACTTCTTGTCCTAGAAAAAAGAAAATATAAAAATGCCTCACTTTTTTAGACAGAAGAAAATGATGAACTAATATTAACATAGTATTTGTGTAATATAGTATTATACTGTACTAAATATGCCAGCATAGTATAGCAATACTGTTAATCTTGTATTATGAAAATTAGGTGCATGTAACATCTGTAAGACCTATTCTGACACAATAAGACAATATCCCATGGCAGACATTATGTGCAATATTAGACTATGAAACACACTGCCAGTACTGCAGCACAGTGATCCTCATATAATTCATATATGTAATTCTTTTGGCTGTATGAAACACACGAAGAGTTTAATTTAACAGATTTTTTTTAAAAAAAACCCTATAGCTGCAGTAGACCACTGTGCTAACTTTCAAATGTTTTCTGTTTTGCAGTATCAAATGATTTTGTGATTGTTGCTACAGGAAGTAGAAATAGTGAGGTTTGGATTAGTCCAGACCTCATTTCTTTCTTATGGTTTAGTACTGTTAAAGTTCAGAAAAGATTTCTCTGGTGAAAATTCTTGCCTTACTGACAACAACAGAAGTACAGCTTTAATTCAATATATCTATAGGTCATGAGAAATCTGTAGTGTTGGGCTAATTAAGCTCGGTTACATGGCAGAGAAATTGACACTCATTTACTCTATTTAACGAATTCAGTTCCAGTTATCTATTCTTCCCCTTCAGGCAGCTGAAAAGCTGAGCTGTGAGCATCTTTCTCTGGGTCTAGAGGAGGGGAATAGTGACTCAGAAAGGAAAAGCTGCAGCTTTGAAAATATCTTGGCAATATGATAGCTAAGCCTGCAAGGAGCAACCCGGTGAAGCCTTTTCTGGAGAGACAACTAGAAAATGTATTTCTTTAGCAATGTGTGCGTATACTGCTGCTTCCTTTTTACTGCACCAAGTGCAGGTCACCGTGAATTTTTCTCTGTACTAATTATGTAAAAATTTATTTCACAGTTATTGATGACTATTGCAACTATATTAAGCTTTACAGCTACATTACATTAAAATAACTATTATTTTTTAATCTATACTATAGAGTGGCTTTCCAGGACCCCCCGGCCCCAGTGGTCCCCCTGGCCCACCTGGTCATGCAGGTCCCCCTGTAAGTAAAATTAATCTTCTCATAATCATCTTGTATTCTTTTATATGAGCTTCTTCTTTTCTCTATCATAAATAGATAACCGATAAATCTGAATGCTATGCTGAAGAATTTTAGGCATAAATATCATCTTGGGCTGTACCATTTTTGTGTCACCAAGACTCAAGACCTGAGGATGATATACTGGGCTTGCTTCAGTCCTTGTGTACCCCTGAGATCCCTGTGGGGTCAGCTAATGTTGTTTTGAGATATGCCATTGTCTGTCATCCTGTTAACATTCCCAAATGTTTATCCATACAAAAATTTAACAGGAGGTAAAGTGAGAATTCTGATACACATACAGTGAACAAAGGGTCTGAGTTTTTTGATGCCCATCTCCTTTTAGAGGGGTAGTTTTAACTGTTTTCATGGAGGCATGGTCTGCTTGGTTCTGCTAATTTCACCTTTGGGCATTTGTTGACCAACCTGACTACAATTTTCCTTACAATTATGAGCTTAGGAAATGTAAGAGTGCCATGAATTGATCCGTGTAATTGTTCACATCTTAACTGGTTTTTTGCTGCATTATAGGGCTCTGCTGGATACCAAGGTTCCCCTGGAGAACCAGGACAACCTGGCCCTCCCGTAGGTATCCATTTAGTATCACTGTATACGTTAAAGGCGTGATCTTATAAGCATGAATCTGTGTCACCTCCAGAGTGGACCGAAATTTTGCAGTTCATACTGGCTGTTTGCTATGATGTATGTCAAATGTACAAGTATTTTAAGTTCGAAAAAGACTTAATATTTTTTATTATTGTAGTTAATATTAATTATTTTTCTACAGGGACCTCCAGGCCCTGTTGGAATGATAGGCCCAGTTGGTCCACCAGGAAAAGATGTAAGTTCACTATTATTCATCCAGTTATTAATAAATAGAAAGGAAAAAGTGTTCATTAAATTGTAAGACAGCAGAGCACATTGATACCATTGCATTTTAGAATTTTTAACATCTCCCTATTTCTCCATTGGAAAACATGACTTTAAGAAGCTAGAGTTGGCTTGCATTAGGTCTAATTGTCCATTCCAAAAAAGGTTCAATTTTAGCAGGTAATTCGATTGACACAAAAAAATACCCCAAAACCTACATAAGCATGAAACATGCTATTTTGATCTGGTGCAAAATATATTAGCAGTTATAAAGAAAATCAGAAAATAGTGGTAGTTTTCTGCTCCCTTTAAATCTTACTGTGAGACTTACAGCTATTAACACCATTGTCTGTGTCACAGCAAACAGCTGTAATAGCAGGCAAGGCAGACATCTACAGCTTTTGTCCATTTTAAGAGTTTTACTATAAAAAATAAATTTTTCCAGGATTATCTCTTGCTAAAGGCTGGCTTGAAATAATTTAGATGTTAACTAGAATCTTGTTAAAAGCTGAGTTTATAAATTCTGGCTGTTGTTTTCCAGAAGGCAGTCACAGAGCGACCTTGATAGGATTTGCCCCACTGTCTTTGGTGGAAGTTTCACCTGCTTACTCCAACTCACCTTGATCTACTACAACTGGTGCTTTGCTAGTAACTGAAGCAATAGCAAGATACTAAAAAAAAAAATAATAATTAATTTCTTTCAATAGGGAGAACCAGGAAGACCAGGCAGAAATGGAGATCGTGGAATCCCTGGATTACCGGTATGGAAAAGCCCCCAGTAACAAAGGTCTTCTAATCAAAGGTTTTGTTTTCCCATTTCAAGTTAGTCAAGTGAACATAACATAGTGAACAGTGGCTTGTGACTGTCATACAATAAGTACATGATTTATTAATCTCTCTACATTTATGTGTGTAGGGTCACAAGGGACACCCTGGAATGCCTGGGATGCCTGGGATGAAAGGTCAACGAGTAAGTATTGAATATAGCTGAGTCTCTTGCTCTACTTGAATTATGGTGTTTTATGGTTGTGCTCTTTCAGTCATCATTTAAAAGACTGAATCATAGAATTAAAGTTAATTTCTACACAATGTAATCTGACCTTCCATAACAAAGACTTAAATTTTATCTGGTTACCTGAATTGTAGAGCTCCATCCTGAATGCCAAAAAGGGTTCCAACAGCTGATAGTACTCCTTATTGAAAATATGCCTGCCCCTTTAGGGGGCTTAATATTTTGCCAAGAGGAGTCAAGTTTTCCAGAATGCAGGAGGAATTCTATTCACAGATACTATTTTCGTTTCCCACAGGGTTTTGATGGAAAAGATGGTGCCAAAGGTGACAGTGGTGCTCCTGGTCCAAAGGTAAAAATCCAGACTGTCATCTTTCTAAAAGATAGAGTAATGACCTCCCATTGTTGTGTTGCTGTGCTTTGCATTGTACACAATTGTAAAAATACAGTAAGCATTAAAGAAACCCATTTAATATTTCCACGAAAAGAAAAAGAATCATTCCAAAGGAGTTAGACTTTCTGAACCACATCATGTCCCAATTTTCCAACTGTAATAAACATGAGATACCAAGATGAAAGGACATGTCTGGGTCATTTGACTTTATTGCATAGTATTTCACAAACTGAGTCTTTCTGATTTTTTTTTCCTGGTCAATATTTGTTCTGACATTTGTTTACATTTCTCAGACCTCTCACACCTCATTTCATGCTGAGGACTCCCAGCACCACATAGAAAGGGGCAACAAATTGGACTCTCTTATTTCTGTGTCTCTTCCCCATGAATAAACCAAAAAATGTTCTCAGCAAAGTTCATTTTGTCATTGGTGTTTTCTTTCCCTAACAGGGTGAAACTGGTCTTCCTGGAGTAAATGGAGCACCGGGCCAACCGGTAAATATGTGCATTCTGTAGTGTTCAAATGTTAACAGAGGTGCTCATCATTCTCTTAACTTTACCCCAACACATGCAGTGAACGATAGTGATATATGCAAATAAGAGCAATGTCTCTTTGATCAGCCATCTTACTTTGGAAGCCATTTAACTGATTCATTTTCATGTTTTCTAGGGACCAAGAGGTCCAGCTGGTGAAAGAGGAAGACCTGGGAATCCCGGCGGCCCTGTAAGTAGTTGCAGATGCTGTTCTTGTCTAGAGGCAGCACATATTTGGATTCAATACACTGAGAATTCCCTACTTCCTTAAAGCAGTTGTAATGCAAAGGACTAAAAAACTATATAGCACCCGTAAAATATCTCACATGAAAACTTTTCAGTCCCCAATTAAAGATGTAACACTTCTAACCCACAACATGTCCACCATCTTATTTCCTGTTTTGTGTTTTTTAAATGAATAGATTACACATCGAGGAAAGGTTCAGTGTTTCAGCATAAGCTCAGGTTCAGCCAAGAGAAGCAGGGAGGAGGAGTGGAAGCAAAGAGCGGCAGGAGAAGGCAGAGAGAGGAAAAAATGCAGTCTCAGAATTAATCTGTGGGAAAAAGATAACATTCCTCTCTGAATAAGATTAGGGGTTCATCCCTTGCTGTGAAGGAATTCATCGTTCATAGCATTCAACACAACTAAGAAAGCAGTTTAACAGCCAGGATCTTGTTTGTACAGACATTGCGTGACCTGAGCAGAGGACCTGGTCTAACATGGCTACAAGACAGGAAACGGTTTAAATCAAACCGCTGTTCATTAGGGTTTTGGAGGGAAAATTAGTCTTTTATGTGAATTAGAAGTAACTGTTACTTTGAAATATACATCTGGTGCAATCTTATTTATTCACACAGATAATGCTTTGTAGCTGTCATTTCCTTAAGAAATGCAATAAGAATACATTTTTTACATCTTCCTGTCTCATCATTGCAGTACAAGTCGCTTAAAGAGTTGGATATTCCTTCACAAAATATTTAGTTAATTATTATTTTAGAATGTCTCAGTTGAGGTAGTGCTCTGTACCTAACACCTCTCTTCTTTCTGTAGGGTGCCCACGGGAAAGATGGATCTCCAGGAGCAGCAGGCCCACCTGTAAGACAACTTATAGATGTTTGACTTTAAGTATTTGTGTTGCTTTAGTCTGGTTACTTCTAGCCGATGTTCTGCTGTGCCAGCAAATCTGAAATTGGGGTGCACTGGTTTAACAATGAGCATTTTATTTAATTATATTTCATAACTGTGTTGGTTAAGACTACTGGAAGGAAAGAGTGCAATAGGAGCATATCCAGTTGAATGTGTAACTGCTGTATTGGCTTTCTTTTTCCCTTCCTTTTTTATAATTAGAACAGATTTTGAGCATTTTTTATAACTTAATCTCTTTAATGACAGATTTCTTGTTTTTAAATTTAAAACACAGAAATTTAGCTGCACATGTAAAAGTCAGGGTAACTAACATGTAGGTGTGATATTTTAGGACTAGCCAAATTTCATCTTTTACGGCATGATTTATATTTGTTATTTTGCCAGGTGTTTCCTTACTCAGGGAAAATTCCCATAATCAGACTTTCTTTTTTAACCTAAGATTAATTCCATATGGCTTTTACCTTTARCATTAATAGTATTTCTTTCATTTTAAGGGTCCCCCAGGTCCCCCTGGAACAGCAGGATTTCCAGGCTCTCCAGGCTTTAAGGTATTCAGCTAAAGATGCATAACTACACGGGGCTTGGTCCTGTCTCCAGTTATACAGCTGATGTCACTATACATCATAATTTTATGAGTCCTCCTTTTTTTGGCTGCTATTACACAGTTTGCAAACCTAGAACTGATGTGCTGCCATATGCAGCACAAGACAAACCAAATCCTCATCATCTTCATGAATGCCCCCAACAAAACACCAGCAAGTGGTGGATACCCCGTGCTCTGTGCTGTGTTACGGGAGGGACGGGAGTGAACATCCCACAGCTTCAGGAGCTCTGTACCATGTGCTGCCCGGAGCACCCAGGTCCCATCTGCCTCAGCTCTGGGCACTGCTCATCTGGCTCTTGCACTCAGGTGATGATGCTGGCAGCCTTCTTCCAAATCACACGAAGATGCCACAGTAGAGGAAGAAACAATTAAGCTAATACTGATTGCCTTGGAGATTACTAAAATGCCTTCATTTTCTCCTTCTACTGTTTTTTTTTTCCATAGGGTGAAGCTGGTCCTCCTGGTCCTGCTGGTGCTAGTGGTAGTCCTGGAGAGAGAGGAGAACCTGGTCCTCAGGGTCATGCCGGACCACCCGGGCCTCAGGTGCATAAATAATGGGAACCTGAGAAGTGTTGTGTCACCTGCCCTTCACAAAACCCAACATGTTCTTTGGTTTAGTTCTAGGTTAGCAACACTGGTTACTTATGCATTTATTTTTCCAGGGCCCTCCTGGAAGAGCTGGAAGCCCTGGCAACAAGGGTGAAATGGTGGGTACTTTTCATATCACTGCCTTTTGCTGCACTCCATGAGAGTCACTATTTGGACTGGGAGAGTCCAACAATGCCATGCTCTCTTTATCCCTGTCTGTTGTTCACTCTCTACAGGGACCTTCTGGTATTCCTGGTGCTCCTGGTCTGCCAGGAGGCCGTGGTCTTCCTGGTCCTCCAGGTACAAGCGGAAACCCTGGAGCAAAAGGCAGTCCGGTGAGTCAGTCATGTTATTTACACTGCTTGTACAAACAAATATGGTGGAAGTAACTCTGACACCACTAAAAAAAATTGGTCTTCTCCTATTCTCTCAAGATGGTCTAATAAATTATTTTATAATGTAAATAGGCAATTATTCTAAAAAATATGTAATATATTTATCTTTCACACATTTAGGTATTGCTATATATAAAAATTATACATAAGTAGGATGATAACATCTATTTGCTTTCCTAAGTTATCTATCAATTCAGATACTCACAACAAAGATATAGCTTGTGTAAATTGGCAAAATCTGTTGTTTCACAATCCTAATTTCACCTGTTTAAATTCTTATAGGCTGAGTCCACAGTCCACTACAGCCCATGAGTCATACCTACTCTTGTACTGACACCTCAGCAGGCCCTTTTCTGACAGGCTTACACCAAACGTAGTTCTTTGTGAGAGAAAATACTCTGGGACCTCAAGCAAAAGACTCAACAATACCTGAAATAGCTGAGGAACAGACATAAAGTTTTATTCGCGGTGCTTAAGACTGTATCACTTCTTTCCTTTACTGGATTTTTAAGGAGTCCCATGTCTTCCACTTCCAGGTTCAGCCAGTGCATGCTAATTCCTCTGCAGAATGTGAAATAATAAAAAGGAAACAAKAACTTGAAATATCATGTCTACTTCCTAGTAGTTCAGTACACCTAGTAGCTCTAGAATGATACTCAGTTGCAATCCATAATTTTAATAGGATTTTCGTTTGTTTAGGGAGACCCTGGTAAGGATGGTGCAAAAGGAGAGCCAGGYCCAAAAGGCGAGCGTGTAAGTGATTTTAAAATGTGTTCAGAGGCTTCTTCCAAGGAAGAACCCTGAGTCATTCCCCATAAGAAAACCTGTCTGGTTTTCTTTGGAGAGTTCTAACTTCACTGGCGGGCTTGGTTTCTGTTGTTACCAGGGTGAAAAYGGCACCCCAGGTGCTCCTGGACCTCCTGGTGAGGAAGGGAAAAGAGGTGCAAATGGTGAACCCGGACAGAATGGAGTACCTGGTACCCCCGGAGAAAGGGTGAGCTGTGGTACATGACCGGCACAGGAGGGGCCTTTTGAGTAAATACAGAGACAGCAAATTCTGGTGCTCAAAACACTCTCAGGAGAAATTTGGCTCCATATCTCTTTTCAGCAAATTCCAGATGTGAAACAGGGTTACGAAACTGGGGAGAATTCTTATCTAGTTTCTCTTCTGAATTGCAGCTCTTGGTTCTATCTCAGTTGGAAATAAATTAATTTCTTTCGGGTTTTGACATAGAAAAAGCAGTGTTCTTGTATATCTGGAAGTTTTATCTAAAGATTTGTGCTGAAAAGCAATCTTAAACTCTGAGAACTACATGGGAGAACAAATAATATAAATTTCAAAATTACTTAGGTCTCAGTTAACAAAAATAAATAATCAAAAAAATTTCTGCTCTGGAAAGCGAAATTAATGTAAATTCTTCTACATTCAAGATACGTCTTTATGTCAACATATCTATTGTTAATACATCCTAAATGTCAATAGCAGCAATATTGTCAAGTTGTCTTCTATGTTACAATATCTTTACCGCAAACAGTTTTTTTGGCTAGGAGATTCAATGAGTTTCCAAAGAGCATTCTCACAAAAGAATCCACGAATTGCCTTAGTCAACAAAAYATATAGCAACACCATTACAAATTTTAGATTTTTATTCCCATCAGAACCAAAGGAAATTCTGCTGATAAATTTGTAAGTCCTAACTTAATAATTGATTGCAATATTTGCTGAAGCAGTGAGGACACCAAAGATGCACAATGAACTAATTAATCATACTAAACATATAAATGGGGCTACAAATTGAATTTTACAAATTTCTTGTAAGAAATGAAGATAGTAGTAAATATAAATATTAAAACAATACAATAGAACTCTTCTCAGTATTGAATTAGAGGAAAATAATTGTTCAATACTGAATGTGATTTTTTTTTTTTTATTGCTTTAGAAAACTCATAAATAATGATTCAGGGCTGGCTAAAAATAATGGAGGACTGGCTATTATTTCAACACTAGCATTATAACCAATGAGAAAATAGTCTGCAGTCCTTCTTACTACAGWGAAATGTCACTTCTGTCTTTTTTTTCTTTTCCCATTAGTTTTCATAATGATATGTCTAATGGTAGACAGTTGAGAAGAAAAATTCAGTTCACATTACCTGTGTCATGTTGCCTATGATGCATAGTTTGTTCTTTTATTTGTCAGGGTTCTCCCGGTTTCCGTGGCTTACCTGGTGCCAATGGACTTCCAGGTGAAAAGGTATAAAACGTCCTCTAAAAAAACCCTCCAAACTTTTGGAGAATCCATGTGAATTTGCATGGACTGTYTCAGATTCAATATGATGCTGATTTCCTTCCTCTTAATTTCCACATCTCTTTCCAGGGTCCTGCAGGCGAGCGTGGTAGCCCAGGTCCCCCTGGCCCCAGCGGACCTGCAGGAGAGCGTGGACAAGACGGAGGCCCAGGTCTTCCTGGAATGAGAGTAAGACAGGACATCTTCAAGAAAATGAGATAAACTCTATTAGAGATGACTCATCTGAGCCGATACAATAGAGGAGTCCAACTAGAAATCTTTTCTATGTGTTCCTTTAAGCGGAGTGCATCTATTCATAGTGTGACATGTACCATGCAGAGACACGGGGCATTCCCAGGACACTGTCACAACGGAGTGTGAAGGCTTTGCTGAGGCTGAATGCGGTCCCCAGCTCCCAGAGCCTGCCAGGCACTGCCGTGAGATATGACCTTAACACAAATTAGCATTGGATGATTTTCTGCATTAGCTCTTTACATTTTAGCAAATTCTAACATTAGGTGTTGGGGGGGTTATCTAAATATATTTAAATTTCTACTATTATTTAAACAGATTTAAACATTTAAATATTTAAATTATACATTGATTTAAATATTTCAATATACTTGATTATTATATTTTTGGCTTATTTGCAATTGAAGTAAAAAAGCTGTTGGTCAGGTTTTCATGGTACATATCAGGAAGATTTCAGAGATTATTGTGTAATACTGACAGAATGTAACAATGTCTAAGTGTACATGGAACAACATTCTGGAAGCTATTCGAAGAATTAGCAACTCCTAACAACAAATATATTGGCATTTAAAGGCCCAACTGCAGGCTTCTGGGAGCTAAACAAGATTTTATTGGCAATGAAAATGAATTATTTAAAATACAACAGAAAGAATATTTAGAAATGTAAACAAGTTAATGAGAAAGTGTTATAAATTGTGTTGCTTATAGGTAGAGGTACATAGTCTGAATTGTTTCTCTCCTTGTTTTTTACCATCTAAAATTAGTTTTCTTCCCACATAATGAAAGAACAAAATTTTTGTTCTAGTTGATTAATGTCTGGTGTCTTGTTTATATTTGACTCTCAGAAAAAGCATTAAACCCATAATGACAGAATTTGTTAGCTTCCTCCATTTTTTCCCCTTCATGGGATGGTGGAAATGGGAAGATTTTAATCTTTATTAAAGAGGATGAAATCAAGCAAGTAGTTTTTATATATTTGTATTTAAGAATWTTAACTTAACAGTATATATTTTAAACTGAACAATAACACTTTTCTTTTCTTCAATTGCAGGGTTTGCCTGGAATTCCAGGAAGCCCTGGAAGTGACGGGAAACCTGGCCCTCCCGTATGTACATTGTGCAAATACTTTATCCTAGTCCTCCTACTGACCCAACCCTACCCTCATCCCACAGTATCCACATGACAGGTGGTTATCACAGTCAGATTAATTCTCTCCTTTTTATTTGCTTTAACTACCAGAGCACTTTTTATGCTGTATCATTGTAATAACAGCCTGTAAATCCTATCATTTCATACTGTGCAAAATACAGAGCATACAGGAGATTAGTTACAATACAAAGCACATAATGAGTTTTGAATGACTGCCCCTCACTCTCTGTTTAATGAGTCACAGGTATGCCTTTATTGCACTTAACACATGCCATGTCCTCCTTTCTTTTTTGCTTATGCCAGGGCAGTCAGGGTGAATCTGGACGCTCTGGCCCTCCTGGCCCTCCTGGCCCACGTGGCCAACCAGGTGTGATGGGTTTCCCTGGTCCTAAGGGCAATGAGGTGAGTGGGATCCCTCCACTTCTCCTGTGCTGATGCTTGATGAGTCAAATGTTAAACTAAATTGCTCAATAGTGGGGCTGTCTCATGCTGCAGCTTTAGATTATTGTCCACTGACCGGAAACAAGTACTTCAAACATGATTTTCCTTTTTTGTAAGGGTGCACCAGGTAAGAATGGAGAAAGAGGCCCTGGTGGACCACCTGGAACACCTGTAAGTTTTGCTAGTATTTTTTTAAATAATAATGGCATAATATTAATAATAACTTGATGAGTCTTATAAMAATAGTAACACCCCCTAACCATAGCTTAATTTTGTCTTTGAACAGGGTCCTGCTGGGAAGAATGGTGACGTTGGCCTCCCAGGTCCTCCAGGACCTACTGTAAGTGTGGTGGGCCCACCTGAGGCAATGATTGGGTGTCTGGCATCTACAGATAGACACTGAATTTAGGGGAAGGAAAATATTTTTAATTATATAAAAAAATCTCCTTTTATGAAGGCAAATAAAGGAGCCCTTCTTTGCCATTATTTTAATGAATTAATACTCAAAACTTTGGTAGGAGAAACTTGAGTCAGGTATACCCAGTGTAGATTRAAATGAAAAGTCAATTTAGAGCTCTTGGGGATCTACTATCTTTTCAAACTGAAGTTGCTCCCTTTAATGTTTATAGCATTTCAGTGTACTATCAGTTTTAAATGTGTCTGCTGAATCACATCCGAGAGTTGGAGTGAAAAGAGCAAATACCAGAACACCAAGATACATGGGGATTGTGCAATGTTATCATCAGATCACGATAAGGAGGCATAGATTAGAGGTGGTGTGGAGGTGCTTATACATTGAAATGTTCTCAGGCAAGTTCATGGATTTTCTTCCTCTTTTGTTTGAYTCTAGGGTGCTTCTGGGGAGAGAGGAGAACCAGGACCAGCAGGCCCACCTGGCCTCCAGGTACTGTGTGTTTACTGCTTTATGATTCTTTTTAATAGACTAACACACACACACACAAAATTAAAAAAAAAATAAGTAAAGGCATCTAAACKTTTACATTGGACTGCATGTCATCATATTTTGAAGTATAAAAGATCAACCACTTGACAAAAGTTATTGCACTTTATATCATCATTGCAAACCAGGTGGTTAGCTAGGGTCACCTAAACCCCTTAACTATCAAATYGGCATTTCCTTCTTTCTAAAGGATTGGACTGAGTTGGCTACACATCTTTGTGTAAAAAAAAGAATTTGAAAGATGGAAAATGAATAATTTGTCTGTGTAACATGGATAATACTGTTCCTTCATACAGGGATTGCCTGGTGGACCAGGACCAGCTGGAGAGAATGGAAAGCCTGGGGAACCAGTAAGTAGTAATTCCTTTTTTTTAAGTACCAAAAAGTTACTGAGGAGTTCTTCCTATATTATTTCCAAATTCAGACAACTCTCAGCTCTCTTCAGAGTAGTAAAGCCTAATTTTAGGAATAATAGGGGAAAGGAACAGGATGCCAACCACAATGCAGGTTTACTAAGTAAAGTGCATGGATAACTTCCATTTATTTTCCCATAACCAGGGGCCAAAAGGTGATATTGGAGGACCCGGATTCCCAGGCCCTAAGGTAAATAATAAAGAAACTTTTTTGTAATGAAATTAATTAATTAAAAAGTATGAACCTGAAAACAAAGAATAACACATTTTTTGTTTTCAGGGTGAAAATGGTATCCCAGGAGAACGTGGTGCACAAGGTCCTCCAGGGCCTCCTGGAACAAGAGGTGGACCAGGTCCTGCTGGCACAGAAGGTGCCAAGGTACCCATAGACATTCTTCCTTTTCTGCTATTCTGCCTACCATTTGGGTAAATTTTGGGTTTTCTAATTATTTTTTGTTATTCCTTAGGGTTCCCCTGGACCACCTGGTCCCCCTGGAGGCACAGGACTGCCTGGCTTACARGGAATGCCAGGAGAAAGAGGAGCTTCTGGAAGTCCTGGACCAAAAGGGGAGAGGGTAACACACACACACACTGCTGATTATATGCTAATTTAATGTTAGCTTCTCACAAGTCCCTGGATTTGTCCTCATCTTCACTTAGACCTGATTTCAGGGGTGCAGATTGTGCAGCAGTACTGCTGAGTTAGCAATGGAATGTGGGTCCTATGCGTTGAAAAATATGGGATTTTCTCACCAGTTAAACATATGCCAGATATTTTGCTGCAGTAGGTCTCTTGTGGGATGGGTACATCACAACAGTTCTAATGAATCTAATAAACTATGACAATAGTTCATACTATGGGCAAACAATGTGGCCTAAACTTCATTTTGAAACAATTTGGGATTCTTTCCATCAAAGAATATGGTATCTGATGCTGGACACYGGGCAGAATGTCATCCCCAGTTTCAATAAGGAAATCTGGCTATTGAGAGACTGTCAGTATGAGATCCTTCCCCCCACTTATGCTTGTCTTATGCTTCCCTTTTGCTTATGCTTTTTGTGTCTTACACTTCYCAGGGAGAACCTGGTGGCAAAGGTGCTGATGGCCTTCCTGGTGCGAGAGGAGAGAGGGTGAGTAGTCTTYAAACATTCAACAGTTTTCAGTTAGCTTCGCAGAGCCTGCACTTRGAATATGAGTAACCTTACAGTGAATAAATACTGTCTAGGACAGGYAAAGTAGTAATCCCATTGTGTTTCATTCCAATGGTGAAAAACTGTGTTTGTAAACTAAGTTAGACTTGACACTAGTTTTTGTCATTACCACTCCTTGGGTAAATATAATGGAATTCTTTGCAGAAAGATTACAGTTAATAGGGACAAGGTTTTGGAGGCAAAGTAGTCATATAAAAGTAGAGAAAATCTAGCTAACTGATGAGGAAAATGCAGGTTATAATGAATCACAAAAAGACATTGATAGTAAATGTTCTCATACAGAATACTCCTACAGGTTACTACATAYGATATATTTATATATCCATATAGCATATACACAAAAGATAGACACTTGAAATACATACATCTCTCAAATCAGTGCCTGCAGGCAGTATATACATCAAAATAATAAGGGATGATAAATACAGAAATGCAGATTGATTGAATTGGAGGAAATATAAAAAATTTATTTCAGACCATAAGGTACACATTAATTTTTCAAGAAAGAAATAAGTCAGGGAGCTAGTCAGGAGGTGTTGAATATGTACTGAAGAAATGTGGATCAATTATCTACCTGAAAATTGTATACTATTGAAAGAGACCTATTAACTTCAGGTGGGTTTGGATTAGGTTTGGATGGTGGAAAATAAAAAAGGATCATTTTCGTTGAAGATCTCTCACACTGCAAAATGGTGTGATTTCGGGGCATCACTCCAAAACATAGTGGGTGACTGCCCTCTGGCATTGTAGCCTCTTTTCATTTAAGTGTCTTTTTGCTTCATTTAAATATCTTTGACAATCTGTTTACACTAAATGTTATTGATCAAAACAGAGGTGTTAATATTGTCATATTTTGATACAAAGTGTATAGTTCTCTAATTTTCCAATTGTTTAGGGCAATGTAGGTCCCATTGGTCCTCCTGGTCCCGCCGGCCCACCTGGAGATAAGGTAAAGCGTCCTCCATAATGGTGTTTGGTATCATAAGGAGTCACAGGGTGGCTGTCTCATGGGAAGAAGGCAAACACCCAGTGACAAACCTTCTTCCTTGCAGGGAGAGACTGGCCCAGCAGGTGCCCCTGGCCCGATGGGTTCCCGTGGAGGTCCTGTAAGTGACAGAACTTTCCTTCCAGTATAACTTCCCTATGGCTGCTCTTGCCTATAGGCATCAGTGCTGCACCAACCCAATCAGGAACATGTGGCCTGGGTTGTAAATAAACTAAGCACATKCATCTCCTGTTGACTCTTGGGATTTATAGGTATTAAAGGTGTCAGAAAACCAGTGCTTTTAAAAGTACAATGGGGTCAGACAGCTGTGGTGACAGGTCAGGGCAAGAGTCTGAGCAATAGTTGTGTCTGTCTTGATTTACAATTAAGTAAACCTCTACAAATAATCTTGTGTTTATATTTTTAGATTGATGAAACAGCACATTGGGCTCTCAGTTGAGTGTAGGGAACACCATGGACTGTGCTCAGGGTTTATACAGATGTAGCTGAGTTCAGTTGACTGTATTTTAGATAATTATCAGATAATTCCTGAACAGCTGTTTTTAGCACTCAGGAGCAACTGTTGTTTTGGATCAGTTGTTTGGGCATTTTTCCTCCAAAGGCTTATAAGACAAAGAAACTTCAGCAGCCTCAATAGGAGTATTCTGTAACTGTTTAAGTGAAGTTTATCTTTCTAACAATGTCCATTGTTGACATTTGTTTTTCTCCAGGGTGAACGAGGAGAACAAGGTCTTCCYGGACCTGCTGGCTTCCCTGGAGCCCCAGTAAGTGTCTATACTACTCTTTCTGTACTCAGTCACATGTACAGCAACACGTCTTTCTCCTTCCCTTCCTGCACTGGCAGACCAACAGAGTTCAACTGCATTCACATGTAATTTAAGATTTAAATTTCCTTCAGGATAGTACCTGGATAGGGTTTCTCATCACAGTGTACCAGCTGCTCTTTTGCGTCATAATATAACAATATAATTTTTCTACAGGGCCAAAATGGGGAACCTGGTGGGAAAGGAGAAAGAGGCCCCCCTGGTCTAAGAGGAGAGGCTGGACCCCCTGGAGCGGCAGGTCCACAAGGCGGCCCTGGTGCCCCAGTAAGTCTTTGCTGTTCTGTCTTGCTACAGAGGTTCCTTCAGCCCGCCCTCAGCCTCAGGGTGCTGGGCCCAAGTGCAAGGAGATGAACTGCCTGAAACTTATTGACACTTCCTGTAATTTTAATCCTTATCAAATCATTTGCTTTATCTACTTCCTTCCATGTAGGGTCCACCTGGTCCCCAAGGAATAAAAGGAGATCGTGGATCTCCTGGAGGCCCTGTGAGTATCTTTTTGATTTAGTCAGTGCTAAATGCTTCTGTCTATTGCAAGTGTGATGTAAACGAAAAACAAGACTTCCAATGACTTTAGTATTGACCGTTCAAGAATAATTAAAGTGTTCTAGAAGGAGTAGCTAAAGTTGAGGTGTTTTGTGATCTGGATTACATTGATTTTAATATATGTAAGGTGCCAAAATAGCTTTTGGCGCATTGACCCAAAGCTCTAAAATGGCTTAAATATAATGGTTATTATATTTACTTGCTATCTTTGAGAAGTTTCTCAGAGCCCATTAGCTCAGCTTTGAGGAGCATACATGACCTCTCCTTGCAACAAAAAAACAGAATTGTGACCTTTTTGTTCAAATGCAGGACGTTTAATTCAGGTTTCAAACAAAAGATGACTATAATTTAAACTCAGCAGGTGTGTAAAAATCATTTTGTTCCTGTTTTTCCAGCCCTCAGAAAATGACAATTAAAAGTATTGCTCTCCTATAGGGTGCTGCTGGTTTCCCTGGTGCTCGTGGTCTACCTGGTCCCCCTGGTAGCAATGTAAGTTGGTTTATCCCACTTTTCTTTTATTCTTATTTTGTGGATACATTTAGACATATATTAATATATTAAAATATATTCTGAAAAAACATTCTGAATATGATGGTTGTACTTCAGGAAAAAAATCTGTAAAAACGAGTTTACCCTCCTTATTGTATGGAATAGAAAACAGGATTTTAATTAAGGTACTATTAAAGTCAATGCAATTMTTTCCATTTATTGGCTCAGCTAAGGTTTTAATGAAAGACATTTCATTCTGCACGTGTCCAAGACACCACATTAAAGGTGTATGACAGGAGTGATTCAGGAAAGAAGAAGAGTCTGCCACCATTTCCAATTTCTGTGGCAGAGCTGTGGGTAAGGAACGTGTATCTTGTGTTGAATGTGTTACCAGCACTGGGCATCCAAAATGTGAAGGTGTTACATTATGTACACTGTATGTCCAGACAGTAGGGATAAAAAAATACCAGTTGTGAAAGTGATGCATGAAAGAATTCTCTTAAAACACCAGATCAGATTCGGGTGCACAGAGGCTGGACCCTAGATCTGTCTTCAGACAGTGACTCAAGTCTGGCTGGCTTTCATGAGACCAATGCCAGTACATGTGTGCAGCTCATGCTCTTCTTTTAAAAATTCCTTTTAGGGTAGTCCAGGTCCCCCTGGTAAYGCAGGACCTGCAGGCAAGGATGGGCCTCCCGGACCCCCTGGTAGTGCCGGTTCTCCTGGTGGTCCAGGACCTGCTGGAATCAGAGGTGAGCCCGGCACACCAGGTGAAAAAGGGCCACCAGGAGCACGAGGAGAAAGGGTAAGTGCACCTTCAGCCAGGAACTGTTTCACCAATAGGCAGAGAATATKTCTGTCAAGAATAAGCAGCCACCTAGGGAATGTTAAGATGCTCTCACTGACTAATGTGACCTTTTCTCAAACAGGGGGCACCAGGTGAGCCCGGTCCTCAAGGCATCGTTGGCGGCCGGGGTAACACAGGTTTGCCAGGCCTGCGTGGCCCCAGTGGCCCMCCTGGGATGGCAGGGGCCAAGGTGAGACCCATTCACTGCAGCTACAGCCTCAACCCTAACACAATCCTAACCCAGCCGCTAAAAATAGCTTGGAGACACAAAAAGTAAGGAACGTGTTGAGGGGTTAAAAATTTTTTGTCCAGGGATGACAGAATTTACAGTTATTTGTGTTTATATCCATAAGATCAGGCTTTAGAATGTCTGGTAACCAGCAGCTGTGGGATGTGAGGTCTTTCACCCCTATTTCAGGAGGTCCATATCAGATTATATGGAAGTATATTACCCAATTCAGACGCTTTGGGAGGGTCATAAGGAGGAGGCTGTAACCTCTCCTTGGTACAAGACCCGAGTCATAGTCTCACCTACCACTAGTTGTCTATATTTTTTTTAATTTCCATTATGTTTCTTGCTTAAATATTACGACCCACACAGAAAAGTCCTTTTATCTCCCTTCAGAAAAGGTGGGGTGAGAGACGGTTTGTATTTTATCACCAATACAGTGATGAACCAGCATGTTTTTATTAACTGCTTTCGCCATTGGTTTTGGGCACATAAGAAGTGACATATCCATTTATTATTTCTTTGTTAAGAAAACAATAAGGAACATTCCTTGGCTCAATGGTCTTGCATGAATATTACCACCAATGAAAAGAAACCTGTTTGGCCAAGTTTATCTCTCTTATTTTGTGTATTCACAACCAGCAAAGCCACACTGGCCCATCACTTCATTAGGTCTCCTTCAAAATCACTGCATAGTTAATAAGATGCAAAATACACTGGTATTTCCAAAGTCCATTATCTGCAATTGAATCCTCTCCCTTTTTGTTCAGGGTGAAGATGGTAAACCAGGCACCAATGGTATCCCAGGAGAACGCGGTGCTCCCGGTCCCCAAGGTCCTATTGGACAAAGAGGCTTACCTGGAGAGCCTGGCAGAGATGTGAGTGGATGGGATTTTTCCTGTTAGCTTGTGAGTTACAAAGGGGAGACTTGGAGCAAATATGCTTTAAGGTTCACAAGGCCTCCCTCAAGATCCTGATGCCCAGGGGCCTGGGCACATTGTGCCCTCCTGTAAGGAGGTGTAGCCTGCTGTCCCTACCATCCCCTTCACTGCCCAGGGACCTCATCTCTCTCACTGGGAACAGGACTGCTCTGCCTGTATGCCTACAAAATAATTCAGGTCTTACAGGTCTTTTAGGAGACACTCCACCTCTAAGAACTCTTCCTTCTTGAAAACTCCTTCTTTGATGAGCATTGTTTAAGCTTACTGGGAAACAAGCTGTCTACTGGTCATGCAGTTTATGAACAAACTGTTCCACTGTGTTTTTGCAGGGTAACCCTGGCTCCGATGGCTTGCCTGGACGTGATGGATCCCCAGGAGGCAAAGTAAGAAATCACCAATATCCTTAGACTGCCAAATAAATTACACATGAACTACATGGCAATATATGTAGTTCTATGATATGTAATTGGTTCCTTGAACCTCTTGAGCTCTACTGAATATACTCTTTTTAGTGACATTTATTATCCTGTCACCTGTTACTATCTGCAGGGTGACCGTGGTGAAAGTGGCTCTCCTGGCCCTCCAGGACCCCCTGGCCACCCTGGACCTGCAGGTAATGCTGGTGCACCTGGAAAAGCTGGTGAAAGAGGATTTCAGGTAAGATCAAAGTAAAGAGCTTATGATTTACTTACATACATACCTATGCAAGGTCCATTTCATGCAGTAACAAAGGGGGAGTTTTGAAGAGTTGTATGTTTGTTACTGTCAGAGTTTCTTGGCATCAAGGACCTCTTCTATAAGAATATCCAGGGGAAAGACATCTCCATTTATATTCCTGGTAACTGTGTAGAAATTAAACTCAAAATTCACTTACTCCATAGTGTGCCAAAAATCACATCATCCCACCAGGCCCTATCCTAATCTCCATCCCATCTGGTACTCATGCAGCACAAGCAATGTGTTATTTATTTAAACTAAGGGAGTAACTTTGGAAGCCTTCAAGTTATTGTTCAGGAGTGCTGACACCAGCACAGCTTGAGCACTGAGCACCTCACAGAGGGAAGAAGGCCTGTAGTGCCTGTGGTATAGAGCAGTGCCTACGGGCAGCTCAGAAAGGCTGACAAAAAGGATCTGGCCAGGATTCTTGCTGATTTGAGAGTGTGGGGGGGGGGGGGTGTCTGTGTGGGGGGCTGTGTGTGTGTGTAGCTTCTCCTTGTTTCCAAATACCTGCTGGCTTTGAACATAGGGCTCATCTGGAAAAAAGAGGTGGTCTAGGCAGATCCAGTTGATCCATACGTTCTCGTTCTTATCACATCACAGGGTCCACCTGGCCCTCCTGGTTCTACTGGTCCTGCTGGTGCTCGTGGTCCTGCTGTAAGTAATATTTTAAATAGTTGTGATATCATTCATTCTTTATTTCCTGTTATTTGGRCATTGTTCTTATCTCTTTTTATCTTCCTTTTATTGCAAATCTACTCTTCCAGGGTCCTCAAGGTCCTCGTGGTGATAAAGGCGAAACTGGTGAACGAGGCAGCACTGGCATAAAGGGTCATAGAGGGTTTCCTGGTACTCCTGGTCTCCCTGGTCCTCCTGTGAGTATTTTGCATTGGATTGGGAATTACAGCTGATCTTAGCTTCTGTGTTTAGGCCCCAGGTACCTAGTTAGCCTTAGCTAATTTACTGGGAACCTGTGTAATTTGATTGTCAAATGTGTTCAAAAGTAACAATAGGGCAAAATGGGCATGAAATTGTAAACTACTGAACTGTAAACATGCATTACCATTTGAACAGGTCTTAATAGCTAAGMGAATAGAAGGGCAAGAATAGACAGGCATGCCATAGATATTTATGACAAGTAAGAATTTAAAAAGGRATTTATACTGAAAAAAGCCTATTAATACCACTCATGATACAAGTGAGAATCAAGAAACCAAAACTCAATTAATATACCAAAGATGACACCAATACTGACCTATTCAACAACACAATATAACCTAGAGTCTAATGTATAACATGAGATTTAAAAATCTGCTAAATTCTCGTTTGATGATCAATAGTTTTTAAACAAATGGCTTAGTTCCTTGCAGTACATACATAGAGCAAATTTGTAAATGTATTTGAAATCATGAGTGTTTGTCACATTATTTAAATAACATTACTGGTGATATTATTAAAACTGCAGCATTTTGGCTATAGCTACATATTCTTATGAGTACAAGAGTTCATCCAAAGCTCACTGGTGTCTGTTGGCTTTCTTGCATTTTGGATATCACATCACCAATATGTTTTCATATACAGAACATTCAATATTTTTTTCTAGTTAAAGAATGGCCACCATTCTCTCTCATATCTGACATAGCATTTTTGTAAGAATGTGTTTTGTATAATCTTAAAGATGTTGTCATTGTCTTTATTTAAGGCACATCCAGCTAGTTGCAAAATATTACCAGGAGATGTATGACTGACTTTTCTTTTTATCCATAGGGTCCCCTGGGTCCACAAGGTGCAATTGGAAGTCCAGGAGCTTCAGGTGCAAGGGTAAGAAAAACTCCTATTTAGCCTAACTGCAAGGAAAATTCAGACTGTTGGGTTAATATATAGATAGATAGAGATAYGAAGTTTAGTGGACCATCTTAACAGATAGCAGCTGAAGAAAGAAAAAACACAAGATAAATAGTACAGAAATGTTTGAAATATCTCACAAAGTATTTCTGAATTTGAGATTATCTGATAAACTATTTTGACCATGTTCTTTGTGTTCATCATTGCTCTAGGGTCCCCCAGGACCAGCTGGGCCACCTGGAAAAGATGGTACCAGTGGCTACCCAGGCCCAATTGGTCCTCCTGGCCCCCGTGGTACTAGAGGGGAAAGCGGCCCTGCCGTAAGTAAATGGTGCAAACTCACACAAGCAAACCTTTGGGGAATATTGATGCAAYATAGGGTGCTCTCCTCTTTAAACATCTCCCTCAGAAATTCTCTATTTCATGGACAAGGTTTGTGGTAGGAGGTATCTAGCTATCAAGGCTAAATTCAAAAATATACAACTCATTTGCAGTTTAGTGTAACTACTGATGCCCCGGGCATCCTGTTGATCTCAGACGATCATCAGCTTTCCTGTATACAATGGGATCTCCTCCTCACTGCGGAGCACAGACTCCATTTGGGTCTGGGAAAGTATGAATTGGGTTTCCTAGACCGCTCTAGAGAAGCCAGAGCTGCAAAGGTCACTATCACARTCACCTCCTAAAGCCAAGAAATGGTCATTCTGTGGATTTTAGTGGAAAGGGTTCCTTCTCAAAGCCCAGACATAAGGACAGTCAAAGCTTGACAAAATGAGGGGGAAAAAATTGCAATTTTAGGAAAATAAAGGCCTGGAAAGTCTAACAGATGTTTATACCTCTGTTTAATTAATGAATAAGTAAACTAAATATTTATGTGAGACTTCTCATTTTTTTTAAGTCTAGGACCCACAGAGACTTTTAGTTTTAACCTGTTCACTGTTTTTTTAGGGTCCACCAGGCCAGCCTGGTCTTCCTGGTCCTTCTGGTCCTCCTGGTCCRTGTTGTGGTGCTGGTGCAGCTGCCCTGGGTGCTGGTGAGAAAGGTCCAGTTGGCTACGGGTATGAATATCGAGATGAGCCCAAAGAAAACGATATCAATCTGGGTGATATCGTATCTTCAATGAAATCAATTAACAACCAGATTGAAAACATCATTAGTCCTGATGGGTCACRGAAGAATCCAGCTCGTAACTGCCGAGACCTGAAATTCTGCCATCCTGAGCTCAAGAGTGGTATGTTTAGATTTTATCTTCACCAATKGTAGCAGGTTCTTGGRGATTGTTTTGGTTTTTGTTTTTTCTAACTTGAGTATTTAAATGCAAATGTCTTYCATAAAAATTTGAGTTTTTTTAAACAAATATCATGATAAAGATGATAAACATAAAATAATTTAAAACTTTAATTAACTATGCATTTAGACAGTATATGCACCGAGTTCAACTCTATTCCTTGTGTCCTTATAAGTGAACATATGTTTAAACAATTTTAGGGAAAAAAACCATTACAAGTATAAGTTCTATATTTTATCCAAATGTCAGTCCCRTTACAGTATTCACAAGAACTCAGTATCTTTTTATATCATCTTATTTTCTGTGGCATCTCTTTTGTCAAAATTAATTTGTTTCCTAATTTGGCTCAGAAATTTGATATAGAAAWAAGCTTTACCATCATGCAGTCAGATTCTTCTCCAAATATATTAAGCCCCTTAACATTTTTCTTTACCTCTAGGAGAGTACTGGGTTGATCCTAACCAAGGCTGCAAGATGGATGCTATTAAAGTGTACTGCAATATGGARACCGGTGAGACCTGCCTCAGTGCTAATCCCAGGACTGTGCCAAGGAAGAACTGGTGGACCAGCGTAAGCAGTGGAAAGAAACATGTTTGGTTTGGAGAATCTATGAATGGAGGCTTCCAGGTGAGAAATAACCACAGTTAACAGCCCAAATTGTTCATCACAACATACTAAAAAATAATCCTGAAATTAAACTAAGTGAAACATTCAGTATGTGAAATAATCATGAGGTGGACTATTCCTAGCATGATTAAACAAACACTCTTGCCTGTGTGTGGTACTCTGCAGTTCAGCTATGGAGATCCTGAGCTCCCAGAGGATGTCTCAGAAGTTCAGCTGGCCTTCCTGCGCATCCTCTCCAGCCGTGCCTCGCAGAACATCACCTACCACTGCAAGAACAGCATTGCCTACATGGATCAGGACAGTGGAAATGTTAAAAAAGCTCTGAAACTAATGAGCTCTACAGAAAGTGAGATCAAGGCTGAAGGAAACAGCAAATTCACATATGCTGTTCTGGAAGATGGCTGTACTGTAAGTAAACAGGAATTGAGTGTTGTAGTTTAATAAATAATTTTCTCTAGAGGACTAGACTAATAATAAAGGAAGAGACAGCTTTGCACGGCCTGGGTAAGGAAAGGACACAGCTGCACCTAGTAGGAATGACCAGAAGTGTCGTTCCTGTAGCAACTGTAGGAAGTGAGGTGCACTTCCATTTCAATCTCTGCTTTACAGCTTATCTCCTTGCTTTAGTGTCAACATCAGGGAAGTCGAAGTTACTGAGTGTTGATCCATCCCATATCAAGCCTAAAACTAGTCACACCAGCAAACCAAGGCTAGCTGGTTGAAGTCACGGGCTATGGTTATGGGAAATGGCTAACATAGTCATCTTGCAGATGCAGCATTGCTTCCCTGTGCCTTGCTCACTGCAGCAGAAAGTATTGGAGAGGAGCAGTAACATCCCTGAGCATGCTGGTCTGTCAGCACCTGCAGGCTTTTCAGTAATAAATGCAAAACACTAACACTGTCCACAATTTCTCCCTCCGGGGTTCTATCTATGTGTTCATTTCCACAGAGACTACAACCAGTTTTCTTGGGGTTCATTAATACAGAAATAGGAAATCTGAAGTCTGATAGACTGTGGGRTGACTTTCACATAGCCCAGCACTCATTTCTCTAACTTTTGTTTTTTCTTTTCTCTTCTCAGAAACACACTGGTGAATGGGGCAAAACAGTTTTCGAATACAGGACGCGCAAGACAATGAGGTTGCCAGTGGTTGATATTGCACCCATAGATATTGGTGGTCCTGATCAGGAATTTGGTGTGGACATTGGCCCAGTATGCTTCTTATAAATCAAAGATCTTGCTTTTTCTGAAACCCCAGCAAACAGATTCACACTCCAACTGTGCTCCTTTGTTTTAGCCTTGTCAGCTAGTACAGGTGACCATCTGTATCCCAGTTATTTATTAACAAAATTTCTGGGGGAAAAATCAATTTGATATCAAGGGTTATTTTTTTTGCTATTACACAAAATACAGTAAAAATGCTTTTTTTTGCTCTATTTTTTTTACCAAATTCCATCTTCAAAACATGTCTCCGTGGTGCTATAATAAAACTTCAACACTTAATAAAACAACACTGTGTTCTATTAGTTGAATGTTAGCCAATTTACAAAGCACTGATTGCTCCCAGTACCAAAGTTTACCCTTCTTTCCAAGATGCAGTCCATAAAGCTAGAAAGACCTCCCTGTTTCAACTACCTCAACATGGACAGAAACTGGGATGTGTCTGATGAGTCAAACCAAAAATCAATCAAATCACATTCTACCCAGAGGTCAATTCCGTGGATTCATTTGGTAGAAAATTGTCTATTTCTGTACTGATTAGCTGTGAAAGGTACAGTGTATTTAAAGAGTTTAATACCTTAATGTCAGTAGCCACCATAATTTTATTGTTGGATTGTATTCTGTTGTCAAAGGTGCTTCTCTACTTTCCTGTCATTGCTGGTCAAGACCACTAAAATTAGGGAAGTGTAAAAGACTAACATGATGGTGCTAATGTATTTTTCACTCCTAACTCTGCAAGTCAGGGTTATTGACTTGCTTAAAAAACCAAAAAGGTAAAGGATTTAAAGCAATTGTAAATGTCTCCTGTCAAAGATTGCCATTGGCATGTCATAGTTGAGAATTTTCTCCCTTCACTCTGTAAAAGTCAATAAAGATGCAAAATTGTGAATTTCTTCTGTCACGTTAACACATTTATAGTGTTGAAGGTTAACCATCTTTGTAAGCTTTTATATGGTTGTTGGTCTATTCCTTACAGAGACACATAATAAAATATCTTAATAAAACTTCTTGTTGTTTCATAAAACTGACTTCTTTTGTAATTTTRCTATTTGTACCTTTGTTCAAACAAATTAACAAGGCAGGACACAATTCTGGTACCACTTTAATTGATTTTTCAAAGATGATTTGTTGAAGGAAACCCTGGTAATCCTAAGGAAGGCAGTGTATGGTGTGCTACTATGATGTTTTCTTTCTTACCTTTTCCACTTCTCTCCATCAGTGGCTCATTTTTGCAAGCATGGTGAGCTTCTCCATCAGCAGGACTTCAGGTCTGACAGCAACATCCAAAACAGGGCCCATGCACCAAGGCAGGTCAGTTTGGAGGAAATAGAAGAGCTTAMCCTTCCCACCCTCAAAAAACCTGCCTTAGTCTAAATAAACAGGTAGTCAAAGGCTACCACCCTTTCAGATAGCAGCTTAACTAAATGGCTTAAGGGTCCCAGAGAGCAGGCCAGAGGCACCAGCATTTGACAAAGCTGACAGTTCAAACATCTTGGTATTTTTTATGGCCATTGGAGCTGCACAATTAAGTCATTCCCAAATCTCATCAAAAATTTAAGAAACAGCAATTACCACAGTAGTTTGGCAGTGCCTGAGCTTGAGGCCAGAAGGAAATAAAAAAGAAATAGACTGCACAAAGGAACCCGGGCCAGAAAAATCTCTCCCAGGGATGCTACTCAGCCTTTCGCATGGAGGAAGGTCCAGAGCCTGCCCCCACATCGTCGCTGCACAGCCACACCTTGCTCCACAGCCCAAGATCATTAAAGACCCTCTACAACAAAATCAGCTGACAAAAATTAGGGATCTGGAAAAAAAAGAATCAGTTTCTTAAAAATTCTCATTGAGAATTATAGATTATGCATCCTCAGACAATACTTTCTAATTAGCTCAAGCAGGAAAAATGAGCAAAGAAATGCTGTTTTTTAAGACATCTCACCAGATTTGGGGCTGAGCCAAAACACTGTCCTGCTTTGGCATTGCAAAATTTGGTCATGCCCACACAGCACAAAAACACTAAGGGTCTGGGGAGACCCTAACAGCACAAATGTAGTATCACCACAGGCATGAGTGTACTTAATGCAGCRTATCAGAATAGTGACAACAATTCATAAAAAGTACTGCTTCTTGCAGGAAACCTCCTCATTTGATGGTGAAAATTAGCTACTGTTTATGGAAAATGAGAAATACATGTACATAATAATATTAGTCTGACATAAATTACATGGTAGGAGGTCTTTTGATTGCAGTTTTACAAAAGCAGCTGGTAAGAATGCTGGCTGGTGGAAAAATGCATTGGAAACACCTGTTCTTAATCCCCATGGCAGAAGAAAACAGCCTTTGAAATCTCCAGTGCTACTGGGGCCAGGTGAATGGCCGGGAACAATTATTCAACCTTAAAACTCAAGCTTTGGGGCATTTTCTAAAGCACACATAGTCATCAAGTCTTTTATTAACAATTTCCAGTAATGAAAGGTGATTACTAGAACATTTGTAGAAAACACAAAGAAATAACCAAGACCACCATAAAATATTTACTTGATCAAAAAAAAGCCTTCATTTTTTTCAGATGATCACTCATTAAGCCACCATGGCCTTCCTATGTCTGTACTTTTTAATCTTCACATTACTTTTAGGGGAAAACAAGAAAAAAACAACCACAAGACACAAAAACCAACAAAAATCCCCAATGCTTCCCCCTTCAAAACTCTCCCCCTCAAAGAAAACAAACACCAAGAAAACCCACAAAACACCCAATCCAGCAAAAAAAAAACCCCAAACATGCAAACAAATTAAGCCCCACACAAAAAGTTGCCTCAATCAAACCAGGAGCTCAAGATATCACTAATTTAGGTTTCAATAGTGTCTTGAATTTTCACTTCTCCAGTCACTGGTCATCACCTGAAGGTGCAGCTCTTTTGCAGGACACCAGAGCTTTTCTTCCGGTGTAGATGGACTCTCTGGCATGGAGACTATTTCAACAAACTGCTTGCTATCTTTTTTTATGGAGATTATGTTTAAAACACTCCACAACATGACAGAAATTCAGCAAACCCTTGTCTAACAGAAGAACTTTGCTATCTAATTAGACTCTAATTGTAAACAAATTATAAACACCTGTGACTCATTCACTTACTTACCCAGCCTCCTCCTCTTTGTCTTATAGAAAAAGCAGAGTTCTTTTACTGTTCCTAAAGATATAGATCATTAATCACCTCACAGGAATGAGCACCAGCTTCACCAGGAAGACAGTCTGTTATATGTAGTTTTTCCTTCGTGCCTAGAAATGGTCCCTTGGGGCAGGGTTTAACACAGGTGATAAAATATGCAGGCTAAAAACAATCTAAATTTTCTGGTACTCCAGTAGCAACTCTGCCCAAACAGGCTCCTCTGTGGATGTTCTAAACTCTGCAGAATCTTATTGAAATCACACTCTTCAACAAAATCTTAAAACTCCCAGCAAGAAAACTGTGATCCATGGGACACAATAATCCAAAATTATGTAGGTTTTTCTAGCATAAACACACAGTTTAGAAAACTGCATCTATTGATACCAAATTTCTCTGACATGTCTATTTCAGCCATTGAACTGCTGATTTAGTTTTACCTTTTGTCATGGTTTTCTTCAAGTATAATACCATTATCTAATACTATCCTTTTTACCTTGTTTTTTTCTATGGTATTTGCATATGTGCAGGAAATCTTTTTTCCTTCATTAGCATTTCTACTTTTWCATTTAGTTTTACTTTTCCTTTTGCAATTGTTTTACTGTTGTCCTGTTGAAACTCTCTCTCAGCAAGACCAACTGCCTTGTGAGTATTAAACCTTCAGTATAGCCTCAAATTCCTGAAAAAATAATTAAGATGTCCGCAGATTATGAGTCTAATAACTACTTTGCTCAGTCTCAGGCAGCTAAAGGGGAGAAAAGAAACTTAGGGGCCCTCACCCTACTGTAGTAAAAAAACCCTGTGTTTTTTGCTCTTAACCCATTTCCAGACTCTTTACTTGCCTTCATAGAGTGAAAAAAAAGTACAAATATAGACTTTTGTTCACAGTCTAAAACTGAGGTGCATAAATCCAAAACTGTGGTTTGAAAAAAGCCTCTCACCCAGAGAAGGCTTAAACCATCAATTCCCTGTTTGCCTTCCTTACATTTTAAGCATCCGGAACAACTGGGTATAAACTGCTGTGGATGAAAAYACCAACACCAGCTTTCAAGCTCGAAGATAGGTTGACTTTAGTCACATATTCAAGTGCACATTCCTTTGGCTTTTAAATTTAAAGCTGTCTTGGAGAAAAGAAAAAAAAATCATAGTCAATGYAGTGGAAAGAGAGGTGTTAAGTTGAATGAGAGGCATGAAAATACAAGGAAAGGAGTTGCCCACACAGTAACAAGACTGAYACAAGAAATCTCTGATTCTGATCTACAGCTTCTTATTCAGTCACCTGTTACACCAGCTGATACTCATTTACTTTGCAGCACCACATTACTATGGCTCTCTGGGACAACAAGAAAAGAAACAAGAGAAAAAAGCGCTCCTTCAAAGTGTGCCCTGGAGCATACCAACAACTTTAAAATATCATTAATTTAGGTTTTAATATTACCTTGGAACTTTGCTATTCCGATTAACTGCAAGATGTCATCTAAGAGTGCCCCTCTTTCGCAGGACACCAGAACCTTTCTTCTGCTGAATGTGAACTCCCTGATTATTGTCTSTGGCACAGGRACTATTGCAACATCTCATTTTTACATTCTTTACAGAAATTATGTTTAAAAAATCCTAGACCACGAAAAAAATCCAGCCAACCTTTCTCTAAGAGAAAAATTTTGATACCTGATTAGGCCCTAATTGCCAACAAATTACAAACACCTGTAACTCACTGGGTTACACCCTCAGCTTGCTCTGAGAGGTAGGCAAGGCTTCTCCATGGCCACTATGTCTGGCAGCTKCTTTAAAAACCCCACAAGTCCCCTCTCCCAGCAGCAAGTTGGYAGCTAAAGCCAGGCTAGGGTAAAACATCACTCAGAGTGGGAGTTTGATGGCTTCTGGATCCAAGCGGCTATTAGGGATTTTTTGTGGAAGCTGGCTAGTTGTTAACAACTTCCCCTTCTAAAACAAACAAAAAATATCAACATTTAAATAAGCAGGGTTGTAATTTGTAACCCTTGTTTTGTTGTGGTGTCAGCTAAATAGTCTTAAACCTCTATTTGCAGACAGTAACTTGGAGGAAGAGCTGTCTACAAGAATTTTGAATTCATAAAGGACAAAGTTCTTCCCAACACATGCTTTGTCATGCTATAGCTGTCCTGATAGCTTTTCTAGGAAAATCTAATGTCCGGTGTTCCTTGTCAGGTGCATGCTATTCATATAGGCTGGAAAAGGTGTTATTTTAGAGGACTGGTCAGTATTTAYGACAAAAAGACAGCATTACTCTAGTCACTAAATTAGAATATGTTTCTTAATACAGATTTCATACCCATTTCATCCAAGACCAAAAGCCTGATGGCTCTATGAAAAATCATATTGAATTCTTTGCACCAGAAAAGGAGCTGGGTCTGGCAGATTYCAATTTTTAAACCAAGTGCTTCTCTTCTGAAAATGTGAGTAATAAGACACATAATAATTGCAAAAATCTTAAGCTACAGTAGTGTATGAAATTTTTCTTTATCATGATCTAGCATTTAAGTTCAATTTGTGCTTTTAGTATGTGGGAGATGAAGAGATGCTTTCTGTGTTTCTGCCTACCGTTTACTGGGAGGAAGCGAGAAGTAGCTCACGCTACACTGAGGCATTGTTGTTCCAGGATGGATTAAGTCCACCAGAACAAAATCCTGGTGGTCTTGTCTTCCCAACTGCTCTTCATACTGCAATAGCTTCAGCTTAGTGTGTCTTCTAAAAACACTGACCGTAGCCCACACTGCTGYTTCCCCATCACAGCAGCCCCTCTTGCTTGAGATATCTCCTTCTGAGAAAACCACCTATCATCTTTTTCTCCTTTTTTTTTTTAATCCTTAAGTTATCCCTGGCAAAGCTCTGCTTATCCAACCTTTCTCTCCTTTTAGTATACCCCTTAGACATGGACATTTCTGGATTAAAATTTAAGTTTTGTTGTTGAATCCACATCCACTGAGAAGGCAACCACTGAAAGATCACTCTTGGAGGCACTGGAGATGTGGTTTCAGTGGGGTTTTTGTGAATGTTTCTATCATAACTCGCATTTCAGCTTTGCTATATTTGTTATACTCCAAGGTACCTGAAAAAGTCTGCTCATTCCTCTTTTCAGTTTGGATGCATCTACAAAGATTCCTAGCAGGAAATGGCTGACTTGGTATGTGGCAGCTGCAACAGWGTTAATTTTTTCCCTAGTAGCTGGTACTGTGTTTAGATTTGGGATGAAAATCTTGTTGATACCAAACTGATGCTGTTGCTGAGCAGTGCTTACATTAAGTCARGGCCTTGTCAGCTTCTTATGTTGCCCTGCCAGCAGGGAGGCTGGGGGAGCACAAGGAGCTGGGAGGTGACACAGCCAGGACAGCTGATCTCAACAGATCCAAGAGACATTCCAGACTGTATGGAGTCATCTTCAGCATATAAAGCTGCAGTTAAAGCTAGCCAGGGGCCACTGCTCAGGAATTGGCTGGGTATAGATCAGTGGGTGGTGAGCAACTGCACTGAACATAATTGTTTCGTGTATTTGGATTCTTTTGTCATTATTTTCCCTTCCTTTTCTGTCAATCCTTTCTGTCAAATATAAGATGAATCTTATATTTTTTACCCCCCTTTCTCTTCCCTGCTTCACTGAGTGGGGTGAGAAGTAGGTGAGTGGTGAGTGGTAAGGTGTGTGGTGTTTAGGTGTTGGGTTAAACCACAGCAATATGGCTGAAGGAAATGCTCTTGTCTTTCTCTGATTTTTGTGTGGAATCACAGAGCTTGTTCCTTAGAGGGCAGAGGCTCCTGAATTACTATGATGGCACCTRCAGAGATCACAATCTTCTGTCATTTTCATGTTTCTTTATGGCAGGGAAGATTGTACCATAAGAAACATGCAAAAATATTTCACTGARGTTTCTAGAATTGTAATAATGTTCTTTTGTTATAGTTGGTTCCGTTTGTATCAGATTTTTCTACTCAGTTGATGAAGGCCAAAAAGCAGTTCTGTGATGCTTTGGCAGATGTGAACTTACTTGGTTCTTTTCTTTTTTTTCTGCACAAACACTCCTAAATAAGGCTGCAGGCTCTCCTGGAGGATGAACAGTAATATCTKAATCAAGAAACTAATTTTGCGATAGAAACATTTGATAGTGCACCATTCTCGGATATTGAAACACAACGGATCATAACAATTTATGCCATTATTTTAAAAAATCTTAAGCCAGAGCTTATTGAAAGATGGCTTCTACTTCTACCAGCAAGGAAATGAAAATGTGCAMAAAATTAACAGGAGGGAGGGAGAAAAAAACGGACTCTTTAGCATCCTGCACAAATTAGTGTTGCCTGGTATCTTAATACTTTTCCAGACCTTCTCCCAGCAAAGGATAAAACACTAATGCCAATAGCACAGTAGATACAACAGCAATGATCTCGTTGAGTTTACCCCTGTGTTGTGTAACATTATTAAGCTCTTCAGTTTTAATATTTGCACCACTCTGCTCAGGTTCTCCTGAGCTCTGAACAAGACATTGGTTCTGATATTGTGCCCTTTCCTCTTTGGCTTGTAGAAAAAGCACAAACTGCTTTTTTCTCTTTTACTGCTCCTAAGATACTGTCCAATAATCACCTCCCAGGAATGAGCAGCAAATTCACAATAAAACTTGTCTATGCGTCCCCAGTTTCTTAGGCATTTCTATTTCAGCTATTTAACTGCTGATTTAGTTCTACCTTTTGTCATGTTTAAGAATAATACCATCATTGTCTAATGCTATCATTTTTACCTTGTTTTCTCTATGGTATTTGCATACTCACAGGAAATGTTTTTCCTTCATTAGCATTTCTACATTTCCATTTAGTTTCGCTTTTCCTTTTGCAATTGTTTTACTCTTTCTGGAATCCTCTCTCAGTGAGAACAACTGCCTAGTGACTATTAAACCTTCAGTATAGCCTTCATTTCCTGGAAAAGTAATTAAAATATCCATAGAATACGAGAGTCTTTACTATCTCAATAACTATGCTCAATCTCAGGCAGCTACAGGAGAGAAAAGAAACACACAGGGGCTCTTTTTCTTAAATAATAAGAAAAATAACCCCTTCTGCTCTTAACCTGTTTTTAGACTTTTTACTTGCCTTCACAGAGAAGAAAAATCTTCCATTTTCTTGCTATGTTTTGTGGACTTTGTGTTGTTTCTAGCTGTAATGCCACGACATTTTCTTTCTTATATTTCTGTGTTGCTTGGTACATTCTTCTACTGCATGTGGTACTGCTGGTGCTCTACAGAACCTTTTTAGTGCTAAAAACTTAGAGCTGGTTATTTATGATAGCTGATAGCTACAAGGAAGCTAACAGAAGGCAAGGAAGGAGTTTGGGGATTTTGCTTTCTAGATGAGGTTTTATTGAATAGTTGCCACACAAATATTGCACTAGTGGTTTTGAGAAACCAAAAGAAGGTGTCAGTACRAGCAGCCCTGGGGTTTGTTTCTCACCGAGGACAGGTCAGTTATGGAAAACAGAAGTAATGACCAACTCTTGTAACTCAAATTTAATTTAAATASTAGTCTCTGATACTATCTTATTGCAATCATTCTAAAGTGCCCTTTTTTTACCATTTTTGAGGCTATTTGCAACTAAGACAGAACTTCACTAAATTGYAAATTATTAGCTCATTTATTCTAGGTTCATGAATTTAAAGCTGTATTTACATGAGGCTATGCCACATTGCCTGGTTATGAAAATYCCCCCCCCCCCYTYTTTTTTGCCTGCTTAAAATAGTTCTACAATACTTTGAGGAATGCATAACCAGGGAAAGAGATGCAATATCCATGTATGCTATAAAAATAGACAAGAGAAAATAAAAAGCATGACCAGCCACTTACAAATACAGAGACTCCCTGGTTAACTACCTGAGAGCTGGCACTTCAAAGTAGATTTTGCTTCAGTGATTCTCCAGCCATGATTTTTACAGAATATTACCTAGATGGCTCTCTAGTTAAAGCTCTTTTTCAGTGCTCATGGCACCTGGCTGAGGAAATACTGCACACTTCATTTGGAGATAGASATGCAAAGAGAGACTTGAAAAGAAAAGTATCTTTCATAATGAAATACTCTTCTCCTTCAACAACTTCACAAAACATTTCTACAAATCATGAATTATAATACTCTGTTGATTAAAATTAGAGATTAAAAATAAATTCCAAACATAAACCTATACTCCAAATGTTATTTATTTTGTGCACCTGGATAAATGTGCTGTAGAGGTATGACCACAGCCATCTTTGCTTGAACATGCTGCAGCAAGCCATTACACTTCAGRTTATTCTGTGAAATTAATGTTATCTAAAACTTCTCTAGGATCCAGTATGATAAGATATCYCTTGACTCACATATTTATAGAAATTATTTCATGCTAGTAAAAAAGAAATKGAGTTCCTGCATGGGTAGTAAAAGCAAACAGATAACATGAGTGTGAACCTGTCAACTTCCCAGTCCTCACCTCCATTGTAGGGACATGCATATGGACAACCTGGAATACTGCAAAGCTCCTACCCTTTCAGAATGGGGAAAGGAAGGTAAATTCTTGCCTGCTTTGCTACAACTGCAACTTTATGGTTTGTCCAGAAACTGTTTTCTGTCAGTGTTAACTTAYATTGCCACTAAGAATTGGCCAAATCACATTTCATTTTTGAATAAAAATTCTCTCTGGAGTCTCAAACAATACTAGTTAGGCAGCTTTTCTARGTCTGCTGGTGATTTCTTCACACCAACTGACACCTATCTGTAAAAACTGGCACAGAAGGCACTATTCAAATATCCCTATATTCCTATCTTCAAAATATTTCAGGAGAGTGCATTGCAAATGAGTTATGCAAAGAGCAACCAAACAAAAATTAAATACTTCTATTTTTAATTTCCTGGAAATTAACTGATATGGAATGAACACACCGGAAGGAATTTTACAAAAAGGAAACCACTTACATAGCAAGAAGCATGTATTTAATTAAATGCTTTGCAAAGATACATKAATAAAGCTATGTGCATGACTTTCTTTAGGGAGAGCCCCAGCTGTTTATTTTTTTTTAAGGAACAAACAAAAAAACGTGGAGAGCACAGATGCAATAAAGAAACAAAAAAACTAAGTAAGTTTGTACCCACATACTTTACAAAATAAAGCATGTTAGAGGTACAAAACATTCTATATACTGAATGACCAACAAATAAATGCACTGTAACACTGTTCTCTCAAACACTGTAAGCCMAACAGCTAAGCTCTGCAATGACATTGACAGTAGGCATCTTTTCTTCAGCCTTCCAGAGAGTCATTTAGCACCATCACTTTGTTGCTGTTTTTTTGCCCTGCCTATCTCCTATCTCGAAATAACAACAGAAGCATAGCACCTTTTAATAACTAAAATAAAAACAGGAATATTAATTGCATCCCAACTTCCAGAGATGAGGTAGCTCATGCTAAGAAATGATGGAACTTTCCTGCCTTGACAACTCAAGGCCAGTAAGTCAAATTACTGGTGATGCATGTCTGGATGCCAGCTAAAACCAATTAATTTCTAAACTTTCTTTATTAGCAATTGGTCTGGTACACATGTGAATGGTCTGCAACATACAGAAATTGGCACCATATATAAGACATCTGTATAATTTGATATGTAATGGCTTCTTAGATGGGCAAGTATTGGAAAATCAACAAGTATTGGGCTTAAAATATATTTTGAAGATTAAAGATAATTTAATGGAATTACACAGATACATCGTGAGAAGCAAAGTCTAGCCTTAAAATTTAAGATATGGGACATCCCTGCTGATAACTTGTATTTACCCCAGTAGTGTTTTTACTTCATAAATTAACCATAGCTATGGATCACTCTTCTGAGCAGACCTGCATAGGAAAGTGCAGGAAAAACAATGCCAAATTAAGATGGTCTTGTCTGAAGAGATTTTCTTCTACAAAGGACACGTTTCTGTGAATGGCTATTGTACTGGCAACCACAGGAAGACAAACTGGGGTAGAGGGAGTAGGTATGACTGCAATATAGCCAATGATTCACAGAAGTGCTCTACTTTTCTGTTATTCAGTATGCATCGAAGCAAGAGAAATAATCATTAGAGCTTTACATAGTTCCACATTAAAACTATCTATTTTGAATACCTGGAAATTTCAAAATAATTTGAAACAAAGCCGAGGAAAAAGATTTATGTTGCTTTTAAAAGGTGGTCATTGATCCTCTTAAAATTGTACTAAAAAGTTGGTTTCAATCATTTAAAACGGAAGGTTTGTAAGTAAAATAAATATTCAAAAGGAGGCTGGGCATTTAAAAAGAGCTGTATGTACAATGCTGATCCAATATCAGCCATTACTTCAAGAGTCTCAGGATTAACTTCAATCAAAGTTCATGTTTAATTGCTGCTGTTGCTGGGTAGTGTGTTATATTCCCCCCTCGCTCTTACACAAAGCAAACTGGCCCCATTTCAATTCCAAATTCCTGGTCGGTATTGCCAATGTCCACCGGTGCAATATCTATGATAGGTAAGCGTGCCACRTTCTGGGTTCTGTACTCAAAAACAGTCTTGCCCACATTCCCATTACGTTTCTAGAGGGGGAAAAAAAGAAGATAAAATAAGAAAAAATTAGGCATTAGGCCAGAGCTCATGTCAAAACCAGCCTGAATTCCAGCTGGTGTCAGTTGTCTGATTGTTCAAGAGGATCTCACTGTATCTTTGCTGAGTAGCACTCTGAGAAACACTGCCTGCACTGCACCTTGATAATTTCAAAATGTATGTATCTTGCTGTTACAGTAATAGGCAGACTTGTCAGACTCAACAGGACTGATTTTTCTCCACGCTATGAAATTCTTCTCCATGTGTTAATAATATGCTCCTGCACACATAATTGTGGGCAACATTACCTTAAAGCACAGAGGCTACTTAACTTATTTCTGGTGCAAAACTAAATTTAGAAATATTTGCCAGTATGTTGGACTTGGCTGAAACAGCTATTGCACATCAAAAATCTACTCCTTGCTGGTTTCTATGCCCACCAGGAATTTTGGGGCAATATTTTCCTTTTCAACTCAGTCACAGTACCAATGAGTTTCCTCCACACTACTGCTGTAATAATCTTAACCACAAACATTTGTCTGCCAGATGGGTATCTCACCAGTTTGTGTGATTCCACACAGAGGTAAATACTGGGAAATGCAAAATGGCAAGATATATATCTCAGTGTGCTCACCAAGAAGTAGGAATTTGTAAATAGCCTCTAAATACTGCCGACTTCTTTTATGTGAAGTTAGAATTGTAGTAAAATGCCTGTTTGATTTGTTACTCCTACAATTCATTATAAAATCCTGCAGCATTTTACTTCCTTCCTTCTACRGGTTTTTTTCCTAATTCACAAGAGAAGTGAAAACAGAAAAAAGTCTTTTTTCTCCCCCAAAAATGACAAAACCCCCAGACTTACAGAACAGCTGTCATGCAGAACAGTGTATCTGAAGCGGCTGTTTCCCTCTGCCTTGATCTCCAGGTCATTGGCCCCTTTCAGAATCACAGCTTTTTTCAGGTTCTTTGTCTGGTCATCCATGTACCCAACACTGTTTTTACAAAGGTAGGTGATATTCTGGGAAGCTTCCTTTGACAGGAGGCGCAGAAATGTCATCTGAGTGACAGCTGTCTCCCCATACACAAACTGTGAAGATAAAGAAATAGGTCAGCTGATAGTACATTAAAATTCATTGAGAGTTTGTGAATTTTAGAAACATCTGCAGAGTAGCAGATGAAGTTCCAAACCACAAAGCAACAAGTTTCACAGAAGCCAATTCTTAGCAGTAACTGTATTTATTTACCTGTGATCCCCTGTTCATATCTAGGCCATACCAAACAGGCTTTAGGTCAGAGGACCTGCTGGCCCACCACATTTTGCGRGGCACAGTAGATGGGTTTGCAGAAATACAGGTCTCTCCAGTTTCCATGTTGCAGTACACTTTTATAGCATCTTCAACACATCCTTGGTTAGGATCAATCCAATATTCTCCTACAAAGAGCATAAAAAGTGATTCCATTATATTGTAAAGATTCTTGAGATAACTGAGAAGGCATAGGCAAAAGTATGTTGCAACAGTGCAAACAAAGGCCAGTGACCAAGCACACACTGGAAACACAACATCATCACACGGCACATACAAGACGGTGTGAATACGTACCACTCCTCTTGGAGGGGTGGCACAGCTTCAGGTCATCACAGGTCCGTGCTGGGTGTTTCTTGGAGCCATCTGGGCTGCGCATTGTCTCAATCTGRCTGCTCAGGGACTTCAGGGTGGCGTGGACTCCTGGGTCTGTTTTATTATGGTCATCAGGGGCTGCTTCATCTTCAGTAAACTCTGGTAGAGGATCCGCCATTGCATCGTCGTAGTGTCCCATAATGTCACCAATGGCRGCAGTGAGATGGCCTGGAGGCCCGGGAGGGCCAGGAGGACCAGGCTCACCTGGTGGGCCCTAAGGTTCAAAACAAAAAGGCAATAGAGGCCCAGTGGAGTAAATACTATGCCAAATGACAGCAAAGCCAGCCACCAAAAAAACCCACCAAAACTTCAGAGCCAGTAACCCTAAAGCACAGGGAATAATTCAGATATAAACAATTCACCTTTCAAAGAACAGGGATGAGATATTAGAACTGCATTTGAGGTATTCACTCTGCTTCATGTCCTCTCTGATGGTCTTAATGCCTTGCTCAACTTTTTCTTACTCCTGATTCTAGACTTAACAACTGGAAAAAGTCACCAAGGAATGGCTTCATTCCCCTTTCTTAAACCATCTGTCCCTCCTTGTTCAGATCCCTGCCTAATAACTTTATTTCTTAAAATTTCCACCTCCCCTGAGTTTCGTCATGCTCATTTTCAATTAGTAAAGCGTGGGTGGAAAATTTGGCACTGGAAACATCTTTACATTTATCCAGCACAGTGCTGAGCTTTCTGGGACAGAATCTACATCATCCTTACTTGGAAGAGCAGGTGTTTTCCTGACTAAGTAAATTTTCCCAAAGGACAGATTGTGAGGTCTTTCTGTCACCCTGAATTATGACATGTGAGAAGATGTCTGTTAATAAATATATCTCACCCTGCCAGCTCTTCTCTGACAGCCCAAAGTCTGTAACTACCTTCATGTGAAGTTTGATGCTCTGGTGCATCAGATGGTGGATCAGAACAGGCATTTCCTTTGAGAATCATTACTTCAGAACTCATAACTAGTGCTCCAAATGCTTACTACACACACTGTCTGACAAATGAAATCTGAAGTTCTATTTCTTGCTTTTTCGTTCCAACTTACAGCTGCATGCAAGCCACTGTGGAAAGCAAAACTGAAAACACTGGTATGTGATATTTCTTGTATTGTTTCATTACACAGATGAAGTTATCTAGAGACATATTATATTCTTATGCTCTGCCATAGACTYTTCATACAGGTTTTGGTGTCTGGGCAGAAGTGGATATACTGATAATTAGCAGAAATTCAAATGAAATAGGGTGAATATTAGCACATGATAAACACAGAAAACACCATGTCTTACCAGACAGAAAGAAAACTGCCTTCCTCRTCTTGCTCATTATTTTGTTCCACCTCTTCCACTTCTTTCCCAAAATAAGCAATACCAATTTTTAAATTCACCACATGATCACTCGGATCACTCTTTTCTCAAATTCCCCTAATTTTTAAATTATGTTCCTTCAAATATTGTAGCTATCCTTTTTAGACAGGATATTGTGAATTGGTAAATGTGGAATATGCCTGATGTGTTTAGCAAAGGTTTAGGACTATTTCCAAAATGGTGAAATCAGTTTACATTATCTGTGAATCAGCTCATGGTTGGTGTCTGTAAACCTCAGCCCAGCTTGAAGGTCAGGTGGGATTTCCCCGGTGCAAGGAGGGTGCTGGCAGTCAGGCATGTGGCTGTGCTAATTKGGTGACACCTTTGTGGGACTGCCAGCTTTGAGCTACTGCTGGCCTATGCTTAGGCCTGAGGCTTTAGGACCCGACTTGCCAAACAGCCGTGTTGAATCACAGATCCAGCAGGATYCAGTGAGCTAACTGCAGAAGTAGCCCCAGGCTGGCCTAAGGAGAGCATAGGTGGATGAGACTGGGAACACCACAGGTTCAGAAGATGAAAATGAGCAAGAAATGAACCCTTTCACTACAGTTAGCCTGGATGCTTGTTGGAGAAACTATCACATTTTATCATTTGCCTTGAGCTCATGGATGTTCAAGAAAGTGATCTGATGGACTATAAAAAAAAAAAAATTTAAAAATCTCACTATTTGAAGGCAACATTTTCCCTCCATATTCCCACCAACTTACCTCAGGTCCGGCTTCTCCCACAGTCCCTCTAACACCAGGAGGCCCAATTGGCCCAAGTGGACCAGGACTTCCATCTTTGCCAGAAGGACCAACTGGACCTGGAGGACCCTAGAAAATATGGGAGAAAGAAGGAATGTATTTTAGCATTTAATAACAAAGTTATACAAACCAGCCCCTTATAAGGAATATCTTGTCAGGAAGCAATCTGATTTTTTGTGTGTGTTACCAAACTTTTAAAAATCACCTTTTTTTTCCTTATATAAAAGCAAGAAGGCAGTTTGAAAGCTGCTCTTTTCAAGTGAATCATCTCAGACAATATAACTTGGATAAGCTGTATATTTCTTCCTTAACCATTCGAGTGCGTTCAGTTCCAGATTCCAGATGTTATGAAGACTGGAGTAGGTTCTGTACACCCACAGATTTACAGGCTCAGAGATATACTGTCCCTTGGGAACATCCAAGAGAGGCATCTTTCACCTTTACTTTTGAGTGACTGACATACACGGGGATATGAAATGCAGAGTAGCAATTAGCAGAACTGCCATGCATATGGCTTCCCACCGGCTGCAGCAAAAGTGTCTCTAAAAAGAGACTGGAGCCCTGCAGCTATCCTGAACTGACTTTTTTATCTAGCTATAAACCACACTTATGTCAAAGCTTTACTGTATTAAACAAAGTGATGTCTCGGCAAAAGATATTAGGGTGATCACCACATGATACCAAAGTCAATAAAAGCCATTGAAATAAAAGTGATGTCTGATTGTGGGGGAAAAAACACACACACAAACAAACAAACAAACAACAACAAAACAAGCAAGAAAACCTTAAAAATCATACTCACTCGAGGACCAAATGGTCCTGGAATGCCAGGRCTGCCCTGTTCACCAATAGGACCCTAAACAGAAGAAAGCAGGTTTTCCATGACATTCCCATTCAATTGACAAATCATGAAGTTCTCGAAAATATTAGCAAGAGATGCTCTCACAGTACTCATGAGATTTGGCATTGGATTCCTTGACTGTAATGAGCTCAAACACTGGCAAAAAGCATTTCACACTCTAAATTGCTTATCTGAAACTACCAAATTTGTCACCATCTTGTGCTGACAAGTCATAGACTGTCAGCGATTGGTCTTGCAAATGGAACAGGAATAGGAGAACACATCTTGCAACACACAGGTTTACGTCATCATGCAACAGTATTGTAAAATTGCATTAAAAATATTAGCAAGTATGGACAGCCTGGCCACTCATAAACATCTTGTGGGGAAAAAACAACTAGTTTGCCTTTTTTTTTTTTCCATTTTAAATAGTTATATTCCTATTTAACTACCAAGCAAATAAAATTATAGTAAAAGCAGAACAACTTACAGGAGGACCAGGAAGACCTTGAAGCCCAGTGAAACCCCTGTGTCCTTTCTGGCCCCTATCACCTCGATCTCCATTGTCACCTTTGTCCCCACGAGGTCCTTGGGGACCCTGTAAATATCAGTGATGAAATGTAAAATTCTGAACTGGGAAAAAAAAAGCAACCTCAAAAACCCCTCATCTGCTTTTARACACTACACCCAGACCTCCTTCCCTTCTAAAGCTGGAAAGAAGATGATGTCCAAGAATCTTAATTTTTTACCAAAGAACAAGTAAATTACAGAAAAACTGTGATGCRCTTAAATATAAAGTAGTAAATTTACTCTACTCAGCTGCATAATACAGTAAAGAAAAACAAACCTGTAAGAAGAATAATAATAAAAAGTAATTTACATAATCAATTTTTTTATTATTCAGATATTTCTTTGCCTTACTGGATATTGCAAATTATTTTTGTTGATGAGATTGAAACATTATGGATTTCTCACAGACTCATAATGATAAAGCATATTTTCAGTATGAAATCATCCAGGCTGCATCTTTACTTCTCACAGCTTCCTTCACCTTCATTATRATTAAAATACAACTGAAATTACATTCTCTAACTACAGACAGCAATGTCCAGGATCTCCAGTACAAATGCTTTGTTTCTGTTACTGTTACAATTTCATTTTTGTTAGTTTTGATAGTTTTAAACTTCTTGTACTAATTCAAGAATCATTGGAAAACACAGCTTCCATTTTCAATTCTATATTTCTCAGCCCAAATTGCATGCTAAATTTCTCAATGCCAGATTCCAAATAGTTTATCAATGGCATCATTATCACTAACTACTCAATAAACTTTACTGTCTCTCAAATGACATCTGCTTAGGGGACAGGACAACATTGTTTTGAATTTCCCAAGTTTGCAATTAATTTCTGTTCCAAGCTTGAATTGTAAAACACTTATGTAACATAAAAAAGATGAATTTTGTTTATTTTCCTTTTTTGGACTGAAGTCAGAAACTCATGAGTCGAATTAAGGCATTTTAATGGGAACAGGTGATTTTGTTGTATTTATGCCATTTTTATCCAAAAACATCCCTTTTTGTTCAGCATTCATTTCTTTACCCCTTATTTAAACACAGACTCCAGCCATTTGCTAACTCAGGTCCTACCATTATCTGGACAGCAACAAACTCCAAATAAAGAGGCTTCCAAAGCATTACTGGAGTAACCAAACAGATTTGTACAGCTTTGCAGCTCAGAACTACCTGCACCCACTTGCAGTCAGAACACAAGGTGAAGCCCTGTTTAGCACTCCAATTTGGGCTGAATTTCTCATACACTTTCCTATAAAACATCTCTCAGACAAAACCACAGCGACCATGGACAACTTACAGGCAAGCCTCTTTTTCCTGCACGTCCTGGGGGACCCATCGGACCTCGAGAACCCTACAAAGATTGCATACAGAAAGTATGTGAAGCAATGCACAAAAAACATGCACAACAGTTTTTGATTAACAAAGTTAAACAAAAGTCTCACTTACAGTTTCRCCTCTTTGACCTGCATCTCCTGGAGGGCCAACAGGACCCGGAGTTCCTGGACCCCCTGGAGAACCTGGTAAGCCTGCAGGGCCAGGTTCACCACGATCACCCTGCAAAACACAATTTTAACTATTTATCTAAAGAGGACTGATCTAGACCAAAGTAACAAGACTGTAGCACTGTCAGTCTATTTACGAGCAATTRCAATCTACAAAGATATTCCTGCTGCAAGAACTCAAGTCTACGATAAGTCAATAATAAAATGGAGATTTCCATAAGTGACTTAAGAAAACAATATATTCTTACACGTTCTCCAACAGCTCCATCTCGTCCAGGAGTACCATCATTGCCAGCAGGTCCCTAAAGTTGTGGAATAAAAATAAAGCTATCAATTAACTGGAATCATGCATTTCTAGAAGAACTAGAAAGTTGTTCTYCACCTCTAATTTTAAGTTGAGGAGAATAACCACTAGTCTTTTTTTGCATGCTACAATGCTCTAATACTTACTTCTGGACCAGCTTCACCTACAGGTCCAGTGGCACCTGACTGGCCAATAGGTCCTGGGGGACCTTTGTCACCAGGTGGCCCYGTGGGACCTTGCTTTCCTGGTGTACCCTAAAAGAGATGAGAAATATCATATCAAAATTTTAATCACAAAACAAAGAAAGCACAAAAAAGCTGCTGCCTGCAAAACTACTCGTTAATCCAGACTGAAATACAATCTACATTTGTAAATTAAAAAAGCCYGGATACTTAAAGAAAAGGTTCTCATAGATTTTGAATATGTATTTCATATACTTTGTATTTTTAAGAAGTTCGATTGTGTTATTTACTTTTGAATAGGCTTTTATTGAGACTAGAAGCTGCGATTGAAGTTAGTCTATCTAATAGCAACTCTCTTAAGCACACACTCTGTTGATAAAGCAGTATGTCCAATGTCATTATCTGCAATAGGTAAGGTCTTTTAGATTTCAGAAAAATTTGATGCAGTTTGAAATTGTTAAGATGATTTTCCTCTGCCTCAACACCAAGAAATCTTGTTAGCCTGGAATAATTTCTGGCCAATTTTAGCTATAAAGTGACTTAATGGATCCAGTTGTAATGACAGATCCTCCATACCAACTCTTTTACTAATAGTCTATTTAATTACTTGATCTCCTGGATCATTAAGTCTTCCAACAAATATCTCCAAATCCTACATGAAAAGAAAGAGAGCACAAATAGCAATTTTGAAGACTGTAGTTCACAATTTATGAAACAGGGCTCACAGCGTATCCACTCACATTCAAGTAACCTTTGGATATTTAAATGAGGAGTCTGGGTTGTTTTTTTCAAGGATCTAGTTTTAAGTCAAATAGGAACATTTTAGGCAGAAGTCTTAATGCTATTACTCACTCTTAATTCAGGTTCAGACTTTCCATTATGGCAGAAACAAAYCTTCCATCTCACACATTTGCATGAGATTTAGTTATTTACTATTCTCTCTCTATTCGCTCCTTCAATTGGAGTTTTCCAGCTTTCCCCCCATGCTATGGGRTACTACACTCCAAATCCCACCCAGAGAACGCCCAGGCTGGTGGCACATGGTCTGGTTGTTACTTACTGCAGGACCTGGCAGCCCTGGCATGCCTCTTTCCCCTCGCTGTCCTGGCATGCCAACAATTCCTCTTTGACCAGTAGTTCCTGCTGGACCAGGGGGGCCATCTGGGCCCTGAAATCCACAAAGGAGAAAACAATGTCACTGTCATGTCAGCAGCAATAAATGAGACCAAGTCCAGAGCTGATGTAGGGAGAATCAGTAACATGAAGGGACATACTGGCTGCCCGTCATCCCCTGGGTCACCCTTGTCTCCAGGACCACCAGGAGGCCCAGTCGGCCCTCGATCTCCCACACGGCCATGAGAACCTGGATCACCACGAAGACCTGGGGGACCTTCTTTTCCTGGTTCACCAATAGGCCCAGCAGGCCCTGGGGCTCCCTAAAAAAATCGAAACACATCATTACATTGGACCTTTTTCTTATCAAGACAATAAAATTCTAAAGACTGTGTTTTGATTAACTATAAACATGCATACTCTGAGAAAGGACAAAAATGTAAATGAGCTAAAAGCTATTATCATCTCTTTTAAGATCAAATGAGATTAAATAAACATCTCATCAAATTATGTCCAAGCTCCACCCAGGCCCCCCCTCAATTTTCAATTCCAAACTCACTTCTTTAAAAGATAAATTTTTTTTGTTTCTCTCTCTTTTTTTTTCCCCTCTCAAGTGTACAACCACTGCTAGAAAACTCACCCTTGCCCATTCTTTCCAATATCATCAAGCTAAAGCCCATATTCAGACTTTTAATTCCTATGGTACAAATTCAWGTTTTTAACAGACCTTTGTTCGTTCCTCAAATACTTTTAAAAGACTTCACATGGATTTTAAGTTTTCCATAAACTTCACCTTTTGATAAACTTACAATGACTGCAAGTTATTTTTCTCATCAAAACATTAAAAGGCATATGAAGCATGACCCAGTTCTCTGTGTGGAGTTCAATCCTCACCTTGATSCACAGCTAATATTTTTTTATAGTGTTTCTGAAAATGTTTGAACATAAGTCATTCTGGTTCTGTGAGTTTCTTTAGAATTTATTTTAATGGAACTTATGAGTAACTCCAGCAGTGAGAGAGCCCAGCAGAGGCTCTTTCTTTTCCAAAAACTGCCCTTACTTCAGTCACCACTAAAGGGACAAAAAAGTAAAACGCAGAAGAAATTATAGGCTGAGTTTTTTGTTCCTATAAGCAATCAAGTCGTTGGAGCAATTTGAACAGCTCAAAGCCTTCTTAACTCCATGGAAAGCCTTGGACCAATATCAGGCAATGGATCAAGCTAAAGAYTAATGAACTTTATTTAATGATGTAAATAAGCAGTCACAGAACTCAGTGTTGACAAACTGTTCTCTTTATAGTATCAGRCCATAAACATGGTGTCCTGGGTTAACCAAAAAAGGATGTATTCTATCACCACCCACATAATTCCTTGATAAGCTGGGTCGTTCACAGTTAGGTGGCTACACACCTGGTCCCTGAGGCCATGGAGATCATGTGAGGTGGGGTAGTATTTCTTATCKCAACTGTGGTAACTATCCCGGCCAGCAGCAAGCACCACCCATCCTGAGTGGATTATCTTTGTTAATGGCCCATTACCGAACTGGATAAGCACCGAGGAATAAAATTTCAGAAACATCCCCTTCCGTTGTGGGAATCCATCGCCCCTGGGGGAGACATCAGCTAGGAAACACTACATAAAAACACGCTTGGGGATTGAGAGAGACCACTRGATACTCAGAGGACTAGACCCTTCATCACCACTGGATACTCAGCAGACCAGGCCTTTCTACAGGACTACTGCTTTCCAGACCACTGGACACCCARRRG